>JAWNNB010000133.1:3600000-4007500 GCA_035043285.1 Drosophila subsilvestris | reverse complement strand
ATTGCGGGTAGACATGGTGCGACCATTGTGGGAACAGCGGACGCGCACTGGCCGCTTCTATCGTTATCGTTATCGTTATGGTAATCGTGATTATATCGTTGTTGTTTATTTACACAGCACACATTGAGGGAATGGCGGGCAGGAATGCGGATTTACGTGTTTTTTGTAGGGGGGGCGAGGCCGGGCGATGATGTTTTTGTTTTTTGTTTTTGTTTTTTATATATATATAATTTTTGTTATTGTTATTCCATTTTTGTGTTTTCATTTTTTTGTATTTTTGTTCATTTTTTTTTTGGTTTGGTACAATAAATCCGAAAAAGCAGCGTGAAATGAAATCATCGGAAAACGGAACAAAGAAAGAGGAAACATAAAACCGAATAGTATCACCAACAATGAACAGACATGAGTTCTCTTTAATTTTGGTTGTTTTTGTTTTTTGTTTGGAAGGGGGAGTTTGGGGCGGCAGTGGGCTGGCTAATCAACGGATGTGTTGCTTAACGGCTAGGTGATTATATATATGTTTATGTATGTAGATATATACATATATAGTCGGCATGTATGTATAGGCTAAAAAAATGGTGGGTGGGAAGAGAGGAATGGTTGGTGCAGAGTGCGCCTAAGTGGGATGTATAGGATGTGGGTTGATTGGGATTATTTTGGTAGGACTTCCACACACACACAAACACACGCACATCATGGACATGGACATGGAAATGGAGGGGATACTCGTACTCTCTCGGTATATGGAATGCTGCTGTTGCTGGGTGCCTGGGTTGGGGGGTAGCGTGGGGAACAATGTGCGGTGCGGTGCGGTGCGGTGCGGTGCGGTCTTTAGGTGCTTGAGTAGGAGTGGTAAGTGGGTGGGTGGCTAACATATTTTCATAGGTCATGTGGCATCTACCAGAATAAACTTTCGTTTAGCTGTTCACAAAAACCAATAAAACAAAAGAAGGAAACGCACAGAAACCAAAGCGAAACAAGCCGCAACGAAACGCACGGAAATGGAACGAAAAAAGAAAAAGAAACAAGAATAAAGGCCGAATCGAAACAGAGCCAGATATATATAGATACAGAATAGATTCGATTATAGTTGGTTTTCTTTTTTTTTATTTGTACAGTTGTCGAAAGTAGAAACCATAAACGAGTGAAGTTTTTGGTGCAGCAAAATCAACGGAAGAAACCAAAATTAGAAACGAACGAAAAGGAAACGAGCGACAGACGCAAACGAGGAACACAAGTGGTACGAAACGAAACGAACATGAAATGAGACGAAAACGAAAACAGTTTCAGTTGAGGGTCCCACACTCCCTCCATACAGGGAGCCCCTATGGCCCCTATATGGCATACATACATATATTGTATATGGTATTATATATAGTAGTAGTAGTAATCCTTATGGGCTATGGAATAATATCTTATATAGCCCTATTTGTGTGTGGGTCAGAGTTTTGGGTGACTTACCGCCTCCAGAGGTGCGCTGCAGGACCGGCGACTGGCGCTGTATTTGCGGCTCTGCTGGTGGCTCCAGAATGTCGCGATACTTGGACACCATCAGCACGGAGATGAAGTAGACAATGGCCAGGGAGAGGAATTGCGCCTGCTTTGTCTCCTCCTGCAAAGCGAAAACCAACAAACAAACGAAAGGGGTTGAGAGGGTGTGTCACTGTGGGTGTTCTGCTCGCCACTTACCACATCACGATAGATGACGGCCCGCAAGCGATTCACGTCCATGTCTTGCAAGAGCTTCTCGGGATCCTTGACGGGCGATAATTGACCGGTGATTGACTCCACAATGTTCTGTGTGCGGAATTGACACCGGATTGAGTATTGAGAAAATGACTGGGGCGTGTGGAGCACTCACCTTTGGCGATGCCTGGGCGCCGCGAATGAGTGCCTGCAGATGCGCCGCACCGGGCACATCCCGCGCGAGGGCACCCACATTGTAGCGGGTGCGCTCCTTGCACTCGAGGCAGTTGCGCACGGCACAGGTGCAGACGAGGCGCAGACACTGGCGCAGTATGCCGCCGCTGGACATGTTCTTCTCGGCCTCCAGTTCGCCAAAGTTCAGCGAGGTGGCAAAGATCAGGACATCGGCCATGTTCACCAGACGCTGCAAGAAGGAAACGGCCACTTCCAGGGGCATGCCCTGTGTCGGCTCCAGAACATCCAGCTCCGACTGCAATCAATCAATACCTTGGCATCAATACGTGGACAGGGCTTAGCTTAATTTTAGCCACTTACATTCGGGGATGTGGCACTGGCCAACAGAGGCAACAGGCCACCGCAGGCGATGATCAGATTGTCGGCCAGCTGGGAGATCAGATGCACCGTGTTCACCACGAAGATGGCATTCTCGCTGGAGTTGACAAAGTCGAGGACACTCTTGGTGGAGTGGCTGCGCCACACCTGAATGTCCGTTTCCAGCGAGAAGAGCACGTCGCTGAGCAGCCGCTGATGGATGTAGGACCACTTGAATTCCGGTATGCGGAAGGGCGGACGCGTGGGTCCCGGACTGAACATGGGACGCGTCGAGCCGGACTTGGAGCGTGGCTGCTGCTGCTGCTGCTGCTGCGACTGTTGCTGCTGCTGCTGCTTTGCCTCTCCACTGGCTGTGTTATTCGCTGTGTTATGAAATGAAGGGTCAGATTCAAGGGTCCAGTTTGCAGGACTGTACTCCCACTTACCGTAGTGAGTGGACTCGAGCTGTGCATTTCCTTCGATGCCCGACGACGGCTCGTCACAGTCCTCGACTGTCTCGCCCGTCTGGGATTCCTCCTCCTGCAGCTGCACTTCGTCCTGGGCCAACAGCGAAGCATTGGCTCCGACACCAGCCTCATTCTTTGGCGTTGTCTGTGTGGTCGAGTCCACCTCCATGGGCTTGACCCGCTTGGGCGTGGCTGCCACTGTTGCTGGCAGCGGCCGCTGCTCCTCGGGCTGCTCCTCCGGCGGTGCCGGCGAGGTTTGAGTCGTCTGCTCCGAGGCCTCCACCTTGTTGACGTTCACGACGACGTTCTCGCCCACCGCCCGCACAGTTTCCTCGACCAACGTGTCCAGCACCTCGCTGACAATGGCCGTCACATGCTCCTTCGTTTCCGCTTCTGCTTCTGTTTCAGCTTCCGTTTCCGGTGTCTTCTCTGGTTCTTCTGGGAGTGCTTGCTGGGTTTCCTGGGCCAGGAAGAGCGCAGCCTCGACCACCTCGTGGACAATCTCTTCGGCTGCGGCTGCCACACTGTCGGCGGACTCCTCCGCTTGGGCTTTCTCTGCCTCAGGCACGGCAATGGCTTGCGTTTCCGCTTCCGCTGCCGCTTCCTTGGCGCCGGGCAGCTCGTTGTTGTTGGTTTCCGTCTCGGTTTTGGTTTTGGCTGGAGCGTCTGCCTCTGCTGCGCTTTCGATCACCTTCTCGATCAGCTGCTCCACAATATCGCGCACTGCCAGCTCCACCAGATCCTCGCCAGCGGGCTGTGCCTCCCGCACGGACTCCGCCTCGGGCTCAGCCAGCTGCAGCAGCAGGAGATTCTCCTCGATTTCCGGCTCTGTGGTGGTGTCCGGACTGAGGCTGATCTCGGGCGTGGAGATGCTCTCCTGGCTGCTCTCTGGCTGCTCAGTTTTCTCGTTATTGTTCAGCTTGTTGGCTGCTTCTTCAGTCTTTTGATTGGTTGCTTCTAGTGTGGGGCTCGGACTGGCTTCCACTTCCGTTTTTGTCGCAGTTTCCGTTTCCGCTTTCGCTTTATCTGCTGCTGCTGCTGCTGCTGCGGTTGCTGCTTCCGCTGGACTCTCGCTCGTCTGGAGCGGAGTGGCTGTGGTGATCTCATTGGCATTGACTTCCGTCTCTGCCTGCCCATCGGCCGCCTCGCCATCCGCTGCGGCTCTGGTGGTCACCTCATCGCTGGGACTGAGGCTGGGATTGTTGTTGTTGTTGTAATTGTTGTTGAGCAGATTCTTGCTATTCAGCAGACTGACATTATCCTGCGGCTCCTGCTGCTGCTGCTCCTGCTGCTGCTTCTGCTGCTGCTGCTGCTCCTGGGACTTCTTCTCGTTGTTGAGTACACCCTGAACCACCTCGTTGACGGCCAGCTCAATTTCCTCGTCTTTCAGCACAGAGGAGGCCTCCTGTAGGACATCGTCCATGACCAGCTTGCAGTCGTTGAGCGCCGCCTCCGACGACTGCAGAACATGCGCCACATGCTGCTCCACATCGAGGGCATCCTTGGCCGTGGCCAGCTCCAGCTCCTCCACATCCATGTCATCGCCCAGCTGCAGGGCTTCCCTGAGCGCGGCCTGGCCACCCTTTGCAGGCGTGGCCGTGTCCTCCGGTTCTGACTGTGGCTTATCCAGTGACTCCTGCACCTGCACCTGCACCTGGTCCGCCTCCTGTTCCGACTCGAGGCTGCCATTGCAGGTGGGCGCCGGCGACAGAGTGGATGTGGACGTGGCCTGGAGCGCTTCGTCCGTTTTGATTTGCTCATTGTACACATCGGAAATGTTGGCAATGACCGACTTGGTGCTCGGGGCCACTTCTGGCAGCTCCTGATCCGCCTCGGCTCCATCAGCGCTACCGGGACGCAGGGAGGGATCGTTATCGTGATCGTGTTCGTGTTCGTGTTCTGCGGGGTCCTGTGTATCTACTTCGCCATCGACGGGTAGCTCAAAGCTCTCCAACTCCTCGACGGTCTCCTCCTCCATCCCATCCTCCTCCTCGACGGCGGCGACCACATCCTCCAGCGAGGCAATGGACACGGCTCCCTTCACAGCCGGCACCGTGGACTGGCTCTGAATGGCAGCCGTAGTAGCTGCTCCCACTGCTCCGCCGTTCTGCTGCTGCTGCAGCTCCTCGCGCTCCCAGCCGCTGATCGTGCTGATGGGCCGGGCCTGGCGCAGCGCAGGATCCGTGATGTTGTCCGTGCGCTGGCGCTCATAGTGCTCGTACATCTGGGCAAACTGCAGCTTGAACTCCTCGTAGGAGACCTTCGAGTGAACGATGGCCAGGGTGTCCACCCAGACGCGCCAGCCGCCGTACTCGTGCTTGATCGCATGATGCAGGAGCATGCGGAAGAGCGAGTATACCATGTCGCTGATCTTCTGCTCCTCGCTGTTCTTCGGATGGATGTAGGCCATCGCGATGAGCCACTCCTGCCACACGGACATCTGCAGCACTGTGCGACGATTCTCCCGATTGCTGTTGCACAGCAGCGTCATGTCCTGCAGGAAGAGCTTCTTCACATCGATCAGCGACTCGGTTTGCTTCGACTGGCGTATCAGTGTGGCCACCACCTTGAGTATCACTGGATTTCGAATTTGGTCAGGGTTGTTGGTCAGGGTATGCTTATGCTGATGGGGGGGCAACAATATTGTGGCTGAATTCTTACTTGGATTCTCCAGGCGATAGTGGCTCTCGGGCTCGGGGTGGCGCGTATACAGTATCTGCTGTGATATATGCTCCGTCATTATCTCGTAGAGGACATTGTATGTGGGCAGCGACAGTGACTCCTCGTAGAGCAGCAGCCGTTCGGCCAGCAGCGTATAGAGATTGTGGGGCGACATCACATCGTACTTGCGCCTAGCCAGGGAGGAAGAGTTTACGCTTAGGATAAGGGATAAGGCAGAAATACGATTGCTCGATACAGAAATCGGTACATAGTAGGTGGTATTCGACATATGAATATATTGTGAGACACTTCAACGATAACTGTATCGACACCCAACCCACCCCCACCCCCATCCCCATCCCCATCCCCACCCACTATATCTGGTATGTACATATGTTCCCATCGACTTACTTGTGTGTGCTGCGCGAGAGAAAGAAGCCGAGCAACTTGAGGGCCTGCAGGCGTATCAATTGACTTTCGGCCGCCAGCAGCTTGAAGATGCTGCGCACGCCGTGCTTCACATCGAAGGCAGGTACCATGGAGCTGGGATGCTCCGACATCAATGAGATGAGCATCTGCAGCACATCGTGCAGGTTCTCATCCTAAGCAAAAATAAACGAAATATATAACTACCAATTCTATGTGGGCAGTATCGATGGCTGTGAGAACTCACCTCATGCATGGTGGTCAAATAGTTGAGTATGCTCTGCAGTTCATCCTCCTTGACACCATTGCCGATCATTATCAGTTGCTTGAGGAACAGCAGGATGTAGGCGCGTATGGCCAGTATATCCTTCTGCGCGGGACGCGGTCCATCTACAAATAGGGGTAGGGGGTGGGATGATAAAAACTTCCGCCGTCTGGCTATCTCTCTGATCTGCAACTCACCTAAACCCTTGGGTATGATGCCGCTCTTGGCACGTGGATTCACCACCCAGTAATAGTACTTGAGTGTGTGCACTGTCTGCAGAACGGTGCTCACGCGTCGCACATTGCTGTAGATCTGAGTATCGCTGAGGAATTCGGTGGCCAGATAGGAGTACAGACGTGCCTGCACATTCGCCGGCGTGTAGATCCACAGCGCTGGATTGAACAGCACGTGATCGAGCAGCTGCCACGTGAGAAACGAGAAACAGAACAACTGCAACAAATTAGTCAAGTAACTTATGCTGTCCTCGCATCGAATGGATCAACGTTTTGAGTAGTTAGTTCTCGTTGTACATAAATTACAGAGAATAGTTTTGTTTTGTTTTTGTTTTGTTTTGTTTTTTGCTCAGAAAGGAAGAAATGCGATTTATACGAAAGAGATATGCGAGTTATAAGAAAGAGTTACGAGAGTTACGAGAGATACGAATAGTAGGCATGAATTTATGTACACAAGAGACACACAAAGGATAGGTTATAGTAGAGGTGGATTATATGGGATAGATTATGGGTGCGTTTAGAGTTTAGATGATTGATTTTTGTTTTTTGTTTTTTGTTTTTTTTTTATTGGTATACATACGGTTAACATGAGTTTCGGTTTTGGTTTGGTTTTTATATATATTTATATTTTGTTGTCGTTGTTGTAGTCATAGTTGTTGTTGAGTTGTTGTTGTTGTTGATGTTGATTGGGGGGGTATATTGATATTGGGTTTTGGGGTAGTAGTAGTAGTAGTAGGATGGACAACATGCAGCAAACATGGGGGCGGGCAATCAACGAACGAACATAAAACGAAAGTTGGACACGAAATCAAGTCCAACGCAACCGAACGGAATGGAACGGAACGCAACGGAACGAAATGAAACGAAACGAAACAATTGGCATTCCAGTAGTTAAAAAATGTTTTTTTTTTTGGTTAGGATTAAAGTTTAAGTTATAATTCAAGGATTTAAGGGTTAAAACTAAGCTAAAGCTAAAGGCTAAAGCTAACGCTAATGTTAAGGCTAATGTAGAGCTAATTTAAGTCTAAAATTGTTTATTAATAATCAATATATCGACATATATCGAGGAAGGGGATTCATGGAGAGAGGTTCTGCTACAATATGATAATGAACAGATGAACATGAATGGCCCACCCGCATTCCCATATTTCCCATATTTCCCATAGAGCATTGCATCATTATTCAAGCAGCTCAGTCGATAATTAATCGATAAATATATAAAAGGCAAAGAAGTGTCTGCTTCCCGAATGCCTCTTTAAGCAGCTCAGCAGTTTTGTGCACAAAAGTTCACTCAATAAATCGCATTAAAGTGAGTCGAATATCTGGCGGTAATCCGTACAATTCGGCCCCGGAGCTTCAGCGGAAAACAAAACTTGTTAAGCTCTCGCTCCAACTTGTTGGATTGTCAAAAACAATGTTCGTCCCAGCTCCAGATACAGCTACAGCTACAGCTTTCAGCTCCAGCTGTTGCCATGGCTCAGACAACAATGCAACATCAGGGCCCTTCCGAAAAATCCACTATCCCTCCCACACCCCCCCCACCGCTCATCCTCCTGTCAACCCACTCACGTGTACGTTACGGACAGCAGCAGCAACAGAAGTTTCCCAATTAAAAAGCTCTGCACCAAATGTAAAATTTTTATTTTCAACTCGAAAGGTGAAACGGACAATATACATGCATATGTATGTATGTATGTATGTATGTATATTCGAGTATATTCAGTAAACTTTTCTTTTATTTTTTGTTTTTTTGGTTTGTTGTATTATTCATTTTGTGAGTAAAAGGGATTGTCAGTGGCAGTGGAAGAGCGGCAGCGGGTCGATAGGATGGACAGATATACGAGATATACTCGTACTACGAGGGGATCAATTAGGATGGTGCGATGCGGTGCTTTGAACACAACTCTCCTCTCAATTATCCCAATGACACATCCAACAAATTGACTATGGGACATGGGGATGGGGGACTGATGGGGATATTGTATTGTGGAAGGGCAGCACACGGTGTATAAGCTGAAGCTAGAGATGGATGGGAGTTGAGAGTCTGAGTCTGAGGTTGAGGTTTAAACCTGAGGTTATCCTCTCAGTTGATAAGATTATGTGGCTTATCTTGTGGCTCAGTGATTCGACATTGAGAGTGTGAGAGGCGAGGAATGAAAGTAAATATATGTAATCGAATGAAATGAGTTGGCTATATAATACACACATGAGACACAGATGCGACTCAGTGGACGGAGGAGCGACAGATGCACTCTGCCCGGATGAGATGTTGGTGAAGTGTGTGTGTTGAGCTATACAGATGATGTACAACAAATTACGTTAACAACAGACACGCACAAGTACACGTACAAAATGAAACGGAAACGAAACGAAACGAAACAGAATGAACAGTGGAACGGAAACAGAAACAGTAAACAGAAACATTCGATATAGTTATCAAAAGGCAATTCTTGTAGACAGAAATCGAGAGTTGAGCTTCACCTGGTAGAACTGGTTGTTGTTCATGTTGATGTTGTAGTTTATAGAGATCGGTTGTAGTTGTTGGAATTGAAATTGTGTGTGGAAGTGTATGTGTGTGTGTGTGTTGATGATGCGCATTGAAAGTTTGGTTATCGATAAGCGATTACACCACAAAAGAAGTGGGAAAGGAGTTATGGAAACGATTTTAGAAATGATTAAGCGATCGTGATTATGTTTGTTGGTGTGTGTGTGTGTGTAGGCGGTGGCGGAGAGCGTGAAAAACAGCGCAGGGAGACAAAGAGAGAGAAAGAGAGAGAGTGTGAAAGTGAGAGAGAGAGAGAGAGAGAGAGCAGACAAAAGTAGAAGAAGACATTTAAATTGTAGTTTATTCATATTAATGTTGCACGTTCATTTTTATTATTTTTTCTATTTATTTTTATTAATTTTTTTTGGATCTTCTAGCATTTTATTTGTTGTCTGATTGCTGTTTTTGGCTAAGAAATATATTCAATTTTGATTAATCTGAAAGCGAAGCGATTAAGCAAGCAAGTGCAAGCAGAACGCCATGGAATGGAACACAAATCACAATAGAAATTGGAACGAAAGAATGAAACAATTTTGTAGCCAATTCAAGTTAGAGTGAGAGGTAAACACTCTCAACATGCCCACAAACAGTGTGCGATAAAAGCATGCAATAGTCATGCAGAGCAGTGTTGGAAAGCGTTAAAGCAGATATAAGTATGTGTTCCTGGTAAGTGTTGTTAAGTGTTGAAAAACTCAAAATAAACCAAAATTCTTGGGAAATAAAAAGTAAAATGCTGTAAAGCATCAATTTAAAAGCATAAAATACAGAATTCATGCTTATTCCGCATTTGCAGTGGAAGTAAAAGAAGCCATAAGGACATCCATTCTTCTACCTCCAAGCAGAGAGGATATACAAGTTAGAGAGTTGCTTGTGTCTGTGTCTGTGCCTTTGTGTTTCGGCTGAAACCGGGTTAAGTCGTGGCATAACCAACAGAAAAACAGAAGAACTGAAGGGATTGCGGATTAGCCTCCACTCAAGCAGGCTACGCCATCAACCCATTCAATACGCCAGACAGGCAAAGGCGCAAAGCAAACATTAAACATATAAATATATTTAAGTAGTATATGTGGGTGGTTGGCGTAGAGTAGGCGTGGGTGTGGTTGTGCGTGAGCGTGTGTATAGTTGAATATACAGAGAGTGGTACGGTGGTGGTATATTTGCTTAAGAGATTCTCAAGTGCAGTTACTTATAAACGAGAAATGTGAGCATTTGTTTACGGTTGTGTTTACTTTTTTGAAAGGATTACGCAGGCCTGTGTTCAACTGTGTGCGCCATCATCATCATCATCATCATCAACATCATCATCATCATAATCATTATCATCAATAACCATCATCATCATTATCATCATCAACAAAAGGCAATAAAAAACACAGTGAGTGCGATAGATAGAGATAAGGTATACAAATATGTATAGTAGGTATATATATGTATATGTATATATATAATGTATATCATATTTAAGTGTACACATAAATATGTTAAAAGAGAAAGCAGAATTGGCATATCATTTGAGTGGGATTCATTGAGAGTTGGCTATCGATTGGATTCGGAATGGGCATGGACATGGGTATAGGTATAGGTTAAGGGTTGGGTTGGGTTCGGGTTTGTGTGTATGGAAAAACATTTAACATAATTTTCAATTCAAATGCACAATCATTAATCAAATATCATTCGGTGTTTCGAAGGTGGGGGTTGGAGGCTCTTCACATGCTAACCCCAGCCCTCACTCAGCTTAGATCGAACTTAGGAGTAGATAAACATGGTTAAATTATAGTACATTAAAGACATATGGTAACGGTTATCCTCAAACGACATTAAACGACATTCAACGAAAAAATTCAGTATCATTATCAGTTTCAGTAAGCATGCTCTGGCAGACGCATTGCGCATACGCAGCGGGGTCCATTCATAGTTGATAGAGCGTTCGTTCAGGCTGTGATTGATTGATTGATTAATGCCCTTCTTAATATCTAACATACGCAGGCAAAATTAATGTAAAATTATACGTAATACAAATGGCGTAGGGAGATTCATGAGAGATGGTGGGGTGGCCGTTTGGCGCGGGCGCGCGTGCTCTTACCTGTTTGAGCAGCAGATCGCTGTTGGCCGACAGGCACGTGACCAGATATTTGGTCAGATTGAGGAACGAGCCGAGCACCTCCAGCGTCAGATGCTCGCGCGAGGAGCGCTGCAGCATGAACGAGATGACCAGGAATCCTCGGTTCTGGATCATATGCTGCTGCACCGTCTGCGATGTCTCCACCAGTTCGCAGATGAAACCCAGCAGCTTGGAGCTGTAATCAGTCGATTGGATTGCATGATTTCATTCCGAGTTGTTTGGGTGGGCGCTTCGATTCAATTACTTACCAAAGGGAGGGATCCCGCTTGATGTCCCCAATGCCCTCGTGGGCCATGTCCAGTTGCGAGAACAGCGGGAACAGCACCTGAATGCCGCCAATCGAGTTAAGGGTGCAGTGTATCGAGTGCGTGACCACCGCCTTAACATCCTGCAAAGGCAAATTTCAATTTAATCATCCGCCTTTGCCATCCACTTGCCCCTGGTCCCACCCTGCCCCCAAGCCCACTTGTCACCCCCGGTAAATATGGTTAGTATGGTCTTCTGGTAATCGCCTAAGCTGTCGTCCGACCAGGGATTGGGTCGGGGACACGTTCTTTGTTCATCGATTGGCACCGACCCTGCCTTGCACTGCCCTGCTCTGCCTTGTCCCGCCCTGACCCTTATGATTCGTGTTTGTTTGTGCAGTAAATTACTACAAAATTTATTGAATAATTTTGTGTCCGCCTAACGGACTGCCGGGTCCTGTGTGGGCCCCAGACTCTCAACTAGCAAGGAAGCTTAGAGGGCAGATCCAAGAACCAAGAACCAAGGAACCCAAGAACCCAAGGCTAATAACAAATGCCAAGGCATGCGCTTGTGTCGTAAAATGTTTTGCATTGAATTTATGTTTTCAGTGGACGGAACCCCCATCCAGTCCAAACGGTGTCCGTGTGGCACTTACCTGCAGCATCAGCGCATGCGGCGTGTGAACAAAATATGATACATTTCCCTTGGGGGATGACTGCAAACAGAGCTGGCCATCGGTGGCCACTGGATTGTACATGAAGACAATGGCATTCGATAGTTTGCCATCGTACAGCACCTGTGCGGGTATAGAGGGTAAAGATGGAGGGGATTAGAATGGCCTTCAGCAAAAATCATTGAGTGTAGCACTTCGAGCACAAGGACTAGGACTAGGACACGACCCAAGACCAGCCAGCCACTGCTCTTCCCCTGAAAATCTGATGTGGTGTGGTCTGGCCTTGTCTGGTGTGGTGTGGACTGGTCACGGCAGTGTGATTTGCTTGGGCTTTGTCTTAAGCTTTGACTTGAACAACTAACAACAACATAAACAAATGGACGGCACTGTACTGTATATATGTATACATATAGGACTCCTTATATACACATATATGTATATACATTTATTTATTTACAACACGCATCGATGCATTTACACCACTTGCTCTCGGTGAGTTTTTTTCTTTGGTTTTTCCTTTTGCGTTTTCTCTTGCTGGTGCATTATGGCCTTCTTCTGTTTCTTCTTCTGGATGGCCCATTGGCCACAGACCGCCCATAGGCCATAGTCGTGTTGTGGTGGTGGTCGGTGATGGTGTGCGCGGGTGGTGTAAGCTGGTGCTCGTGTGTAGCATTATTATTATTTAATTTATATGTACGAGTATGGAGTATAATTATAGTTATTATATTGCTGGCTGTTTTGGATTGCTGGCTGCATAATTTGCTGCTAAAAATACTTCTTTTGCGAAACGGAAAACAGAAATTAACCAAGCAAAATGAAGGGGCATACACACAAAGCGAGAAAACCAAGCAAAAGAAATATCAAATAAAAGAAAAATCAAATAAAAGAAAAAACATAATGAGTAATCTTAAAATATCTGTGGGATTGGTTGGTCCTGTTGGATATGTCCAGTCTTTTATTATTATCCATAGATTGAATACTCCCGCTCTCGTATGCCTCCTTCTTTGTGGTTCGGCTTTACTTTCCCCCAACTTCTCTTTATGCGAACATGGTACTCCCCGTTAAAAGCGCAATTTGTGTACTCGTATGTGTGTGTGTGTGTGTGTGTGTTCTCCCATTCCATTAAATCAACATTCAAAATAACTAAAGTACTCCCCGCACTCCACACCTCCCCACCCACCATCTTCCGCCATCCACGTGAATGGGAAGCAAATGGCATAATGCCCTGCTCTTGCTCAGGCAGGTGGGTGGGCGGTTAATGGCTACGCTAAGGCATGGCACGACTTGTTTTGGGGCTGGGCTCTGAATGTGGAACATGGCATAGAAATGTGTGTGTTCTCTGTGTGTGCCACGGAATATGGAACATGCGCGCCCAAAAGATTTCCCAAACAATCTACTCTACTCGCATACAAAAAGTAAAGAGAAGCAGAATAGAGAGTGAGTAAGAGTGACAGAGAGAGAGAGAGAGTGAGAGGGGGAGAGAGCGCCTTACATTTGGCTTTGTCTAGGGGTTTCATTTGTCTACGCGGGGGTGGGTGGTTCGTGCACCTGCGAAAGTATACGCTACATTTACTTCCATCTCGAGGCATTGTTGAAGCCATAAACTCCCCCCAACCTACCACCCACCCACCCTCTTGAAGGAAACTTTAAAAAGCCGTTAACACAAAATGAAAATGTTCCCCTACATCTTGGCGTGGCGGTAAAACGGAAAATGTTTCAAACTGAAACTGAAACAAAAACTTTCGTAGCTTTAGCCCCAGCAGATTCGAATCGATTTGATTGCTTCCCGCACCCACCACCCACCTGGCTATGCCTGACGATAACTTCTTAATTGCTCTGACGACTACTGCACTAGAGGTGTATCGGGAAAACTTTTATTTGGGACAGCAAAACAACTTAAAAAACTTAAAAAAAATCAACAAAAATTTAAACAAAACCAAAAAAAATAAAAATAAATAATAAAAGAAATGGTAAAGTTCGCTTACAGCTTTCAGCTGGTTGATCTCCTCGGTGTCGGCCCCGCCTGCCGTTAGGCCGGAGTTCAGGCTGCTCACGCTGCTCGACATGCGACGCAGTTGGTCTGCAGACGGCACACGGCACCCAGCACAGTTATCCCCGACAAAATGAAAATAGTTGGAAATGGAAATCAGAAAAGAATTAAGCAAAAATGATGCGACACGCAGGGCAAATGATAAGTGAATATAAATACCAAAAGAAGCATTTCCAGTGGGCAAATGGCCGAGCGGATCGTCCGCAGTGCCGCCCGCAATTGGGCTTTGGCCCTGCTGTTGCTGCTGCTGCTGCTGTGGATCACCCACGTGGCTGTTGTTGCTGCTCTCGTTGGCTGTTGCTGCTGCTGCTGCTCCTCCAACGCCGCCGGTAGCAGTGGCTGTTGCAGCTGTGGCTCCTACTGCTGCTGCTGCTCCTGCACCTGGTAGCGCGGCCAGTGTCACGGCATTGCGTGCGGTAAGCACTGCTCGAATCTTGACAAAAGCGGCATTCAGATCGAGCCGCTCGTCCGCCCAGTCAATGGCCCGAGCCTCCTGCTCGGCGGCCAAAGTCTGGAACTGCAGCTGCAGCTGCTGTTGGCCACTGGCGGCTGCCGCAGCGGCATCGATGGCACTGACACTGCCCGCTCCACTGCCGCTCCCATTACCGCCGACGCCCAGTCCCCCTGCCACCATCAGCGATGAGGCTGGCAACAGTTGAAAGTGACTCACCCGCTTATGATTGTCCGGCAGATTCAGATAGCATTCGTTATCGAAGCGGAATTGCGACTGTTTATTGGTCGATAGGTCGATAGTCGATTATCGATTGGTGATTGGTGCAAATGTTAGCGAGTGTGCGGCAGAAAGAGAGAGACAAAGGGAGAGAGAGAGAGAGAAAAAGAGTAGAGCAAAAAGAAACAAAACAAAAAAACAGAATTTAAATCAAATTACATTATTTTCTGTACATGGACAAGGACATGGAAACGGGACAAGGGACAAGGACATTTGCTTGCTGCGCAAAAGCAAAAGTGTTGGGTGCTCCAGAGGGTGCAGCGGTGCAGAGAGGTTTTTTTGTGGGGGTAGGGGCACAGGTTTAGGATCAGCTTCAGGCGCACATACCTTATAGCCCGGCCCCAGGCGATGCATGGCACAGATCTGTTGGGTGGTCAGCGCCTCGCTGAACAAATAAATGGCCGACATTTGGCCACAAAAGACACGCTCCTCATCCAGCTCCGGTGTGGCGCCAATGTAGCACTTGTCAAAGGGCTGTTAAAGCATAAAAATATGCAAAATTCAAGTGTTTTAGAACGATTTAAATGATGGATATACATATATGAGGGAAATACTCACATCGTTTGTGGAAACAAACCAGGCCATTTCGGTCGAAGAGGCCAGCTGTCCATTAACGAGGCACTTGATTTCGCTTTTCGTCCAACGATTGTATATATACACAATGGCAATCATATACCACTAAAAACAAATAAACAACAAACATAGTAAACAGAGCTCCTCTCTGAAGTGAATTTCAGTTCATTTACGTACCTTTCGCGGCTGGAATTCATATTTGACACAATGCTGAAAGCCCTTGCCCTTCACCTTCATCGATGTGAGCACCAGACAATTGCCCACAAAGTGCGCCGTGTAGCCCACGCCCTTAGATGTCTTGAAGCTGCGCAAAAAAAAAGAAAAAACAAATCAAAAGTTAAGTAAATAATATGGAAAACAAATTGGAAGCTGAAAATTACTTACCAATAAAGGTAGGGCTTCTCGCGCTCAATGTTCACCGAATTGATGGGATCCAGGCGAAACCATGTGGTAAAGGTAAATCCATTCTCATACGGCCATTTGGCCAGCGGTGGCAGGACCATGGCCTGCAAATAAACAAGCAAATGCACATCAAATATCAGATATGTATCAGATTATCTTCGACTGTTGCTGCTGCTTTTGCTGCTGCTGCACAGTCAGTTAAATGGCAATTATGAACTGCATTTCTTGTCCAACATTTTACCAGCAATAAGTCAAAATAAGCCAGATAGAGAGAGAGAAACAGTTTCATAATGGAGTTCAGAGTTCTCAGGCCAATGGCAATTTCCGTTCAACTCTGTAGACATAAATCAAAGTTTGCTGTACATTTTTGAATGGGCTTTGACTTTGGTTACTTGTGGCATTCCACACATACACAGAGACACACACACACACACACACTACCCTTTCAGAAATGGCAGCCGAATTGAATATTATAAGGAAATGAATTCTGTGGTTTATCGGACAGACAATGCCAGAGACAACGCCAGACTGTGGGCATTTCCTTACCAAACGGAGCTCATAAATTGGCCAGCAAGTATTTTCGGACTGGGATTCAGCTCTTAAATGATTGCCAATGCATTGCCATCTTCTCGTTTCTTGTTGAGCACTTGACTTGTGGCTCTCAATATACTATACATATATATACATATATGCAGATTGCATTGGATTAATACTACTAGTTTTTATTAATTGCCATTCAAATGCTAGTCAAGTATTCTCTTCACTCTTATGGCAAGCAATTGAATGAATTCAAAGGTCACATATCACGACTCTTTGAATTGATATTTGGACTCTTGCACTCTTGTGGTTTTACTGGCTCTCTCTCACCCTCTCCTTGGATATCCTTTCTCAATGCCCTAAATGAGTTAAGGCCAGGCGGACGTGACAAAGACCTGACATTGTCAGAGCTGTGCTGCGGTTGCAGTGCCGAACTTTTCTCCCTCTTCATTCCACTCCGCTCTTCTGCTCTCTTTCAGACAGCGGAAACAGAGCACCGGATATGCCACCCCCCTCCCCAAGGGGCGAAGGAGGAGTGTAGGTTTGGTCTATGCCAAAATCTCATTATTCGAATCGAATCGAATCTCACTGGCCTCGATGTCACTGCCTGGCATTGCATTGCAATCAGCGCGCCATCATCAACGGTATTAGTCGTCCGGTGCCACGGCCTGTGGATCGCTGATCGGTGGTTAAGTGGGTACCAGTGGGTGCCAAGCCACACTGCAGTGTGCTGGGGTGCCGGGGTGCCGGGGCTTTCAGGATAAGCGAAAAAATTAAAAAGAAAAAAAAACCCCTCAAAATGCGTGAAAAGTCCTCGTCCGAAAAGCAATGTTGTGGACAGCGGGGAGGGGGGGAAATCCAGGCGACCAGGAATCACCAGCATGTGTGTGTGTGGTGTGGTGTGTGGGTGGTTTGGGTGGACTTTGATGATGATGATGATGGGAGCAGGCACGGGCACAGGCACGGATGGTTCCTCCCCTGTTTATTGGACATTTTGTGCGACAATTGCGATTGGTATTGCTCCTCCGCTCTGCTTCGCTCCTCCGATGTTTCGTTCGCATTTGACTTCCAATTCACTTTATGGCATTTTTTTATGTGTTTATGGGGAGATGGACACATCGATAGAGTGCCCCGGTCCCTGTGCCCTGTGCCCGGTGCCCGGAGCTCGGTCCCTGTCCCTGGACACTCACCCATTAGCTGTCTGTTAGAGGAGCAAACGGAATGGAATACAATAGGAAAAAAGACCAGAACGTATACACATTTCGAATTCGTTTTAAGTGCCAAGCAATAAAATAAAAGCTCCCCGTCCAGTGTGTACCCCCCCTGGGGACATCATTCGAATATGTGTATATCGAGTCGAGCCTCGGCGGCTTCAGCTGCATTCTGAAACGGTTTCTCTCCTTTGACACAAAACAGCCAGGCAGGCATACATTTGCCAACACTTTGAACATTGTACAACACTGTACATCACTGACGTTTTGGTTTTGTCTGTCAAGAACTTTGACAAGTTGCATTTGCAATTCTCAGTATTTTTCTGACCGACTAAAGTGAAACAACAACTTTGTGTGCTCCTTCCAACAATTATTTTACTTTTTCTGCGAAAACAAAGAAGGTTCGCCCCAGTAAGAGTAAAAAGTGTGTGCGCATAATCGTAAATTGTTTTTTTTTGCGGTTACAGTGTCGACGACAATGAATTACTTGTCCGCCTGTCTAGAGGTGGCTTTGGAGGATGGCAAGTACATCGTGGGCTACAAGCAATCGCTGAAGGCATTGCGTGGGGGCGAGGCCAAGCTGGTGATCCTGGCCAGCAATATACCCGACGATATGAAGTCGCAGATGGAGAAATACGCAGCAGAGACAAAGACACAGCTGATGTGCTTCTGTGGCACCAATTTTGATCTGGGCAATGCCATTGGCAAGTACTTCAATGTGGGCACAATGGTTATTACCGATAAGAAGGTCTCGCAGGATATGCTACGCCTATTGGCGGACACCAACGAATACTTTTAATCCAATGTATTCAATATATTAAATAAATGTATAATCAAATGTTTTTCATTCAGTTTATTCTCCTAGTTGTAGTTGTTTTTTTTTACTCACCGATCCTTTGCGACCCGGAAAGCTAAAGAACACATCGGGCCCGTTGCGATGCGGCATTTGGCGCAGGACATTCAACAATTTGGCCGAGTGCCGCGGCCA
This sequence comes from Drosophila subsilvestris, assembly GCA_035043285.1. Lineage (NCBI taxonomy): Eukaryota > Metazoa > Arthropoda > Insecta > Diptera > Drosophilidae > Drosophila > Drosophila subsilvestris. Next base: position 3,989,133 of record JAWNNB010000133.1, on the reverse strand, counting down.
CTTGCCATTCGTTGCCTTCATCGTTCCAAAGAGCAGCTTTAGCTCCTTGACCGTTATGCTATAGCTGGCCAAAACGCCCAGCATCTCGATGAGCAGATCTGCAGGGGAAGATTAAGGAGACGCATTAATGTTAGCTTGGTTGACATTTGTATGTGTGTGCGGGTAGGGGTGAAGAACATAATGGCGACTCTTTACTGCTGACGGGAAACGCCTAATGGATATGGATATGGCCAGGATATGTCGCGAATGCTGCATATATAACGCTCACGCAATCTCTCTGCTGGGACAGAATGCACTGTGAAATATCCTTCCTATAGGACTGGGTGTCTTTATGAATTTCCCTACAATTTTATTCGCAATGCCAAACTGTTTCTCTTTCAGTGCAGCGACTGTGCGCGAGTGTCCCCCCCGTGGTTGCAGCTCAGTTGCCGTGTCAGGCAAGCGACAAGGACATGCTCTTAGAGGCTGCCAAGGCAGAGCTGCCGTTGATTCCTGGCAGTGTCAGGTGGCGAAACAGCTTGAGCAGGATCTTTCTTATGATAAACAGCCGGAGGAAGGAAATAAACATCGACAGATAGATAGCTAGAAAACTGCCAGTTCATTTATGGTTTGGAATTCTACCAAGGTTCCTTCCCATTCCCTTCCTGTTTGCTGCCACATAATTTATGAACAGAAGAAATGGCATCATCATCCTTCTCTGTGTTCAATAAGCCACCACGGCGATGACGATGATGATGTTGCCAAAGTTTTGCTCTGTTTCTACAGGCCCCTGCCGCTGCCCCTGCTGCATTTTCAATCAACTTTGGCCAAAAGCTTGGCCAAATAGTTATTAATTCCAGAGTTCAAACTGATTGCCTCAGCGCCTCTCATACCCAAACTTCTACGGTGGTTCACCTACAGAGCTTTCCACACGGCCTGCCTTATCCACATCCCCATCGCGAACCTCCATCGCCATTCTCTTCCCCGAGTACTTCTCCAACTTTGCAACACGCCCTCGGGGCCTGGCTTCATCTGGCACTGCCGCTGCCTCTTCCACTGCCTCTGGTTCTGCCTCAGCCGCTGCCTCTGCCGCTGCTGCGCTATTCCCAAACTTCATTTGTAATGCACACTAATTGAAATGGGACGCTCGGGCCGTTTTAATGCTTGGACTGTTGCCCTGGCCTCCATGGCCCCTGCCCCTGTGGTTCTGCCTCCAAGAAGATGCTCCACCCAGACACACCCTCACCCATACACCCATACACCCACCCATCAACACGTTTCGGGTTGCGTAAATTAAGAAATTGAGTAACATGAAGCCACAGACAGCCCTAGGGCTGTAGGGAGGCAGTACCTTTGGGCTTATGACTGGACCCGAACAACTCCACACTGCCCCCCTCCCCCCACCCCCTTGAAGCACCTCCTTAGCTCCATGCCGGCGTGGGCCCCGAGGCGACATTCCCAAGACGACAATGTCGCCCAGTTGCTCCCCAGCTGAGGTTCCAGCAGTGTCTGGCAGCAGCATTAGCAGCAGCACCGCTTCATCAGCATTTAATTACATTTTCTTTTGGCATGCCAAAGTTTTTACTGCTACCATCTCCCCCCCCCCCCCACCGCCACCCCATCATCATTGTCATCATTGGGGAGCAGCATCCAAGCAGCCATAACATAAATGGGTGAGAACATTGTCAACTCTGTGGAAACAGAGTGCTTAGTGCAACAATTTTTCTTATCGCTATTTTTGCGAATTCTCTTTGAAGGGGGTATAAGTAATAGCAACAAAAATATCTACAAGTTTCATAGGTAGCACTGATATCAGATTGGCACATCATATGGGCAATTTTGGGACATTTCCATGATGTCAAACGGCAGGGCAGCCACTAACATATTAAAAAGTAAAAAAAAAATGCCAAAAAAAAAACAGAATTTTAAAACCTTTAATTGGCGCTAAAATTTGTGTTAAATGCATAAAAACAAGCATGGAAATGTGTTTCATTTTCAAATGCTGTGCATTGAGGGTCTCTAAAAACGGTTTTTGTTTTTATTCAAAACTGTTTTATAATTTATTTTAATTTAATAGGTCTGAACTTTTTGAGGTAGCAGGTCGTCAAATTAATTTGAGACTAGGGGTTCAAATCGTCGACGTATGGAACTATACACCTGCCATATCGATCATTGCCTTTTAATGATAAGAAACCTTCAGACAGCCCTTATTACTGTCTGGTTTTGTGGGTACTGAAAGGTGAGGAATGCTTTCAGTTTCTCCTTTTTCTGGGCTCCTTTTTCTGCTCTTCATTCGCTGCTCTCCTTCTGGGACAACCCGCCTCCACATATCGTGGATGGAAAACCACACTTGTAAAAGTTTAGCTCTAAGTTCAACTTTCAGCCAAGACAGAGACAGAGACAGAGTCGAACGAACGAACGAACTTTTAACTTATCTAATTTCTTGGCAAGTGTCACGTTTTGGCATTTGTCAGGTGAGGGCGTGGCAGAGAGTAGGAGGGAGAGCGAGGGCGAGAGGAGGATAGACAGACATCTCATATGTATGAAATTATGTCTTTGTTTGTGGCATCCCCCCAGCTCGAACTCCGTCTGTCTGTCTGTCTGTTATTCGTGTCTTCTCCGCACATTAAGCTCAAAAGTCAGCGACTGCAAATTGACAGCAGTTACAGTTCGTTAAATGCGGCATGAACCAGGGGGCTTGGGGGCAGTAGCAGCAGCAGCAGCAGCCACAGAACACAGAGAGAGAGAGAGAGACAGAGAGGGAGAGAGCGGGTTGGTTGGTAGGGTGGCGTGGCCTGCCTTTGGCTGGGAGACCGCAGATGTGTCATTGACTTAATAAAATCAAAATCAAAGCCAAAGGCACGCACATGCTCATGGCAGAAAGGGAGCTGGAAGGAGTATGGGTAGGAAAAGCCAAGATTGTTGGAATGGAGACAGAGAGTGGGTGGGTTGGGGTTGGTTGTGGTGTGGTGTGGTGTAGTGGAGGAGTATGAGGTATCCGTGGCTCGCTAATGAACAGCAAATTTGCCAAGCTGCTTGTTTTATCCCCATACTGCTCCCTCTCTCTCTCTCTCTTGTCGTATCTCGTATCTCTCCCGTGGTGCCCACCCACAGCCACAGCCACACCCACCCACCACTGTGCACCACTGTGCACCACTGTGTGTTCGCCCATGTGCGGTGGTGGGTGGGTGTGAGGGAGGCATGGCTTGTGGACTGGGCGTGTCAGTGCTGCTGACAAGCGTGAAATTAATCGAGAAGCAATTCCACAAGCCAGATCCAAGCATCCATAGACAAATAGCAGAGCCAGATCGGGGGTCAAAGCAGACTCCTGGACCTCCCCAATATATATGTACATATATCTGGATATGTATGCACATAATACCCTCTGCAAAATCCAAAGAAAAAGCCCTTCCATCTGTATCCGATTTTGCTTTAAAGTGCACCTGAAATATGAGTGGAAAATAAGCAGGAAAGCTCTCGCTCGCTCTCTCGTTCGTTCCCCATTGTTAAACCATCAGCAAAACTCTTCAAAAGACTTTCCACAACAACAAAAATCTTCTTCTATACGGATAAGTAGGGATATGTGAACATGTGTGAGTGTGTGTTTGTGTGGGTGTGGGTGTGTGTGCATCACTTACCTGCCACAACCGTTTCGGAGCGCTGCAGCCGGACGAGGACATGCTCGATGAGGCCAACATCTGTGCAGGCCTGCAGATTGCGGACGCTCTTACGCAGAATCGCTATGAAAACACTCCAGATTTCCGCCTGAAATTGAAAGATACAGATACAGTTACATCTACAGTTACAGGATTTGTTATTGTACTTTTTCTTAAGGGAAGAGAGAGAACCGAAAATATATTATGAAATCAAAGTATCAAAAGTTGTTCCTTCTGTGGTTGAGACCCCCTTGGGATGATTTCTGCTGCTGCTGCTGCTGCTCAATAACCCAAGTGAAGTGGCTCACACAGATGCACTCATACATGTTTAAATACTCACACACACACACACACACACACACACACACACACACACACACACTCAGTAAGAAAGCAAACAAAAGGAGGGAACGAAAAGACCGAAATAAGAAGCTCAAGCGCTCAAAAGTATGCAACACTTATCTGCTCTGCTTCTGCCCCTGCCTCTTGCTCTTCATACTGTATGTGTGTGTGTATGTGTGTCTCTGTGTTCTTGTGTGTGGCTAATGTAAACAGTCATTGAAATAAAGTAAAATAATGGAAAGTAATGGCAAAATAATCGCAAGCCAAAGACTGAGTCTGCCTGCGTTCCTTTTCTTTCTCCTCTCTGTGTGCGCTGGCTCTTTCGTTTTGGCATTATTGCCTCAATTCTCAAGAACAAAAAAACAAAACGTTTGACGGTTTTTTATGATTATTGCCCTTTAGCACACACACACACACACACACAGACACAGCAGCAGACAAAAATATACAAAGCGAGAGAGAGAGAGAAGGAGAAGATTGCACATTGATTGGCCATTGCAGGAAGCATGGAAGCCGGCGAATATCATTTTGAATACTTATGGATGAATACATTTCCATTGCAGGGTATTTTCCCATTTAAATAAGAACTTTGCCACACAGAAGAGGCAGCACTTGCAAATTTATAGAGAGTATTGTCAGAAATTATTTACTATGAAATTAACTCTAAATCTGATTTTTGGGCTAAGAAAACCCACAAATATTTGTATATTAATTAAATTGCAAAAATCGTTTTTACTTTTATCATTTTTAAAGTGTATCCAAAGCGTCTGCCACACAATTGAATGGTCTTACTTTCTGTGTGTTTGTATTATTGTATTTTATTTGCGTTTGCTCTTCCCTTTTTGTGTAATGAGAAATGAAATGGCCATGGGAAAATGTCTGGAAAGGAGTTCGGAGAATGCCGCAAATTAAGGGCTTAGGTGCGAGGCTCGCTTTGGACCCTAATGATCCATTTTAGATGCGTTCATCAGCTAAGTGGAGAATTATATGGACCCGTGTGGAACGGACCTCAAATAAGAAACTGCAAATATCTGAAAAATTCGATCATCCCACTGTATTCTCAATCACTCGGCTCCATTCTGTTCTGCTCAGTTCTGTTCCTTCTTAATCCTACAATCCCTGTCGTAACGCCTAACGTTAGTCGTTTTCTTTTTGTTTTTATCTATGGCTCGACTCGTTTATCGCTCCATTTTGTTTCTGGGGGAAAGTCCTCTTATCGCTTTCCATGCTCTTCCTGTCGCCTTCGCCTTCGGCTGTTCCTGTTTTTGTTTTTCTAATATATGTACTGCACGCATAATTTAATTCGTCGATTCATAAATTGCCAACAAAAAAATTCACTCATGGAGCGGCGGAACCACACACACACACACCTGTGCTTCTGCGGGTGGGATAAAGCCACTGGCTTTTGGGCATATAAAAAAACCTTAAATTACAAAACACACAAAAAAAAAACACACATACATATGTATATGTGTATGTATGGTATGTGTGGGTGAGGCAAGGACTCGAAGATTTCTGCCACATCCTTCATAAGCTGCACCACAGGGCACTTATTAAGCTCGACACAATGCCCTTGGCCTGGCTTTTGCCACCGCCTGCCCCTCTTCTTCGTTTGCCATGGCTTGGCTTTTCTGTTTTCCCAGCATTTCCCCGGCCACAATTCATTTACTTATCTTATCTTATCTTATCTTATTGTTTGCTTAACAGTCAGATGGCAGCTTTCCTTCACGAGCAAATGATTTATTTAAATTTAATCAAATACCAGCAATGGGAGTGCTAGCTGATCGGGGACCTGTTATGGATTTTGTTGCAATGTGCTGCTCAATGGACACAATAAATATTGGTTAGCCAGCACTAAGAAAAAATACTCTGCATTTTTACAATTTAATTGGGAAACAATTTCAGTTCAAGCAGGCGCTGATATTTGCTTAGACTTAACTCATTGAATAATTCTTTGGCAGAAATTTATTCTACCAGAAGTTGCTGCAGTGTTCAGATCGTAGCAAGCAAAACCGGAGCAAACTTATATATTTAGGCAAAAGAAAAAGGTTCGTAAAAGCGCAACACTCCAACAATAATCCTGTGCATAAACTAAAACTGTTTCCCCCCTTTGGCAGTCAACAATCAAGATGGATATTTTCAACGCACGTCTGGCAGATGTCATCCTGTCCGAGAAGTACTGTGTGGGCTTCAATGAGACCCTCAAGGCTATGGGCAACGGAATGGCCAAGATGGTGATCATCGCCGGCGACACCAATGTCGGCATGAAGGCCGACATCGAGAAGAAGGCCAAGTCAAAGAAGGTGGAGGCGCTGGTCTTTGCTGGCACCATGAAGGAGCTGGGCCGCGCCTGCGGCAAGTCCTTCAAAGTGAGCTGCATGGCCATCACTGATCCCGTGGCTGCTGGGATCATTTGCGCTTTGGTCGATGGCTGTTAAGCATTTCATCAACCAAATAATCCATTAAATAAAATGAATTGACAATTATGTTGACAGCTTTTTTGACAGTGGTTTTTCTTTTTGCTTTAATTTCTCGCAGACTTTTTGTTAAGGCGAAACTGTGCTCTTTGCTCTTTGCGCTTTGTATGTAATTGTTCTGCGAGTAATTACCCCGCCGGACAGCCTGATGAATAATCTTCAGCGCTGTGTCTGCGCTGGCCTTTGGTCTCCGTCTTTCTTTTTTTGTGTGTGTGTGTGAGTGTGTGTCTGTTATTTATTTGCAAGTATTTCCTTTTTTCATTTGATTCGATGTAATGTTGCTGATGGCAAGAAAACAAAGTTGATTTGACGCCATTGCGTTTTGTTTTTACAGCATTATTTCTTAATAAGCGCCAAGCGGCATCGTCGTCGTCTTCCTTCCGCCATTTGCTCAACTTTTATTCGCCCGGCAAATCCCCTTGAACAATTTGTGTGCCGTTTCAGACAGGGGAGGGGCAGAAGGAGGCAGCGGGAGATAAAGCAAAAATTAAATAATAAGAGTAGAAACTTCAGTCAGATTTTATTACGTAATTGGGTAGCAATTTCTTCATGGCACAACAGAGAAGCCAGCAGCCAGGGGATGCAGGATGCAGGACGCAGGAGCCGGAGCAGGAGCAGGACCAAAAGATGCCACAGCCACTGAACACAAATTAAATTTGGCCTTTTCTCAGTCTCCTGTTACTCTGCTATCTTTTTTTTTTTTTTTATATCTGTTTCCTCTCCTCTTTGCCTCTTCTTCTTTGGGCTTCCCCTTAAGTATGCCCCAAGAAACAGTGGGAGGGGGGTGGGGGAGGCGCAGACTCGAGAGTTCTTTTTTTTTTGCCTCCTTTGAGGTGCCCAGTGAAGCGTGTGCCGCGGGGGCCCCCAGGTTAAATTGAGCATCGCTTGTCCAGCGATGGCTTGGCCAGGTCAAAGGCCAAATGAAAGAAAATTAAAAATTAAGCGCAAAGTTTCCCCGAGATTTGATATATGTACTCATGTACATAGACAATATAGTATATGTATGTACATAAAATATATACCCATAAATGAAAACGAAACGGAACGGAACCAGATCAAATTTATGCAATGGCCAAAGTTTAATTGCCAGTCGAAGGATGGGAGAGAGGAAAGTCGATGTTGGAGAGCATGTGATGATGGCTTTGCAATTTATTTGCAATTTACGATGAGTTTTCCTTTTCCTTTTTTTTTGTTTTCTTTTGTTTTTCGCTCATTTTCCACTTTATCAGCGATTTGTGTGTCTTTTACTGGTCCTTGGTCCCTGGTCCCTGGTCCCCTGGTTCGTGGGAGCCGCAGTCAAATCGTTTCGTTTCAATAGAATTTCAATAAATTTATCAACGTGTCGCCTGCTGAGTTCTCTCCACTGTCTCCCCGCTGTCTCTCTTTTCAATGCGCTTTCTGTTGGCTCTTGGCAAGCCATTTTCCATTTGCATCCCATCCCATCCCATCCGTATTGTCGTTGAACGCCTTCGACTCGACTCGACTCTTCCTTTTCGCAGAGCTTTGTCTAGCAGAAACGGGCAATCGGTCGTATACTTTATCTGGCGACAGCGCATCGCATCGCATCGTTTTGCATGCCTGCACCACCCAACAGATGCAGCCTCCTCCCCCCTTTTCTTAGCACCCTCTCTCTCTCTCTCTGCTTCGTTACCCCTATTCAATTTCAACACCCGCCCGTCTCTATCTTTATGTCATCTTTTTAGTGCCGTGCTGCAATCTACTTGTACTTCCTCTCAGATTCTCCTCCCTGCTCTCTCCTCCTCCTACATCTTGTCTAGGGCGCAATGCGCTTATGTGCTTCCTTCCTGCCAACGCCTCCCCACCCCCACCGCACTACTCTGCCTTGGCTACGTGCCGCCAGTGGAGCCAACTGGGTTCGTTTCGTTTAGTTTCGTCTAGCCGGCATGCAGCGCAGCGCACCCAATCTGCTGCGGCTCAAGCGGAAATTTATTATTGACAGCATCTGCCGCTGCAATGCAAACAACTGGTTGCAAACGAAGGTTTGCCTGCCAGTGAAAGAAGCAGAACACCAGGATTGGGATTGGGATTGGGATTGGGATTGGGGAGCAAAGTCAGAGTCAGAGCCACGCACACGGAAAATGCCAGAGTTGGCAATTTTGTGGGCTAAGTAGCGTATGCCAGAGAGCAGGAGCACAGAGAGAAAGAGACTCTGAGAGAATCTGAGGAAATGTCGGATGGCAAAGACACTGACTGACTGACGACCGACTGCCATTGATGGTGTGCCATCTCTTTGCCACGGCTGCACCGGCTGATGTGCATAACATTGACACAAAGTGCACTGGCAGCAGCTGGAGCTGGAGCTGAAGCTGAAGCTGAAGCAGCGATGGCCAAATGGCACAAACGGCTGGCAGAGATTGGCAACTCACTGGTTGAGTCATCTAAGCGCAAAGACGGGCGACCAAAATGTCCGAAATGGTATGGGTGCCGGGAAACTCTGGCAATTAGGAGAATAATTGTAGATAATTTAGAACTATACGCAAGAGACTTTCATCTGTGGATCTATTTAAATTCGAGTATAAAAGGAATATTCTTCTACAGATTCCCTTACATCATGTGGCCAGGGAAAGTCCCTTGTTTTTTATATGTGATCCTTCAAGCATTGCTGTAGTGACACTTTTGTCGCCTGTGATTCGGCCGCATACAAATAGATTGCCTTTTTGCTTTAATGGATGTCGTGCTGCTTGTCATTCACTTCTTCCGATTTTGTGGTGTTCCCTTACCCACGTTGCAACGACAACGACAACGCTGGTGCCTGCCGCCTCGCCGCCGCCACTCAAGTGCCATCTGACAAAGGGCAATCACTTGTGACCGATGCCAAGCCATGACCTGTCACTCCCCACTTTTGCTCCTCCTCCTCCTCCATCCAACCACTCCATCCGCTTCCGCTTTGTGAATGCGACTGGCATTGGCACTGCCTTCTGTTCGTCTGAGGGGAGGGATAGAGGATTCTCTGGTTCTATGTCGTCTTTCAAGTTAATTACACCGCTTGGAACGCGGCTGCTTGACTGCTCTGACTGCTGACTGGTACTGCCTGCACTGTCAAAGCGTTCCATTTCAATTTATTTTTTGGGCAAACTTCTAATTTATTTAATTAATTTTAACCCTGCAAAAAAGGGTTGTTGCTGCTGCTGCTGCTGCTAGAGCTCCTGCGGTGTGGGCGTGGCATTCTTTTAATGACAAGTAAAATAAATTTTGTGCATTTTCCTTTTGTTAATATTTGTCTCTCTGTCTCTTTGTCTGTCTGTCTCTATGTCTCTCTGTCTCTCTGTCTCTTTGTCTGTCTGTCTGTTTGTTTGTGTGGCTTGAAAAAGTTCGAGTTTAATTATTTGTTTTTACCCGCACGCCACTCAATCTGCAACTCTCTTTATCTCTTCAGATTTTTGCTATGCCAAATGGAAAGAATTTCTATTATTAATGCCAAATCAACATAGAAAATCAACCTGATGGACTGACGCCACATCGCTCACTAATACTCGTAATACATTCCTGCATGCTTTCATACAAAATTTGAATATTTAACATTAATTTTATTGAATAAACACAAACGAGTGTAACCGTAGCAGGTCATAACCTTGGTCACACTCTGCCCCTAGCGAAATATATGACACTTTTAGTAGGTGCAAGTTTTCATTAGGCTTTTATTTAATTGAAACGTATTTGCTTGGCAATAAATTTATATGGCTTCCCAACTTAATCGGGAACAAATTTAAGTTCAAGCAGGCGTTGATCTTTCCATATACTTAACGTTACTCACTAAATAACTCTTTGATAGAACTGACTCCAGCACTCACAGAAATACAATATTTTAATTTCTTTCAAACGCAAAGAATTAAAAAAGGTTCGTAAAAGCGCAACACTCCAACAATAATCCTGTGCATAAACTAAAACTGTTTTCCCCCTTTGGCAGTCAACAATCAAGATGGATATTTTCAACGCACGTCTGGCAGATGTCATCCTGTCCGAGAAGTACTGTGTGGGCTTCAATGAGACCCTCAAGGCTATGGGCAACGGAATGGCCAAGATGGTGATCATCGCCGGCGACACCAATGTCGGCATGAAGGCCGACATCGAGAAGAAGGCCAAGTCAAAGAAGGTGGAGGCGCTGGTCTTTGCTGGCACCATGAAGCAGCTTGGCCGCGCCTGCGGCAAGTCCTTCAAAGTGAGCTGCATGGCCATCACTGATCCCGTGGCTGCTGGGATCATTTGCGCTTTGGTCGATGGCTGTTAGTTTTCGTTTAATCAAATAAAATGACTTAGTAATTAGCAGTGGGCGGTTCTATGGCGGGTGTTTTCGGGTCGCTACCGTAGATAGCGCACAGACACCGCACAAGCGAATGGTTCAAAACGGAAAGCCCAACATTTCAATACAATAACAAATTGCATGTCTTGGGCTTGACGGAGCGTATTTTCTCCGAGACTTTTCGCCAAAGTCTGTGTATTTTTTGTAGGATTCTTGGACGGACTAAGCTGCGCTTCTCAGAGGTGAAGGATAGGCCCACAAGAGTACCAAAAGCGTCGAGCGAAATTGGAAATGCAATCCAAATGCAATAGTGTCTTGCTACTTGGCACTCTCTGCTTAAAGGTATCGTAAACTTCGTTGTTCGACTTGCCGTTCTGTTCGGTTGTGTGGTGTCTATTGTGTGGTCATTCTCTAATGGTTTCTGCTGGCTTTTTTTTGTTCATCAAAAAATTGTCCCTTTTCTAGCGTGGGTTTGAAAAGTTTTGCCGCCTGACAGTTTTTTGGCCAGAGACTCCCACGAGATGAAGAAGTCACCTAATGGATTCAACCTTTTCTCTTTTTCTTCCTTTTTTTCTTTCTTCGTTTTCTTGGAGGGTTTTTTTCTTTCTGGGGGACAACAACCCACTAACAAGTTAATTGAGAGCAATTTTCAGTTTTCTCATCGTTGAATTACATTAAAGAGAAAGAGAGTGGGTAAAGGGCAAAGGGATAAGGGATAAGGGAGGAAGCAGCAAAGGAGAAAGAGAAGTATAATATTAACTGTACTTGTAATTAAGAATCGACCGAAACCGATTCCGGGTGCAGACTACGACGGGTCTTTGGGACTCCGGGTTTCCCCTTTGGCCCTTTCGCTCGTTGTCCCTGTTCAGTTGCCCATTAAGGTGTCACAAATTGAAAGCGAGCTGTTAAAAACGCTCTGCTTGGCAGCAGCGACGCGTTTAAAGTCGCGCGCACAATCACTGACGCTTGACGCCCCAACAGCACCAAAAAAAGAAAGAATACAAAAAGGAAAGGGGTGGCAGAGCCATGGCAGTGGGTTGGGGGTAAAAAGCGAATTATGTCAACCTTTTGATGCTGTCAAGTGCCGCAAATTGAATTATGCACAAAGGAGAAAAGGTGTCGCCAGAGTCAACAGAGCCGTCTGTGCTTCTCTCTCTCCCCTTTGCCTTTGCCCAACTAAAGGACACTCTCAAAAAAAAAATAAATTTAAAAGAAAGCTGATGGAGAGTCAGTAGTCTGTTGTGTTAAAGGATTCTCATTTGAATGATTTCGCGTGCGGCGCGCGTTTTAAATCGACTGCCTCGTGGGCGTTTCCAGTCGCGCGTGCGGTTTTCTAATTAATTCTTATGCAAATATCACTCTCAGCCACACCCACACACTGTTCCCAGCCCGTTTTCACCCCACTGGTTCCAGAGCGGTTTCCTCAGAGCTCGAATTCCCGAAACCCAATTCTCCTGTGAAGCCAATGGAAATCGCATTAAAATTTCCCGCATAAATCGCGACGCCGCAAAACAAAAGGAAAAACTCTTTTTTCTTCGACTAGGTGGCCAGTGCGGGGGGTGAGGGATTGTTGGGGCGGGGATGGAGCATGTCAAACATGAAATTCAATTGTGTTTTTTATGTATGTGTGTGTGTGTGTGTGTGTGTGTCCTGCGTACCATATGCGACTCAGAGATTCCAGGATTTGGTGTCGATTTTCGGGGCAGCGAATTGTGTCTCCTCCTGTAAAGAGCGGGGCGCTAAGCGGGCGGAATCCTCTCGTGCATTTGTGCAAAACTTTCACGTTGACATTTCCATAATAATTTTCTTTTCATTCTTTTCCCATTTCACTCTTTCAGTGTGATTTTCTTTTTTTGATTTTGATTCCTTTTTTTTGGCCGCAAAAAGTTTGCATTGCTTTTGACGCACGACTGCCAACCGGAAGTGGGCGGTTGAACGGAAGAGGCCACACCCCCACACTCGCATACTGCCATACTGGCACACTCCACACTGCCCCTTTCCCTTGACCGATGCCGCTGCCGAGACCCCTTTTTGCTTTGCTTATGCTCGGCGTCCAAGTTGCCTTTTTGCATATTGATGAGAGAATAAACGAGAGAGAGAGAGAGAGAGAGAGAGAGAGCTGTCCATCAAAGGGTGGGAGGGGTGGGAGTGGGTTATCTGGATGGATGTCTGGGGGTAGAAAATGGAAAATTTGAAATCTAAAATCCAACTTGAGGGGAACTCTGGCCACCCGTGCCCTCGAGTGATGCGCGGCCCACGCACCGTGTGTCAAAATTGAATGACAAAACTCATGTGTGTGGCATTAGGCTGGGGGCTACCAGCCTACCCCCCCCCCCCCCCCCCTACTTCCCAGCCCCATCCCCATCCTTCTACCCCTATCCAGAAACACTTTTGTGGAGCCATGGCATTGGCAGTGACGTTGGAGCCTCCTCTAAGCCCCCAAGCCACGAAAAATGCAAAGCAGCTCGAAAAACGTACGAGGATTCAAAACAGTTTTTTTCACACAGCAACCACCAAATCCTGCCACCCATCTCCACCCCCTGCCCAACCACCGATCAGCCACGCCCATATGCTGTGGTGCGTGAGTCCTGAGGCCTGGATGTTGTCCTTAAAGCAGTTGGAAAGTTTATACATTTTTCATGGCACGAATAAAAACAGATGGGAGAAAAGCTGAAATAAAAACAGGCACCAAAAATGTAAGAATACAAAAAAAAAAAAAAGCAAACACAGATTTGTAGAGCCAAAATTTCCATCGGTATGCGGTCGGTCGTTCGGTGCTTCTTGAGTTCCCAGATATCCCACGGAAATGCAATCTAATTGGCATTTGAACTGGGATTTGTCATGGCCATGGCTCCCAAAAGGGCAGAGAAAATGGAAGAGACAGTGGAAAAACATAGAACTAGTGTCGGGATTAAAAACCAAAAAAAGGAAGATAACCACACGGATTAACAACTAAAAGGTCAACAAGGTATGGGTGGATATCAGAAATGAAAACTAGAAATTATTTCCATATTTAAATGCAGGAAATGATTATACAGAAATTTAGCTACAGCAGACAGCTTCCAATTGAAAATAAAATCTGAAGAAAGTTCTATAAAAACTAATTTAATAATAAATTAATAATTATATTGAAGTAATTATAAATAAAATAGAAAGAGAGTTTTAGATTCTTCTTAGTAAAAATTAAAATAAAAAAAAATTTAACTGAAATTTGAACAAATTTTCATTACGAAAATCTACCCTAAGTCCAAGGTCAAAGTAACAGCCATTTGCCACTATCCACCATCTATTCCCCTGCCCTTCTTTCAGCATAATAATGTCCCTTTCATTTCAATTGAAATTAACTTTCAAGTTCGATTTGCGATTTGATTTTGCTATTTAAAAAGATCTTGGATTGCCTTTTCTACGATTGTCTGCCTTGCCTTTTGCATGGAACATTTTACACTCCACCGCCCCGCACCCACTCCACAAGTCTGTGTCCCACCACCACACTGGGTCGTCATGTGCTGTACTTAAAATGCTATTAACTCCGAGGGAAGAGAGAATTTTCGAAGAAGAAACACACACAACAGAATTATATTGAAACTTGTGCGGATTTTTGGCTTTTCAGCCTCGCCGCTTTGCCGCCTTTTTGCCGGGGTAATTCTATTTTGTCCTTTAGAGCCTCAATGCCTGGGCGCCTGGGTGGCTGGAAGCTTTGGCTTTCCGCTTTTCGGAGGCGTCTACTTAAAAATACATTTACACTTTAATGACGGGGCACCCACAATGTGGCAGTGGCAGTGGCAGTCGCGCAGCCAAAAAAACAAATCAAAAAGAAATTAAATGACCTTTTGCACATGGCAGACAATACTTTAAACTCAATGGGTGGCCTCATGGGTGGCTAGTCAGGGGTTCGGGAGTCAGCTATCGTCGTGGGTCAGGTTCGGGTCATTTCAATGTGTTTGACTGTCGCCGTTGTCGTTGTCCCCTACGTGACGAGTGCTGCCAATACCAAGAAAAAAAACTTTCCACCAAGAAAAGAATTCAAAAGGGGAACACACACACATATAGAAGGAAAGAGTGATAGAGAGAGGAAGGGGGAGGGGAGGAACACAAATGTAATAAAAGGCGGCATCAAAAGGCCAATAAACACACACACACAAAAGGCAACGCTGCCAATACAAATGGCAGGTCCATGGTCCTGGCTAATGTTGAACCCATTTCAAAGTGTGTCCTTCCTTCCATTCGAACCACACCCCTCCCCGCCCATAGAACCCTTCCCACCATGTTCATGTCGATGTGTGCCCACGTAAAAAAAAAAAAAAAACCTTTTGTTATTCTTGTGTGCATTTCAATTCGCTTCTCCATCGGACGGTCGGTGGCCCATTGACTGGGCCAATCACAATTCATATTTAATGCCAAGTTCGATTCCTTCTGCTACTGCAGTGGCTTTTTCCCAGTGGCTGCCAGCGACAAAGCCTTGACTTTCCTGGTGCCCCATGCAGTTGCCATTCAGCATTCTGGCGGCTTGCATTTTAATTTTCCTCTTTGTCGGACATGTCCATGAACATGGGCTGGTGGAGAATAGAAGATGTGACAGTGTGGCCAGAATGTTCAGAATAGTGAGGGGTTTGTGAGAGTGTGAACAGAGGCTGCTAGGGGAAAGTAGAAACGCAGCTAAAACTTAGGAAAAATGTGACCAGACATTTTCGCAAGAATTTTTCTTTTTTTCTTTTAGGAAATGAGAATGAGAACAATGAGACAAACAAACAAAAATTTTAATTAAATATCATCTCTTTAATATTAAACAGTGTGACCAAAACAGCACCGACTTTCGAGTAGAATTACCCATAAATGGAAACGAATTGCAACGACAATCAACAACCAATATATATGCATATATTTGTTGCTATTCCACATTTTATGGTCACACTAAAAATTATACAGTTACAAGGACACATCGAGTATAGCTGGATAACGAACGAGCCGCAAAGGCGCAGAGAATAGAAATGGCGGAGGAGGGGCGCAAAAACTTATAAAATATCTGCAAGGAATACAAATTCGATTCATGAATAAATTTTATGTATATCCATAGCCATAGCCATAGCCATAGCCATAGCCTTTGGCTGGCTTCTATTTTATGGCATGTTGTTTGGCTGTTGCCAACCCCCTACCCCTACCCAGTCCCAGTCGCTGGGTGGCTGAAAGGATATCTGCATATCTCTTCTCGACTTTGGCATTGGTTTCGTTACGAAGTTGATGATTTACCAACAGACACCGACACCCACACAACACGACACGATACACACTGCTACTCGTACTCCAGATAATTACGCGGATGGTCTAGAGTCTAGACATTGAAAAACGGGAGCAGCTAAGCCGCTGGAAAGTCCATGGAAAGTTTTTGCCTGTAAGAAGGATCTGGTAGCTGGTAGCTGGATGCTGTATGCTAACTGGCATTAGAGTTTGGTACTGGTACTGTCTGTCACTGGGGCAACATAATCACAAGTTAATCCGCCGTGCAGCTTTGCCACCATCTAAAAGGGCGACGCCAGAACAGGGACAGGGACAGGGACAGGACTCTGTTCGAATGGAGATAAGATACACAACTTTCCAGATACTTGCCAGAGAGCTTGCAAATGTTTTGCAATGACTTCTTCGGGCTTCTTCTTTCTGGCTTAAAAGTGTTTTATTTTCATCGCATTGAGAAAATTCCCCTACAACTCTGTCTAATAGGGTTTCCGCATTCCCCACATTCGACAGATATTTGCCCAACAGTGTGTACAGTCCCAGTCCGAGTCCACGTTGCTCCCTCTGCCATTCAGCCCTTGGTCATCGATGGGGTTTTTCTTCTGCAAATGTTTGCAGACCTAACAATGTTATTTACAGCAGCTGCCGCCAGGTGCGATGCTTCGCAAAGAAACGAAAGGCGTACGGGGTCCTCCGGAAAGGACAAACAAAAAGCTACAAAAAGGAAAAGAAAAGGAAAGGCAAAAAGGAAAAAAGGAAGAAAAAAAAAACGTGAAACCAATTCGACGAAAGGTGAAAGGTGTTGGGCTGTTGATTCTCTCGCACCCTTAACCCCTTGTTCATCAGCCTACTACCCTCCTGCTGCCTCCTGCGATGCTCGACTGTGGCAAGAGTTACGCAAATTGCTGAGCTGGCGGCAAAGGCTGTAAAATTTTATTGAGCATACACGAAGCATGAAGCATTGGGGCATGGTGGGCCACAGGGCGACGAGCCACGACAAATATGCGGTTAAAGGGGTGGGGGGTCGTGGCATGGTAGGCCGCATTACGGCCTTAATTTTCAAAAGAAGCTTTGATTTACCATCACTCCGCCTCCTACTCCCCCCCAAGAAGTGGCAGTGGCAAGTGCAGGGACAAGGGCACAGGGCACGGTGTGGGAGGGGCACGAACCAACGGACCAAAGGGCGTTGCGATTTATTGTCAAGTATAAAATGTTATGGCCATGAAAGGAGTGCCACCTGCGGGACAAGGACCAGCGGCTAAAACAGTTATTTGCACTTGGCCCCCGATGTGCTGCTGGTTACGTGCCGAATCAATTGAGTGACGGCTACCACTGCTACTCCTACTGAGGATTGTCAGTTAGGGAGAGAGAGAGAGAGAGAGAGAGAGAGAGAGAGAGTGGGGGCTGTAAAATGGGGCAGCCATAAAACGTAGTAGGAAACCAGTACTGTAGTTACACATAAATCATTTAAGTCCACCCTCTGCGTCTCTCGGTACTCCTCGCATTTCTATGCAAAATGTTTACTCAATGCGCGCGGTGCGGGGATGTCCTCCCCCATTGCTGGCCATAAAATTGTTGTAAATTCGTGACAGGGTACGGGCGGTGGTAGTCGCACCTGCCACGCATGCCAAATAAACTAAAGAGATCTTTGAAAGCAGCACAACAGCACAACAGCCTTTAGCCTCACCTCCGCCTACCCACAAATGATGCATATTTGATGCTTGTTTTACATATGCCAACAGCCATACCCTTCCAGGGGACGACACATGCTCACAAGAACTCAGGGACGGGACTGCGGGAGGGTGTGGAAAATTTGTCTTGTCACTGACAATTTTCATTAATTTAAAAAGCCAAATAAATTTTGCCAGCGTTCAACCGCAAACACGCACAGATATTTCGAAAGAATGGGAAAATAAAATGTTCAGTCTAGAGATATACCCTGCCTTATCCAATATACATACATATAAGCTACAGTAGTCCGTTATTCAATTTAATTGGCTTGAAATGTCATGAGCAACATATTCCCACAAGAACTTGAATGATTATGTGTGTTCAATCTTATGTTTTATTTATACTTCCTTGTGGGACAAAGGGAACCCCTCTGTGTACTCTTTAGAATCGGAATACCCTCGAGAAAGCGTAAAGCAAGCAATTAAGGCACACAATCACGCATCCAACAGCAACAGCAGCAGCACACGCACTTGCATATCATTAAAGAGTAGTTAGGAATCAGTAAGAATACGTAAAAGGAGTGAAGAAAGGGTGGAAATAAGCAAGGCATAAGGCTCCAGCAGGTGTGCAGAAAATAGGCAGTTGAATGCGAATTGCGTCACAGCCACAAGCGCTTTAGCTGAGACCAACCACCCACACAGTCAGCAGTCAGATTTCCAGCCAATCCCAAACCTCCCGGGGACCACAAAGAGTAGAGGCAGAAGAAAATGCGTGGGAAATTCAAGCGAATCAAATGGAAAGCGCGCAACAATTGAATTGATATTTTTCGCGGAATTTAAATATGTATGAAATTCGTGTACAAAAATAAATTTCTGTAACATTTTTGTAGCCATTCTTAGGGCAGAAATAATGGGCGCGGAAAAAGGCTTCAACTGATGAGTTTTGTTCCGTAAAAGGTTTTCTGTATATCGGTAATGGTATAAAAAGGGTAAACATCCGACTTTAACTTGGGAAAAAAAAACATACAGAGGGAAAACTCTGGCTAGCAACTTTCATGTTAGTTCTTAGTCTTCTTTTTTTTCTCTCTCTCAGCTTGCAGGAGAGCACAGCCTTTTGTGTTGCACTGGCATTTATTCTAGCATAACTTTTGGAGTAGTTTTCCATGGAAAAACCCATACCGAGTGGCGCGTGGGAGGGGTGTGGGGTGTTGGTTGGGTATTTTGGGGTCAAAGAACTAATGAAATGAAAACTCATTAAGCAACAACTTTGTTGCGATTTGTTGTCGTTGTGACACGGTTACTCCTCTCAACATCCGATGTCTGCTCCTGGTATGACACTCCACGCCGCGACTCACTGCCTGGCAGAAGAGCGACAGAACACAGAGGAGAACACTTCCTGTCAGCACAGACACACACACACACACACACACACAGAGACATATATAGTTGAAAAGTTAGCGGATCCTTTTTGCCAGCATTCATGCTAATAATTTGATGGCACAACGGCATCAAAAACGAGGACAACTCAACTACGTCTTTGGACACCCTTTAGCAGGATTCATCGTTGCAGCAAAAGCAATGTAAGGGTATCAAATGGCAGCACCAGGCAAAAGCATACTGTAGGAGCAGCAACAGCAGCAGCAGGAGTATAAGAAGCAGCAGCAGCAGTTGAAAGCCATTTCATGTTGATGTTGCGTTTTCATTACGCGCAATTTTGTCAGCAACGCCCCCCAGTCCTTCTTGTTTCCTGCTGCTGCCGGCTGTTAATTTGCTTTGATGCCGCAGCGCGAATTGAATTTAATTTTATTAAAAAAGTCACCCGAAAATAAACGAACACGCACAGACACATCCACACACACACACACACACACACACACACAGGGGAAGAGAGATAAAAGTATTTTTTAACAATTTCATCCGGAACTCAAACTGGAAAATGGGATAAAATTGGGCAATGATGAAAGGGGAGGGTGGAATAGGGGAATAGACGACACTCACCTGCAAATTGGGCGGACAATGATCCAATAGCTCCAGCATATGTTTGATATTCTGCGCATCCTGTATCACAAAATTCAATTCCATATCGAATTCACCGCCGACCAACTGGAAAAAAAAACAAGAGAAAATAATGAAATACAAAAAATATATACATGAGCAAAAACTGTACGCTGATAAAGTGTTGATGCAGCCGTTTTTAACAATTAGTGCCACAGCAAAATATCAATTTAAACAATTTTAATATAATCATTTGTAGCATATTTTTATTTGTATCTCTGCAAAAAGTTGACTGTACAGCAGAAGCAGAAGCAGCAGCAACAGCAACAGGAGCAGCATATTTGTAATTGCTAAAGTTTTCAATTGAAAATAATGTGTGTTCCCGGGCACAATGGAGAGAGAGTCTCCCCGCCCCACACCATTCGGCGTACATATATGAATCACATTTTCAACTCAACCAAATTTTTGGATGTCGAGAGTTGGGCTGGCTTTCCGTTCTGGAACGTAACAATAGATGAACACTGGACCGATAGCAGTGGGTTGCAAGCTCTACAACGTTTTATTCCCTTCGATTCCCATGTGCCCATACCAGAAAGTTTGGTCTTCGAATAATTGTGATAACATAAATTGACAGATTAAATTTATTTATTTTTCTCTTGTTTCCAGTTCGTTTTGAAGTGTGTTCAAGGTTTCGTAAAAAATAGGCCATAGACTCTGTTAAACGTTTCATGTACCCCGAGAAACACGTTCGCGCTTCGAAGAACTAAGAGAGAAAATTATATATTTCCATACAAAATTGATTGGTTTTCTTCTGTTGTCAACTAAAAATCTATTTGTTGGATAATCATCATACTTTCATGGCTCTATTTATGGAAAGCGTTTTCGCCACCACTTTCATTACCCTCACTGAAGCAACGTTTTGACACCAAAGTCTTTGGTTACAGCCCCAGGGATGGTAGAAATGGTGGATGGTGGAGTGTGGATGGGAGAAGGGATTATCATTTAGCGAACCATTTGCTTGCATCAAGGCTCCCTCTCTCTCTCACCACACTGCTTCAATTCCAATCCCAATCCCACTTCCACACTCTCTCTCTCTCTCTCTCTCTCGGGCACTCATTCTGTTTAGTTTTTCGTGGGCTTAGCCTAAGTACAGACGGAGTGTGTTAACTGCTTGAGCGTGTCCTAGACACATCCTTGTGGCAGAGAGCAATCAGAGCGCCCTTTCAGCAGCGGCAACAATAACAATCGACAGTCAAGAGCAGGAGCGAGTAGGATGGGTGGCTGGTGGCTTGCGGCATGTGGGGCATGGGTGGTTGAGCCTGAGTCACGTCACAAAGCGGCGTCAACGAAGGCGACTGGGATGGCGGCAAAAAAAAAAAAAAAAAGGTTCTAACTTAATTATGCCCGGCGCCAACGAAATCTACTTGCCACCACACCCACACCCTGCCTCAGCCACAGCCCCATCCTGAAGGACATTTTCATGGCCACGCCCCACTCGATGGGCTGTCAATAGATATTTTGTCTGTCGAAAAATGGTTTTATTATTTTTTCGTTTCTACTTTCTGGCGAATGCTTTTTGCGCGCTTTAATAAAATCAGCAAAATAAATTCAATAAATTGATTAGAGCGAAATGGGTGAGAAAGAGAGCCAGAAACTGTCTATACCTGTCTCTCTCACACAAGTGTTACAAGTGTCTCTCTCTGTTTTTTGGCTCATAGAAAAATCTCCAACTGTATTTATGTCTATTTTTGTTTGTTTTTCTCGCTTTTCCTTTTCTTTTTTCATTTTTTTTGCGTAAGGAGTTTTCCCTCTTTGTAATGGGGGAGGGCACGGCGTCCGCCAGCTTGGCGCCAGGATTTCAATGGAAACGTCTCTCTCTCTCTCTGTCTCTCTTTCGCTCTTTCTCTATGTGGCACTACTTTGTGTTGTTTGAGTGCACTTGAGCTTGTTTATAATTATGTGGCACGGCTTTCAACCTGCTCCTGCTCCCTCTGCTGCTGCTCCCTTTGGTCGCCAGGTTGCCGCCTGATCCCTTTCTGTGGCTTACGGCCACGGCCAGCGGCAATACGATTTGCCTTATCACCTGGCAACAAAAATCATTGGCAGCTGGAAAAGCTGCAAAACTGGCAACAATATGGCCAAAAATCTCTGCTGTTATGGTGGGGCGGGGGTGCGCAAAATCAAAGCCGACGGAGACTTCTCACCCCAGCATCATCCGATGGCAATGAAAACAAGCAAAGGATGTCTAAGCCTCTCGGATTAGGTAGCAATTTATAATGCCCCTTAACGTGGGAGGCAGGAGCCACATTTCAGAGCAGCCTCCTTACACTTCCCCCCACTCACCATTTTCAGCCTTCAGAATGAGCTTAAGAAATGTCTGGAAGTAGGAAAAAGACTAGTCCCTTTGATTTGAGTGAAAACTCCACTGAAATGATTGTGAGGCGTTTTAAAATCCCTTTTCAAACATTTCAAAATTCCCATTCAAATTTCGAGCTGTTTTCCGATTTGAAAAAATTAATATACATACATATCTATGTAACTGCCATACGATAAGCTTTTATCCAACAACTTCAAACACCTTTTATCTACCGATTTGCAATCTAAAATTCAGGGCATCGAATAATTATTTCAGTCGGAATGAGGTAAAGCATCTTCTTATCAGAGTTATGGAACTCTGCTTCGAACCAATTCAAAAATCATATTATATTATATTATATTTCACAGAGGCTGCCGGGAAAACTAACAAATTCCAATTATGTATACCCCAAAGGCCGCAGAGAGCCGAGTCCATAATAATCAGAATCCAACGAAAGGCAAGTACTATAAGGGGAAAATGCTCATTCATATTTAAATTAAACTTTGGGAAAAGTTTTGCCGTGACGCTCAGCTCTCTGACTCCCATCCACACGTCCATCCATCCACCATCACTGCCCCCCAATTAGGGCAGGCGGCGGGAGGGTGGGTTCCTAGTACAAGCATTTTAAACGCCGCTTAATTATATTCGTCGCTTGTTCTGATCCGCTGAAAAGCCTCCTATATTCCCCCTGGGAGCTTCTGTTGCTTCTGCTGCTGCTGCTTCGCACCTTTTTTTTTCTAGAACATTTAGTCAATTTTAAGTTCATTTTGAAAAAGTTTTTCTTTTATATTTCTTTGCTGCCGCTTCGCTTTTTCTCGCTTTTTTCTCGCTTTTTTGTTTGCTGCTACTGCTGCTTCAGAGTTTCTACGTTTCGTTTGTGCTGTGGAAACTCTGGCATTGACGTGTCGCCTGCTTGTCACCTTGTTATCCGCACCACACCGCACCGCACCGCACCGCACCACCTGCCAGCCAGGCTGCCACTCCTTAGCGCTTATTTAAAGTAAATTGAATTTCTATTTTATTTAAAATGCGCATTGAGACGCACTAAAAGTTCCTCAAGTGGCAGCGTTTTGTGGGTCCCTCGTGAGATGGTGAGGTGGGGAAATGTGTCAATGGAAATGGAAGTGGTCGAGTGAAAAGCGGATGGCAAGAATGAGTGGGTGGAGAAATTGGATAGTGCTGGGGAGTACAGAGAAAAATGTACTTTATCTTTTGTTTTCGACTTTTCACACGTCCTTTTCTTTGTCTTCTAATTGTTTTCGTTTCATCCATTCGTTTAAACATTTTTCAATATTTTGTATAAATTTTTAAAGCATTTTATTGCATTTAGAAAACTATAATAAAATTCAGCCAATAGCAAAGTATTTCTGCAATCAAGTGAATATGATCATTCTGTATTTTATTTCATTTTATCCATTAATACAGAACTTTAATTCAATTAGAATCGTTTTGAATAAAAATCAAATATAATGCCAAGCCGTTGTCATATTTGTTTCAGTGCTGTGACTAGTTTCATTTGATGTCTGATTTTTCCCAAAAATAACCTGCATTCTCTCCACATTTCTACATTTTTTTTCTTATCCCAATTGCCATTTGGCGTGTCCCCAAAGAACTCTGATTACGCCTATGCCTGTCTCTGGTGCGAGGAGATTCACAGCAATTGAGTGAATGGTGAATGGGTATTCTTGCCACCGACTAATGCCCGTTCCGCCCAGACCCCAGACCCCCAAACGAGGCCTTTATCATCACTCAAGAGAGAGAGAGAGAGAGAGAGAGAGAGAGAGCCCAGCCCCTCCCTTTCCATACAAAAAACGAAGGAAATATTCTTACGGGGGAAAGGCAAAAAACCTTTCCATAGCCTAGGCACACATTTACCCGTGATTCCCGCCACCCCTCGACTTTGTGCCGAATTTTCTGGCTTTCAGGTCTCCCACTCTTCCCGACACCATGCAACGATGCCATGGAGCTTTGGAGCTGTGGAGCTGCCGTTGCCTGCCTTGCCTCTCTGTCATTAGGGAATATTCGCAGTTTTCTCGTGGTTAAGCTTTTAAAACAGTTTTGAAAAGTACACAGAGAGGCTCTTGAGTTGCCGTTGCCGTTGCCGTTGCCTTCTCATCCACCAGCCCCTGCCTCTGCCATGGCCTTCTGCTCCTTCTTATCATACGTAAAAATTGTTGCCACAATTTCTGTTCTGTTCTGCATTTTTCTTCTTTCTTTCTTTTTTTTTTTTGGTTACTTTTTAGTTTCGGTTTTGGTTTTGGGTTTCGTTTCTTGGCTTTTTCTTATGTGTGTGTGTGTGTGTGGGTGGGTGTGTTTGTTTTACTCAATTTCTGTTTTACTTTTTTTTCTTGGCCAAAAGAAGAAATAAAAGAATTGCTCGTTGGGGAAATTTTCTTGCTCAAGTTTTTATTGTTTTACTTTTCTTTCTGTTGTGTGTGTGTTCTTTTTTTTTTTTTTTTGGCACCTCTTTGGGGGTTTCCTTTGGCGCATAGGAAGCCAAAAGGAACTTGGGAGATTACTTTTGATTGTTCTATTTGAATATTTTAAAGCTGCCATTGGCATTGCGGCTCGGGCTATTGCCTGATGGCCTCATTAGACTGGGGGCCAGGGCTACCATTTGGTCGAGGAATTATTGATGGATCCACATCCACATCCACACACACAGAGAAAGATAGAGCTAGAGGGGGAAAGCTGCTTTGCTCCTCCTACTCCCATCATCATTTATCATCACGAACAATTGCCCTTGGCTTAAATATTCGCCTATAATTATTGCTCTTCTGCCTGCCCCTCTCTCTTTCCCTTTCTCTTTCTCTTTCTCTGTCGTGTCCTGTTTTGTTCCCTCAGATTGATGAAAGGATTCCCTGCCACACACACACACACACACACACACACATTACTGACAGACATCAATCAGAGATGCTTTTGGGCACAAAAAGGAAAGGCGATGGCAAGGCAACAACAAACAGAGGAAAAACAATAAACAAAGAACGAGAGACATGTATAGATTCCCCGTTCTTCATCCACGTCCCACCACTGTATTCCGGTCTCCACCACCATACCTCGCCACTCCCTCTCCCACCCACTTGAAATTCGACATTTTTTGGTTGCTCTCCTGTCTTTAATCTATTTTATCTCAGAGCTCTGAAGCTTTTCTCGGCTATCCTTATCAATATGCAAAAGTTCTACGCCGGCACAAGGCAAAGAAATGAGCGTGAGCTGCTCTGCGTGGCGTGCAGGAGCATGGTTGTGGGGGGCGGGCATGTGGCAGGCTACGAAACTTTTGGCTAGGCAGAGGCTGATTGAGTACATAGTCGAAGCGGGGCGGCGCGGAGTGGAGTTGTGTTGAGCGTTGCAAAAAGGAGGCTGGGCCGCCACGGGAAAATTGTTAAGCATAGACATTAAAATAAATTTATGCCATAAAAATCCACACACACACACACACACACACACACACAGTTAGAGAGTGAGCAAAGGGGGTGGTGTAGGGGCTGTAGGAGGTTGACTGAACATGGAAAATGCCTGAAAATTGTTTATCGCCAGGAAAAAGTTTTCAGTTTTTGGCTTTCGTCCCTTCCCTTTCCTTCCTTTCCCCACCTTCTGGTGTTTATTTTTCCTATTTTTCCAATGCATACTTTTCACTGCATGTTTAACTGTATAAGTGTGTGTGTGCATCTGTGTGAGTTTTTGAGTTAATCGAAAAAGTTAATCATCGAAAGTTTCGGTGCCACACAAAAGCTGCTCAGTCATTGCAAAATTTATTTCACAGAAACACAGAAATCTATAGAAGGAAAACAAAAATAGGAAATTGGAAAATCCAACTTAAATTAGAAATTAGAAACCAAATGGAAAGTCACATTCGAAAATTAAACAAATCCGAAATACTTTTGCCAATGATTTATAGTTTTTCTTCTTTGCTTTGCAACCTTCCAAAGGGTTTTATTTTTGATGGCAGTTCGATAGGTCTGCGAGTAATTAGCAATTAAATCTAGAAATTATATAAAAGACTTGCTAATACAATTAAAATATATTATACATATGTATACTTTTATGTACAGGCAGCAGCTTAAGCTTGTACCCTTCTTTCGGTCTTTATCTTTAATCATTTTAATAAAATTCTTCCTCAGCTTATGCATTGGGCAGACTCAAAACAGGCGCACACAGAATACAACATACAACACTCTCATGTGAGTTTTTCTTTGAAGTCTTGTCTTGTTTCAATCACAAATATTGAAGTAATTATTGTGCTTGTTATGCAGCAGCGCTCGTTGATCGTTTCGACTGGGATGATGGCCAAAAATAAATCCAGAAAAGTGCTTTCGAATCATCTGAATATCCCCATTGGCCTGCATTTTGGTTGCCTTAGCTTGGATTTATTTGATTTGCGAGGCTTACAATTATTTCCTCTTACTTGATTGGGCACCCAATCAACATCCCCAATAAACGACTTCACACAGATTTACCCACCTCCCACAACAAAACGACGACGCGTCGGCGGAAGTTTTGTGACTGGCAAACATTTTGCGGGGCGAGAAATTGCATTGCATATTATTTGCTGATTGATTGAGTGATTGATTACGAGGCGAGGCACAAGGCACTGGCACCTTCCAGAGCTTCTTCCCCCAATGGCCCATGCCCTGACAACCGCTGCCATTTCTGTGATGCCTCTGGAAGGAGGCATCATCATCATCATCATCATCATCATCATCATCATCATCATCATGACGTGCCCGTAGATACTTGTCGTGTATTTTATAGGCCGCCTTTTCTCATTGAAAGCCTTACAAATTGTCATTTGAGCCAAGGCAAAATGGGAAGAAGGAAGAGCAGCGGAAGGGAGCAGCGCTGAGAGTTATTAAGTGCCAAATGACAGTATCCGTTCGTCCTTTGACATTGACTTGACTGCTCTTCCGCCTAGCAGCCTACCAGGCATACGACAAGGTCTCCCACCTCCCAGGGCGGCCATTAGTTTTTCATTGTCTGCAGAATCCTCGACTTTGAACGTCAATAATTGAGCGTAAAATATGATTTGAAAAAAAAAAAAAGATATATAAAAAAGCAAAGAAAATAAAAAATACCCCTCCCACCTTATTGTGGGTGGAAAAGAGTGTGGAGCATCCCCCGTCCATGCTGCGAAGATGGAATTGAGCGGGAGAGCACCTCCTGCACTTGTCTTGATTGCTGTCTGGGATAATAATGGGTGTCAGAAATATAAAAAAAAAACCCTCATCCTCTTGCCGGAAAAACCTGTTCATTTTCACCACCACCACCCCCATTCCATGGCTGCCGCTAGCCGCAGAGTTCAATTTGGGAAATGTGCAAGGGGGCGCTACGTGTGGATGAGGGCTGCTTGACTGCGCTTTTCAATCTCCACAAAAAGGCAACACAGCAAAAAAGAGTGGGAGAGAGAGAGAGAAAGACGCACACACACATTACTCCCAAGCAAAAGCAAAGAAGAAACAACAAAATGAAAAATTAAGAAATAATAAAAGTAATGGAAAAGCAGGAAAAAATCAGGGAAAATCAAGAAAAAAGGCTTCAGCCACAGCCAGTGGCTTTTGGCCCTTCGACAGTGGATGCATTTGTCTGCCCTGTCGTATTGTTGCCACACCAATTGCGACCGCAATTCATCAGGATGTTGTCCATAGAAAAGAAATGGCTGTGATTGGATTGCAACAAATTAGATGACGGGATATTAATCTGGCATTTGGCCATGAACAAGGATTATTGATGAACGGCTTAAGGGTCTGGTTCTGGTTCTGGTTCGGCTCCTGGTCCTGTTCTGTGCAGGTTGCCATTGTTCGCTGCACTTTTGTTTGTGTGTGGTTATCCTCTGGCAATGTTTCTTTTGGGTGCTGGCAATGCTTCTGTGTTCAAGTGTGGCCAATGCCTAAAACTATATATTTCCCTCGGGCTATGCGTTCCAGGGGTTTCCCTGAAGGACAGAACGCTGATGAGCCAGGGCCTCGCTCGATATCTAGAGTCTTATGTGTGGCCATGCTCTAACTTGACTTTGGCAACGTTTCTTTTGCTGTTTTTTGGCTGTGCTTCTGGCAATGCTGTAGCTTTGGCATTCAGCTGCAACTGCAGATGCACCTCCTCCTACCATCCACTCATCTCAGCTCATCCATTTTTCACAGCGTTTTTCTTCTGCTCTTGTTCGTTGTTTTTCCTGTTCTTTGCGCTACACTCTCGAAAATCTTTGCCACGTTTTGTTGCACAAACAAACACGAACAAAGAGGGAAAGCGCAATAGTATCGTTGCGCACCACTCTGCCAAAGTGTGGCGAGCACTTTGCAACTTCCTTCTTTCTGGCTGCAGAGTGGCGATGCAGTGCAGTGCAGTGGGCGGTGGCACTGCCACTTCGTTTTGGCACAGGTAAAGACAAAAGACAAAAGAAATGGAAGGAATATTTTCCCGGATGCACCAACTCTCTCTCTCTCTCTCTCACACACTATCTGCCTCACCCTCTCTATTTCCTATTTGTGGAAAAGCCAACGGCCTGACAACACCTTCTTCTTCCTGCAACAGTCAACATTCTACAGTTTTTTGCCCCTCCTACGAGTATTCTTTATTTTTTGTTTTTTTTTTTGCAAAAATTAGACAAAATTAGCAAAAAAGAAAGCCAGCAGGAAACGACGCTTTCCCGAAGGGAAGACAGGCGACAAACTCTTGAAAAGCCAAAAACCCACAGAAGAACGGTGGCGGATGGGAGTCGGTGTGGCAGTGGGTCGGTCTGTCCTGCCACTGCCACTTTGTTTAATTAAACGCGCCCGTTTCGTTGTGGTGAAGGTGGCTGGGCACAGCCTAGGCTGTGCTGGCTAGGGGCTGGGAGAGATTGAAAACTGTGCCAAGTGGCGGCTTCAGTCGACACTTCATGTCACACACACACACACACACACACACACACACAAAGTTGTGGCAATTTTTAATTTAAATAATTAAAGAAAATTCTGCTAAGAAAGAGCCCTAGAAGGGTATGGAGGCAGTTGGAGGGCCTCCAACTGTTTGGCTTTGGCTTTGGCTTCCGCCATCATCTTAGATCCTTAGACCCTTATTCCTTACCCACTTTTTCTTCTTCTTCTTTATTTTTGCAACACTTTACACTCCTTTGGAGCATCTCTATCTTCCACATCGTGGCATCATCAGCATTTGGCATCAGCACTTTTCATTTTAGCACCTTTCAGCAATAAAATTTTCTGCACAACTCGACAATTTTTGCTCTCTGTCTCCGCGCTTTAGACAAAAGGTAACAAAAGGTAACCCACCCCCAGCGCTTCACGAGAGAGAGAGAGAGAGCGACTAGGACTATTCGTAGTTAAAAGATCTACACGGTCTGATAGGCGTAGACTTTTTAATGAAAAGCCAAAGGAAGAAAATATCCTAAAGGAAGGCGCAAAAAATAAAAAGAAAATATAAAAGGACATGAACGCTGTGTGTTTGGAGCAGGACACGACTGCGATATGTTGCCACAGATAAGAGCGGATTCCAAGCTACACTACACCCCCTTCCTTTGAGGCATGCCCCATGGATGAAGACAAAGATGGTGTTGCTGCGATAAGGTCACTTTGGCGTACAGCAAAGGCTTCCCTGAAGTCAATGGAAAGTGGGTGTGTGAGTAGAGGGGAGGGGAGCAATCTCCTTACAGGGATTTTATAAGTTTCCCATCAGAAAAGTGTGCCCATTAAAGAGATATTGAAAAGAGTTCTTTGGAGAATTTTCTCGTATTATTTCACTAGAAAATTCCACACACTAATTGAATGGCTTCAAATGGGAAGAACTTGGCTTCAATTCATTTGTTTGTTTTTTTCCTCAGCCAGGATTCCGACACGGACAAGTCCAACTAATTAGGTGCCTGCCAAATGTGGAAGCGATGGGGTAGCGGGGGACACACACAGAGTGGGAGAGCCAGGAAGAGAGAGGGTGGGTGGGTGGGTGTGTGAGTGTGGGTGACTGCACAAAAAGGCAGCGATTAGCTAATAAGACGATTTGGTCAGACGATGGTCGGGTGGGGTATGAGCAGGGGGGCAGTGGTGGTAGCAAAACTTTTGGCATTTTTGGCCACTTTGTGAAATTGTTTGCCATATTTGCAGCTGCTGGAACTTTATGGCCAATACACACACAAACACACACACACGCAAACACACATGGACACACACACACATGTACACATAGTAATCAAATAAACCGGAAACAAGGCGACGAGGCACAAGCAACAGCAAACAGTGTCCTGTGGGCCAAAAGACGCTGGATGCTGGTCACGCGTATTGAATATAGAAAATGCCCAAAGAAAAGAAGCAAAGAATAAGCAAATAATAGAAGAAGTAGAAGCATAAGAAGGGGGAAGTGTAGCAAGGAAAGGGAGAGGAGAGGTGGTAATAAGAGGGAGCCAAAACACAACAGCAACAAGGAGTCAGTCACATCCAGTGCGGTGGGGCAACAAACATACATGAAGAGTCTTTTATTAAGTAGAAGTTCATATCAAGTTACACACTTTGTGGCAGACAGGGAGAGACAGGGTGAGAGAGAGACCAAAACCATGTGCCATAAAATGTGTGGAATGAGAGAGGCAGGACAGCTGAAGGCTGAAAGTTTGTCAAGCTGTCGCTGCCATTTTTCGGAGCCATAGCAAGTGGCAGACTAATTAATGAATTGGCATAAGTTTCGCCCAACTCGCAATTCCTCACTCTCGTTCTCTCTCACTCTCGTTCTCTCTCACTCTGCTGTCACTCTGTGGTACACAACATAAATGTCAGAAAGTATGTGTCATAATTTACTTCAGTTGTTCTTTCTTGCCACACATTTTCTATTTCTTATTGTGATGAAGTTCCATTTTTAGGCAAGAGAAAAATTTTTAGGCAGCGAGCAAGAAAAGAAAAAATATATGTAATCCCAACGGATGCCCTACCAAAGTCCAAACATTTTATTGCACAGTTAGGCAGCATTCCTCGAGAGCTAATTCCCCCCCCCCCCCAAACCGAATACAAAATTTTCAATCACAATTTGCCGCAAAATGTAATTAAAACACACACACACACACAAATTCCCACAAAATGTAGATAAGTGAAACTTTTGCTAATTGCCGACAAGGCCCCGAAACCAAAAACCTTGCCATTGTTGTTGGGGAAAAGAGCAGCAGGAATGTGTGTGCCAATTAGTACTGCCAGGCAGTTGTTCTACAGGCGAAATAGGCAATTGTTATGCGCTAGATGGCATCACCACGTTCTTGTCGACAGCAACAAAATACATAAGTTTCTATAGGGCTATAGGGCTCTATCTCTATCGTTTCAGAAACCATTTACAGGGTTCAATAGGAAAAGCAGCGAAAGATTGAGGCGTTTCGGAATGAGCACAGAGAGATGCCAAACTCTTCTTCTCTGTTTTATGATTTTGAAAGACACCAAAACTGAACCTTTTTGTTTGTGTAGAAAGATCTTCTTAGGCAGCATTCCCAGTTCTTATGCCAGATAAGACATCACAATTTTTGGATGCAATGTGCATAGATCTTAGGAATCGCTGGCCACTTGCTTACGAGTAAATGGAAGCTATGGGTACACTCATTCGCAGCTCCGTACACGATGCTATGATGCCATAATACTCGTATCCACACACAAAGCACATACAATATAATACGCTGCTATTGTAAATCTAAATCGTACCGAAAAATACAGAAAAAAAGAAGAAATAAATAGAAAATAAAAGCGAGAGAAAAGTGAGAGAAAAACGAGCGACAGGAGAAATGGCATGGAATACAACGGATGGTGAGAAGGGGCAACAAAAAGGAAAAAAGGACATTAGCCACATTTTGTCTTGGCAACCACATATACATACCAACACCAACAACAACACCAGCAGCAGCCAGCAGCAGCAAGCGGCAAGCACACACGTGTCCACGTTCTGCATGCCACTCACGTAGTGGTAGGGGCGGGGGTGGGGGGAGACATGGGGGATTGTGTGTGTGGCATGGTGTGGCTGGTATTTTTGTAGCTAGTTTAAATGCTCAACGCCATGCCATGCTCATTTTTTAGTGAAGTTTTATCCAAAAGACAAAGTCTACGACATGTACGTGCAACAACAATACAACACCACAAAGAGAGAGAGAGGGAGAGAGGGAGACAGGGAGAGGGGAAAAGTGAGGAGAGATGGCTAGAAAGATAGACAGAGATAGATAGCTAGAGGGTCCGCGAGATATCCCATTTAGATGGATGATAGAGCAAAATAACGAAGGAAAACAGGACTCTCTTCCCACCTGTCTCTTGCCCTTTTTTGTCGCCTCCACTTATTCCTCTTTTCGCATGGAGCAGAGGAGACTGTAAACTAGCGAAACATTTCCATCCTTCTCTCTCTCAGACAATGAATTTCAAATGCCAAAATGTAAGGTATTTTTGCCAGCGTGAATTGAATCGGTTATGTCAATTATTTTTGCAGGATTCAGCAAGGGGATGGCGAGTGGCCTTAAGGAATATTCTCGGCTGTGGGATTCATGTCTGTGCAGATGCTGCGTGCGTGTGTGTGTGTGTGTGTGTGTGTGTGTGTGTGTGTGTGTGTGTGTGTGTGTGTGTGCATTCAAGTGCATTCAAAGTACAGTCACGCAGTGGAAGACTATTCAAAAATCATAGAAACCCATAGTCAAGCCAATGGACGATGCTACTCTTACAGAGTGTCAACCCACGCCACTCTCTCTCTCTCTATCTCTTTCTGTGGCATCTCTCATCTGTTTAGTATTCTGCGGCTTTTACTTGGCGTACAAATTACAAATTCAAAGTGCAAATCCACATCTGGACAGCCACTTGTGTGAGCAACAGCAACAGCAGCAGTGGCAGTGGCAGTGGCAGTGCCAGGGATGATGTTGCTTCATAATTGAAATGAAAGCTGAAAGCTGACCGCAAAGTGACATACAAACAACAAAAAATGGCAAAAACATACGCAAAAGGCAAGTAGATGAGAAAATGAGAGAGAGTAAAGAAGGACAGGAGACTTGCAGACAGACAGACAGATAGACAGACAGACAGACATGAGTGTTGACCGAGTCGAGTCTCTTATGTCCGTGTCATCGTGTAATAAATCTAATCTAAGCACACAGAATATACAAACAAACAAAGCGACTAACTAACTGTAAGCCATAGCCATGTGCGCGTGCGTGTGTGTGCGTGTGTGTGTGTGCAACTGTACTTGTATTTGTATTTGAGTTTAGTTTGCGCTTAATAAACTGCTTAAGTTTTCTAAAATGCAGCAGGCAGACACTGACACAGACACCGACACCCACACCCACACACACACACACACACACTCACACACAAACGACTGCATAATAAGCAATTGCTTGAAGGGCCTTGCCTCCAAAAGCAAACAACAACAAAAACATCAACAAAACATCACGAGTGGCACAAAAACCCACCTCAACGATTCTGTTTGACTAAGAGCTGGGACTGAGGCTGGGACTGAGGCTGGGACTGAGGCTGGGACTGAGGCTGGGACTGAGGCTGGGACTGAGGCTGGGACTGAGGCTGGGGCTGGGGCTGGGTACTGGGGCTGGTACTGGGGCTGAGGCTGGGTCTAGGGCTAGGGGCATGTGTGGCATCCATCCGTGGTGGTGGTGGCATGCAACTGCTCGACTGCACGACGTGTTTGTGCATGTTTCCTGCAAAAGTGTACGCAAATTTGCATAGATTGAAGCATCACGTTCGCGTCTCACCTGCACAACGAGAGAGAGAAATAGAGGAAGCCGGATGCCTTGGCCAAAAAGGCGGGGCGGAGGATTATCCAATTGGCCAAAAAAAACTTCAAACCCCAGTAAAGCGGGGGTATAATCGATTTTTGGTGAACATTTTCGATAAGTGATACAACCAATTAAGAAAGAAAGTCACCAAATATTGGTATTTTTTTAGATATTTAAAAGTTACAAAAATCCATTTTTATTCTCTACTGGATCATCAGCTACGAGTGCACTGGAATCCCAAACAGAAGAAGTAATGCTTAGCATTTGCAGAGCATTATCTGATGGGGAATATATGTATCTATCTTTGGGCTACTCAGAGACATCGTTGATGGCTTCACAGGCTTCCATATATTTATTTATCCATACAAATGTTTCCACGTGGAGTGTTCCCATAAGATACAAGTCCCACTGTATCTTGAGCCTGTGACAGCCACTTGTATTCGCCATTAAAGCAGCCACACGCGTCCCACACCTCTGTCTGGCTGTAGCCTCTACGGCTACGCCCAAGTGAAAGGAACCCCGGAAAGGGTATTCAGTCCGCTTGGTTCCATGGCTGGCCCTCTCCCCTCACTGTGTTGGCTCTGCCTCAAGTGGAGCAGCAGACACAGTGAGTAGCACAAAAGATGTACACAATATTGTTGTTGTGCCTGCTGGCGCACTCGAGTGGTTGGCAAAGGAAAAACTTTGCTGCTACAGCTGGTTGGGCTGTTGGGCTGTGGGGCTGTTGAGCCGTTGAGCGGTTTTTGGTGGTTAAAAGCTGTCGCGAACACAGTGCGCATCATAATTATAAACGCACTTGAGATGCGAATTAATTACATAAATTGTGAGCAAATCGAAACGACTTGGGGGAGGGGGGGCCAAAGTCGAGACGAGACGACATGAGGGCTGCCAGAAGCCGCCAGCCACATTAATTAGCGTTCATCAATCATGTTTGACCGCAAAGGCAGCGACACGCAAAGGACACTTGAGAAATCAACACCCACCCACAATCACACGCGCAATACCAACATTCCATCCCATCCCAGTGATCTCTCTCTCTCTCTCTCTCTGGTTCGAATATTGCGCAATTTGTCGTCATTATCCGGGATATTGAACCTCAAAATGTGCGTTGACATCATCAATTTCAAATATTGTTGACGTCCACCACCCATCCACCATCACACATAGGCTCGGCCAGGGGTTGACGAGGGGTTGGGGGCAGAAGAGGTGTGGTTACAAATCGATTAAAGTTGAAAATTATCTTTTGGGCTGAAACAAAATTGCATTTCAATCGATCGAAGGATTTTGAATATCGATAAGCTATCCATAATGCTGCATTAATTATCATTAATTAAAATCAATGAATTTCGAGAGGAAAAAATATTTCAACTATTTTTTTTTTATTATTTGATATATTTGATCTATTTTTTAATCGATAAATATTGATATTTTAAATCTTTGCCATTTTTCTTCAATCAAAATCAATCCCATATTTAGTATATTTTCATCAAAAAACTATGTAGTGCTAAAATAATGAAGAAAAATTATATTATTCAATGATTGAATAGTATTTTTTCTCATAGATTTATGTTTCAGCCCATTCCATCAATTACTCATCGATTGCAATCGATAATCACACTATCGATGGCCATTTTCCCTCCACCGACAACTGCAATCAGTAGGAAATATTATTTCCTGCTTTTTATCTGTGGCAACCCAATGATAGTTGGAAAGAAGAAAATCGAGTGGGAAGAACCAAATCGAATCGATTTAAGGCCCCCCGCCACATCCCACAATTTCCACGGCGGTTAATGCGGTTCCGTTTCTGCCATTCCCCTGGCCTTTCATTCCCATTCCATTTCGTTCCATTCACTTGGCTCCATCGTTCGCTCTGCTTCAGTGGCAGACAGAATTGACAATCATTTTACACTTGGCAGGATATTATGTAAATTGCTTTTCATATTTGTGCAACATTTAAATTTACACACGCACACAAACAGAACCCATTGCCCAGAGCCGAGAGCCGAGAGCCGAGAGCCCGTATATAAGCGGATGACAGCTGAGTGGTTGAGTAACGGGGAAACAGGCGGACGATTTTGGGGTTTGAGGGCAAGTAAATCACGACTCACGGCCGCATTTGGTGGATGGTGTTGATGTCAAAGGCACAGAGCTGCGGGAAGAGATTCTCCAGCAACATCATTATAGAGATAGGCAGAGCAGCCCTCCCCCTCCCACTGACCGACTGACTGACTGAGTGACGGGCTGAATGAATGACTTGAATGTGGAGGCCGCAGGGACAAAAATTAACGATGCGTAAAAAGTCGCTTACGCCGTCGCTTTCATCAACGCCTCAAATTGGGGCATGCCCCTCCAGTCATGGCTTACAGGTGCGCGACCGCTTTAATGGGTATGTGGCCGTCGAATACAGATTGATATCCAGCCTGCCAGCCTGCCAGCCTGCCAGCGTTCCAGCCTTTCAGCCTGTTTGCCTGCCTGCCTGCCTGCCTGCCTGCATGTACCCTCTGTACTTTGTTTATGGCTGATTGTGAGAAGCGACAGCACAGACACTGTCGCCCGCCCCTGGGTGTGTCCTGTGTATTTTTGCCTTTCCCCCCCGCTTACTTTACGTCTTTCCATCTCACTTGTTCTCTCTTTTTCCCACTCGTTTTGTTTGTTGGTCTGGCAACAGAAAAAAAAAAAAAAAAAGTGGGAGAAGCAATCGCAATGTGTCAGTTTTAATGGGCCTGCAATTGCCGCAGGCAGTCGCTCCATGCTCGATGTCGCTCTCCATCTATGTAAGTCTGTCTGCCTACCCCCGACTGTCTGTCTGTCCATCTCCGTCTCTGGAGAGAAGATATTGGTGGAACCGATTGGGTGTTAAGTGCATTTATAGCCAAAAGGACCCAGATACGGGCCAGGACTCTCAATTAAACCACGAGACAGCAGCGACACCCCCCCGGGGGGGGGGGGGGGGCACTAAGCAACGTAATTTACATGCAACTGAGATTGGTATACGGATAGGATACGACTCCATCCATAAACAAAGTCCCAGATAAAACATATTAAAGGTGGGGAATACACAACAACAACAACAGAAAAAACCATGATCCATCCTACAGGAAATTGAATTATTTGGACTGGAAATACGAGTGCCAGCTAATTGGAGCACCGACCGCAAGATTAATTCAATTGGTCAGCGGCAGACGGGCAGGCAGTCAGGCAGTCAGGCAGGCAGGGATGAAGCAATCGACTAATTGGTTTATTATTACGCATACGCTACGGTACGCTGTCCCTTGAGTTCCCCCATAAACTCCACAGTTCAATAGAAAATATATCCGTTGAATATGCCTTTTTGCCTTTGTCGGTAAGTTCGCTTTGATGGCATATCGAATGAATGGTTTGGCTTTGCAGGCTTATCGAATGTTACTGCGAATGCTCAGAGAACAGTTCGCAAATGAATCATCTATGATGGGGGGCCACCAGGGACATGGCCCTGCAGCCATTCCAAAGCGAATCAACATAAATAAATCGAAAAAAAAAATCAAAAAATTCGACTGCTCATTCAATTTACTAATTTAATGCATTTAAATAAATATTTTACCATAAAAAAACAAAAAGCAAATCGATTTGCCCATTGAATGCCGCATGTAAAAATAATCCAATTAATATACAAAATTGTTAACGATTGAAATGTTTCCATAAACTAAAAACCACACACTAAAAATGAAAACCGAACAAACTTTTTGCTTTAATCGATGGTGCATCGTTTGCCTGGGTAATTCTTTTAACCTGCACGTAAAATGAGTAAACAAAAATAATTAAATAACAAGCGTAATCGCTGATTGTAGTCTGTCCGTTGCTTCAATCATAAAACCATTGCAGCTGTCGCTCGGGGGCCATGCCATTGAGGCATAATTGAATCAACATCCTGCCACTCATTGTGCATCATCAACAACAACAGAATATATGTATACACTTCCATTCAGATAAATCATAGCCCACTGTCCCCTAGAGGCCTATCTGGGATACCTGGTTATCTGCAGACGGCACCTTTGACCTTTATGATTATGATTTTGATTCATAAATCTATTGATGCTGAGTACTTTGCTCGTCAACAGCTCGAAACTCACCTGCAAAGAGATAAAAAATAAACGTTGGGTTAGCTAAATGCGTTGGAAAGTATGCAAGTTGTGTGTGTGTGTGTATGTGTGTGTGTGTGTGTGTGTGTATGGTTCGGAAAATATGTGACAATCTTTATGCACAGATGCTGCTGCTGTGTGTGTCACTGTGGAATGGCTTATGGTCGGTTTACTGTGCCATAAAGTGGGTCAAAGGTCTCTCTACCCTTACAAAATGTAGTTATAAAATCCCAAAATCAGCTTTCCACACACTCCCCCCCCCCCCCTCTCTCAGAGACTGTGTGTGTGTGTGGAAAATGTATTTGCCTATTTACAGCCTATTGCACATTTTGATGGCCAAAAACCCAAGCCCAAGTAAAATCAAAAAAAAAAAAAAACAGAAAGAAAAAAATACGAATGGAAAATTGTTGGAAACTTAGTCGAGCGCAAACAGAAAACTAAATTGAATTTTGCAGAGGGCGATGATGATGGAAATGGGAATGGGAATATGGCATATGGGATGTGGATGATGATGGAGAAAACAGCCTACTCTTCTCCCACACTCTCTTCTCTTCTCCTCTCTCTCTCACTCTTCTCTTTTTGTGTGTAGCTTTTTTTTTTTAGGTTTTGTAACCCTCACTCGTTTCCCGACTTACCGAGAATGCTTTGAGAAATACCAAACACTGTATAATGCCCTCCATGGTGTCGCCGGTGAGGCAGAAGGTGCCCGTCAGGTGGCGGCCCTTCCGTCCCACTGTGGCCGCCGCCAGTGAGGCATGCACCAGGGCACGCTGCTCGATGCCAGCGCTGCCCTTGCCACCGCTGGCAGCGGCGGCGGCTGTGGCGGCAGCTGCTGCTGCGGTGGCCACCACGCCGCTCGTCAGCATCCGAGGCAGCGGGGCGGCACGCATCAGCCGCTCCAAGGAGTCCATATTTTGTGGGGGCTTATCGATATCAATATATCAATATATCGGTTTAAGGTTGATTGTTTTTTTTTCGATTGATTTCGTGTGGTTTTTTTGATTTCTTTGCCTTTTTTGAGTTTACGATTTTGTTGTGGGGTTTTTTTTTTGTCTTGCTTTTTATTGGGTGGTTGAGTTTTTCGTTTAGTTTTTCACTTTTATTGTTTTGTTGTTTTTGTTGTTTTGGTTTCTTTTAGTGGTGGTTCTTCTTCGATTATCTCCTCTTGCATCACACATTTTATTCAACTGAAAGAATTTTTGTTTTTTGTTTCGTTTTCGTTTTACCAAAAAAAGCGGAATGCAAACGATACAAAAGCCAACACACTCGACAGAAATTCGAGCAGGGAAAAAACTCGCAAAAGAATTTGCCAAAAAAAATATTAAATTAAAGTCAAATCAAAATTGAAACGAAACCAAAGAGTATAAAAAAGACACAAGAGTTGAATTGGATTGGATTAATTTTTGTTGATTTGCCAGAGATGATTATCGGCCGACATCGGGCGCACAACTGGGAGAAGCAGGAGGCAGCCAGACTGTGGCTGCCCTGCAGTGTCAGTGACTGTTATTCCTGCTGTTAGTCTGTACAGTGACTGTTACAGCCAGTCTATTGTATAATTTATGGGCGCCACAGAGTGGCAGCATGGTAGCTTGGCAGCATGAGACACTATCAATAACTAAGAAGTAGGCAACGGATCCCATCAAAATGGCACAAGAATGTCCCAAAGATGAACTGCAAAATGCAAAATGTCATAGTATGATGTGCGACTTTGTGCGGCATCGGCATTTGCCACATTGTTGGGATCAGAAATATACGAGGCAGAAACAGCAGCAGGAGCAGCAACAGCAGCAACAGAAGCAAATATGACAGAGACCATGTCGCTCCATCATTCCGTGCTGTGCTGACCGCTGGCTGGGGACTAATAAAATTCAAGTTAAATGGTTGTTAAAAATTTATAGCAGACTATAGCAGCTCCAGCCATCATCCAGCATCAGTGGAGCATTCGTGTTGCACGAGGCATTTTAAGAGCCTCCGCCGAAGACACTGGGAAAGAGCGAGGCAAATGCCAGGCCAAGAGAGACGCAAGGAAGCGCCAGTAAAAAGCTGACAAAGTCCTGTGGCATTCAGGCATCCTGGCAT
The DNA here is from genome assembly GCA_035043285.1 of Drosophila subsilvestris. Classification (NCBI taxonomy): domain Eukaryota; kingdom Metazoa; phylum Arthropoda; class Insecta; order Diptera; family Drosophilidae; genus Drosophila; species Drosophila subsilvestris. Next base: position 3,949,255 of record JAWNNB010000133.1, on the reverse strand, counting down.
TTCACAGCCCACAAAATTGTCAAGTTTCGAAACATTTGAAAACAAGTTCGAAAAACTTCTTCATTAAAAATTAAAGCCTGTCTTGGTATCGATAAGGGTGGCTAAAAATTACATAGGTAAATAAATATTTCTCACTTTTTTTTCTTGTAAAACTTTATCTAAATGCTTCGAAAAGCTCATCCAAAAGGCTTCTCTTCGATTAAGCTGTGAAACACCCAAAGATTGCATGTATTTATCGATTTATATTATCGATAATTAACCGATAGCCTCATGAAATATGAAAATTTAGGCATTAACTCTGACTAAATGCAAGTAGCAAATGGATGTGCTGGTAAACTTTTGTCGCCTGTCGCCCAAAGGCAGGCCTCATGTGTGCCCCCATTGCCCCAATGCCACCATGCCCTCATGCCCGCATCTCTCTAGCTCATCTTTTACGGTTCTGGCAGCAGTTACAGTTGAAGAAAAATAAGCATACAGTCCTTGGCCTGTGGGCTCGCTCTTGCTGTATCTCTGTCTCTGGCTTTGGCTTTAGCTTTGGCTGCCATCATCCGTTGGCTCTTCCGCTTCCATTGGCCCTGGTGCTTCAAGCGTAATTTATCTGCTGCTGTTGCCCCAGAGAGACAGAGAGAGACACACAGAGAAACGGAGAAGCTGCTGTCAACAGGAGCCGGGGCAGACGAGCGTGCGTCCTTTCTGCCTACCACTACTACTACGAATACAAGGCATTGGGGGTGGGGGCGGGTGTGTGGTGTGGCAAAATTATGCAAACCGACGTATGGCCAACAGGATGAGAAGCAGAAATATGCCAAGAGTTTTGTTTGTGGGCAAAGGACTGACTGTCGAGAATTTCCAGGGGCGGTGGGTGTGGGTATGGGTGTGTCCTTTGGGTGTGGGCGGGTGGCACACACACACAGTGTATTAACTGCAGCTAAATCAAACTTTTGAGCCAAGTTATGAATTATTTGCCATTGTGCAGCAGGTGAAACATGCCTTTGTCGCCAGGGCCAGGGCCAGGGACAGGACCAGTACCAGCCCAGGACCAGGACAGGAAGTTGCCTTTGACTTTTGCCTACACCGCCAAGGAAGGACGTACGATCCGGAGATCCTTTTTAGCATCACCTGTCCCTGTCCGTGTGTGCGTCGAGTCATCCTCTGCCTGCCTTCCCCCCTAAAGCTTTTGGGACCGGGCCAAGTCAATTTGAGCGGCATTTTGTTGCCATCCGTTGGCCCCTCACAAACAACAGAGAATCCATTCTTTTGGGTTCGGTTTTCTTCTTTACTGTTATATTTTTTTTTCTGCCTAGCTGTGATGATTCGCCATTTGATTCGCCTCTGCTTTAGCCCAGCCCCACCCCACCCATTCTGTGGCACGTAAATTGAATAGACAAGAAAAGCAAAAGACCAAAGTTCGGGGCAACAGCAGAACAGCAAGAGGAAAAAAGAAAAAATATCAGCAAGCAAACAAAAACAGAGCAACAAAAAAAACAACAAAAAATCAAGGGAGAATTCAAGCAAAAATTAAGTGAAAATAATAAACCCTTGGAGCGATGGGGCAGGACACACACACACAAACAGACATCCTGTGGCAAGGAGAGACCATTACACACACGTTGGCCACACTGCCACTGCCACCAGCTGGCATTACAGTTAATTAAAGGTGACCCAAGAACCACTACCCCATTACAACTGCCCCTACCAATGACAGACAACTCTAGACTCTTGCCCCACACACACACGCACACACACACACACACACACACACATAGACACTGGGCCGGAAACTAGAGAAAATTGAGTAAAATCTGAGGCGAAGTTTCGTAGGGATTCTGGCAAGCATTTACTTTACGGGCTTTTTTTATCGATTGGTGTGGCTTGAGGCGCCTTTTTACCGATAACTTATAGACATATCGAGTCTTAGGCTTCGTTTGGATCAGAATTTTAAATAATCGAACTCCATCTTAATGGTTTAAAAATCCATTCCATGAGAAAACCCTCGAAAAACATCATTAAATTATCTTTAAATTTGTAGTAAAAAATCTTCATTGAATCTATCGATAGATGATCGCTTAATTTGAGTAGAAATCTTTATCTATAGCCGTTAACGATTGCAGCCGCATCCCAGTGTTCTGTGTGGCAGGCGAGGCTGCCAGGAGTGGGTGTGTGCAAGAGAGTCTGTGAGCCGACTGCAAACTTTGCAAATGAATGGCAAGGCATTGGAAATAATGAGCTGTATTTACATTTCAAAGCCCTCAGACACAAGCGAGCAGGCGAACAGCAACAAAAGTTTTCGCTGAAGGATTGAGTTGGGTCCTCAGTGCTCTCTCCACCTCCGTCTACGTCTACGTCTCCGTCTACGCCTGTGTGTGTGTGTTTCTGTGTGTAAATGTCGAAGCTTTTCGTTTGGGTTTTGTTGGCATTGCATACAATTTGTTTTATGGCCATGGCGTGCACATTAAACGCGCACTTAATCACACGCACTGGGCGTGGCCCAGCCTCTTTCTTTCTTTTTTATTTTCTCTCTGTCTAACCACCCGCCAACAACAATCGTCTGTGGCGACAAATCAAATTGATTTCACTCTGGATTTCGCATCTTTTTTTGCTCTCTTTTTTGTTTTTTGTTTCTTGTTCATTTCTGGGCTTCTTTCGCTTTTCGTCTTTCGTTTCGTTGCTTTCGTGCCTTATTAAATCACTTTTATTGCCATTGAAATGTGCAAAAGTTTTTCTGTGTTTTTGTTGAGACAAAATAAGGACCAAGCGACCAGACCTAAAACAGACGTATACGCAATGCATGTGCTAGAAATAATTCATATTTAAAGTAAAATTGGAATGGAATTGAATTGAATAAAGAGCGGAATAGAGTGGAATGGAATGGAATTGACTAAAGTAGGGAATTGTAACAGAGAGTGGAACAGAGTGGAGTGGGTAATGGAAGCTCACAAATGGACGAAGGGATAGATATTCTACGGGTCTGGTCTCTTTTTTTGCGCTACAAGTAATTAATATTTCGTTTAAGAAACCAAAACGGAGACGGAATCGCTCTTGAAGCTGACTCTTTTTTTCCGGAAAATATCTCCTAGGAATGTGCTGAATGAAACACGCTTTAAGCTTAAAAAATCTTAAATTCGTTTAAAACAAAAATTAAAAAATTCTTTTTTTTAGGAGCGACATTTCGTCTTTATTTATGAAATCTCTTTTATTTTGTATGAAACATCATACGCTGGCAAAGCCCATGTAAAGAAAAGTTGTAAATTCTTGATTTATGAATTCCTTTACTTGCAACACATTCCTTGCAACATACCCTGCCCCCGCAGCCGCACCCCTGTGGAAAGTTAACCTAAGCCACAACTCAATTTGTAATGAAAATTTTCAACAATTTCCCCGTCGTTTATCCCAGAATTTTTTTCCTGTGGCAGTGGCAGGACCGACCGCAACAGCATCTCAGCGAGGCGTGTAATTAAATTTTCATGCCACCTGCAGCTGATGCTTCTGTGGCATAGAGAGAAACCAAAGCAGCGTGCAGCAAGTGGTGGGGGCTGCCGCATGGACCACTGACTGAATACAGAAGAATGGGCAAATGGCTGTGGCTGGGGCAAGCATCAACGCCTTCTAAAACCAATGTCGACTCAAAGCAGGCGGAAGTAAATGCAGGACTCTCCACTCCTCCACTTCTTTTTTTTTCTAGCGCCAAGAGCAGGCCTATATTGTTCTGTCAGGGATTTCGTAGTGCTCTCAAAACCAACCCCAACCCACACCCATAACCCCCCATAGACAGACTGTAGAAACATTTGCTCGGAGAGAGAAAATTCACTCGCTCGAAAGATGCCAAAGGAAAAAATGCCATGCGAGCCGCGGGCATCGCGGACTCGGCTATCGCCCGATTGCTTTGATCGCGCCGGAAGGTTGGTCTATTACGAGAATAAAGCTGCTGGCATGTTGCAGGCGGAGAAAGCCCCTTGTGGCGTACGCAAGGACACGCCGGTGAAGCCCAAGGACAAAAATGGGAAGCGCATGCTGCCGCCGGGCACACGTCCACCGGGACGTGTCCCAGGTGCTCTGGCCGCCATGGCACGTCGCATCGGTGGCAACAAGCCGACGCCCAGCGAGAAGCGTGCCGAGTCCGGCAAGGCCACCTTCTTCCATGTGCAGGGACAGTCGTGGGAGTCGAAGGGCTTTGCCGAGCTCACGCCCACAGAGCTGGACCGGATGCGTTTGGGGCGGCCAAAGAGCGCCGATGAGAAGCGCGCTGAGCAGGCCCAGAAGCAGGAAGAGCAGCGCGAACACACCGAAGAGACGGAACGGATCCGCAACTATTTTCACGCTATTGACGAGCACCGGCGCGAGAAGGAGCGCGAGCGCCAGCGGCAGAAGGATGTGGAGGCGGCCGACGTCGATGAGGAGCAGCGGGCGGAGGCGAAGCGCCTCAAGGTGTTGCATCATTCGCTTAATGCCAAATACGAGATGGACGAACGGGTGCGGGAGGCCACCAAGGCCATTTCCGAGGCCAAATGCAGTGCCATGTGGACGGCCCAGATACAGGAGCGTCGCCTGCTGGACCGCATACAGGCGGAATATGACGCCCATCAGGCGCGCAAGAATCTCGAGTTCAACAACAGCAAGTGGGGCACCGTCGAGCAGAATGACGCGGCCAATGACGACAAGCGCCGCCAGTTTGGTGCGGATGTCCGCCAGCAGATCCTTGACCGCGAGAAGATGCGCTACGTGGCCCAGGACCGCCAGAGGCAGGAGGCACGCGAGATGCGTGAGGCTGTCGACGAATACAAGAAGGCGGAGGCCCATCATGTGCAGACCGTGTCGAAGGGGAAGCTTGACTATCGCGATGAGCTGGACAAGTACTCCAAGATGCATCGTGAGTTTGTGCGCATGATGTGCCAGCAGGACCAGAGCGACGAGCAGCGGGCCTACGACTACCTCCTGCAGAAGGAGGCCAAGCTGCGCGCGGAGCAGGCCGAGATGAAGGCCCACAAGGCCGAGGTTAAGCGCCAGCGTGACGCTCTGTTTGTCATACAGCAAAAGATTCTCGATGCCAAGGACAACCAGGACGAGATGCGCTTCATTGCCGAGCACGAGCGACTTGAGCGCAAATACCGCGAAACGGAACGCCTGGCCGCCGAAAAGGAGCGCCGCATCGCCGACGAGCTGCGGAAGGGCAATCTCGAGCAGCTGGATCGCCTCAGCCAGATGAAGGCCTGCTACTACGCACAGCGGGAGCGCGACAACAAGGTCATGCTGCAGCTCCGTGCCGAGGAGGAGGCGCAGAACAAGGCTGAGGCCGCTGCGGACAAGGTGAAGCGGGAGAATCTCCGCTCGGGCGTCGCCTGTCAGATGGAGGAGCGCGAAAAGGCCCGTCGCCGTGAACTGGCCGCCGAACGTCTGGAGTTCGAGAAGGCACGCGCCGCGGAGGTTCTACGCCAGACAGAGATCGATACGGTGATTGCCGTGAAGCTGGATGATCTGACCAAGCGTGGATGTCTACCAGGGAAAGCCCTCAATACGTTGAAGGGTCGTGTGGCGAATGCGGTGCACAAGAAGCTGGGTGCAGAGATGAATTAAGCTCAGCCACACACACACCACACCACACACACATTACACTCATTTATACACACACACACACACACACACACACACACATAAAAAAGTCCTCTCCATACACATGCACACACGCACACTACAGAAGATGACAAATGGCACTAAACACACACACAAACGCATAGATATATGTATGTCAGAGAATCCCACGAATTAAAACTTGAAGCATACTCTGCGGTTAAGGAACTTTTTGTTGCAAAACGAGAAGGAGACGAGGGGGGGGGGGAGACGTGGGGACTGGTGGAATCCATCTATATAATGTCAGTGGCTGTGGCAGAACTCAACAAGTTACCCACAGAAGCAGAGAGGCAGAGGGAAAGGCGCTCATTAAATCCACATAGCTAAAGCAAAAATTACTGCTGATAAAAATACATTCCAAAGAGGGATTTATCGTTGCAACTAAAAGGAAACTTTGATGCTGCAAAACATACATTCAAAACTTGGGTACGGGGAGGTGAATGCAAATCCCATTGGTTCGGTTTTTTGATGGCAGCTAAAAGCTGGAATGGGGAGTAGTTCTATAATTGGGAAGCACAGTCGGGGATTATGTGGTAAAGAGCACAAGAACTGATATAAATAAAGGGACACAGGAGAGATCACGCTGTACGAGTGATTTTTATTCTTATACAAATAAATCCATACAAATAAATAAACTTCGAAGCAATCTGGTAGCCAAAATATATGGGAATAAATGAGAAATCTAGGATGGGAAAGGGCAATATAATTCTGAGTGTAACCCTCAAACCACACTCCACTCTCCAAGCCAAGAAGAAAGACAATTCTCCTCTCTCTGCTCCCATCAGAGTGTTTTTGTTGTTGTGTAAACTCAAAGTCGGTGGAGATTAATTGAGTTGAATTATACCCCCACCCGTAAGTCGTTGTACTTGCAGCCAAAGTCTGTGGCTAATATGTCTTTGGGCATTAACCCAACGACAGATAAGTGGCTAGAATAGCAGGAGTAGGGCGCAGAGGCGGGGATTAGATAGATTGAATGGTGAGGGAATGTTTATTTATTTTACTTAAATTCCCTCTTCAAGTGAAATAAATTTGCCATGTGCCAATTTTGATTTTTGGTCAATTTTTTGGCACACAGGAAAATGTTTCTGCCTGCTATTGCTGGGTTGAATGGGTTAAGCTCTAACCCATGACTGAATGTTGAAGGCATGAGAACGGGGCGGGGCGGGCGGTGCGATGGCCTAATGATGCAGAAGGAATATTACCCTTGAATGCCATGTCCTTGGAGAAAGGATGGACATGGATTAATCTATGCTATCTCGCTCTCTCTCTCTCTCTCTCTCTCTCTCTCTCTCTCTCTCTCTCTCTCTCTCTCTCTCTCTCTCTCTCTCTCTCTCTCTCTCTCTCTCTCTCTCTCTCTCTCTCTCTCTCTCTCTCTCTCTCTCTCTCTCTCTCTCTCTCTCTCTCTCTCTCTCTCTCTCTCTCTCTCTCTCTCTCTCTCTCTCTCTCTCTCTCTCTCTCTCTCTCTCTCTGTCTCTCACTCTCACTCTCTCTCTCTCTCTCTCTCTCTCTCTCTCTCTCTCTCTCTCTCTCTCTCTCTCTCTCTCTCTCTCTCTCTCTCTCTCTCTCTCTCTCTCTCTCTCTCTCTCTCTCTCTCTCTCTCTCTCTCTCTCTCTCTCTCTCTCTCTCTCTCTCTCTCTCTCTCTCTCTCTCTCTCTCTCTCTCTCTCTCTCTCTCTCTCTCTGCCTCTGCCTCTGCCTCTGCCTCTTCTCATTATAATTGCAACCAAAATCGCAGCATACTTTTCTGGGGCTTTTCATTCGACGAGAAGCAACAAAGAAATGAATGGCCAAAGGATCCGGCATCCGTATTCGCATTTTGACAGCCATACAGACAGGGAACCAGAGGGACAGGGTGGTTGTTGTGGGCAAATGGGGGGATACATACATGTGTGTATGTGTGTGTGTGTGTGGCAGAACAGAGATAAGAACAGACAACAGAGGGAAACAAACAATAGTAAACTGATTAAGTACAATAGTAAAACTGATTAAGTCGAAGGGAAAACCACATCAAGCTAAACGATGATGAAGAAAAGACCAAAAGATTACAACAAAACCGTTGAACATTGAATGCTGTCTCTGTTTCTCTCTCTTTCTCGCTCTCTCTCTCTCTCTGACTGGACACAAAAGAGGAATCACCAGAGGGATGGTACACAGTAGTAAAGGAAAAATGCGGGCCAAGGATACACACACACACACACACACACAGGCAGGCTGATACATACACCCATACATACATATGTATGTACATTTGTCTTTATGTGTTGCGTATCTATGGGAATGGTCACAAGAAATGAAATCGAAGCAAAATTCGTAACATCGAATATTCTGCCATATAGAATAATTGAAAGGATATATTCAAAAAGCGGGGAGTGGCGTCATCGTGGCTGCTGCGACAATTTGTTAGATATGATAGTAATGCCACGTCCTTCCTCTATTTCATTTTCTGAGTGTATGTGTGTGTGTGTGTGTGTGTGTGTGTGTGCGTTCTTATTTTTTGTGTGTGCCAACCAACAATGATGGCAAAATTAGTCATTGTCCTGGGCTCCTGCTCCTGCCATTTTCATACATGTGTGTGTGTCTCTCTTTCGCTCTTGCCGTCCGCTGTGTATCCTAGTCCTGACAATTATGTACAATTTACTTTGCATAACACTCGAGAGCAGAGCCGAGGTTTAAAGCCAACAGCACAGCACAAGACCAGACCAGACCATAGCAATAGCCAGTAACTAGTTAGCATATTTGTTGTTCCTGGGGTCCCCTGGTTCTTTGGTACTCTGGTCTAACACCACCACAAATCTACGCCCACCCCCCACCCGCATAAAGGTTCCACACCACGAAAGAATTCCCTGAGTAAATTCAACAGAGGCAAAAAGTTAACCAACAACAAAAATATCTAAACAAAAGAACAAAAAGTTGATGGCAGGAAAATTTAAGCTGTGGCCGGAATGGAAAATAGAGAGAAAAATAGAGATATTTGGGGAGTTCCTCCCTCGTGGGCCCAATGGATAAACACACGCATAAATCTGAGCCTCTCCACCCCCTTAAAAAAAAATATACACATATATGTGTACAAAACATTTGCCACAACTTTGGCTCCCCTTTTGCGACGAGTCCTGCTGCTGCTCCGCTTGAAAATATTCGTATGCAAAAATCTATTTGAATATCATCGTTCTCTCTCTCTCTCTCTCCCTATCTGTTTCTAGGACCTCTTACAAGTATTCTTTTGGACACCAGACAAGGAGTACGATTGCTTTTGGCTTTTGGTCAACTTTGCTGGAAAAAGTTTTTTTCAGAATTATTAGAGATAAAAAAGGCTTCACCTGGTGACGAGTGCAACGAATGCAAATATGTGGTGGAGATATTCCACAAATTTGCTGCTCAAAAAGAAAGTAGAGAACGAAGATGTCAAAGGAAGAGAACGGAAGAGGGAGAATGGGAGGAAGGGAGGACTGGAGCGCGACGAAAAGACTATTATCCAAAGATAATAAATCTGATATTGCTTCCATAACAAAAACCGATGACATCTCTGGCATATCGCGTGCGGAATGCTCTCATTAAATAAAGAGTACAAAAAATAAAGTTTAAAAAAAATATAGGTAATAAAAGTTTACAAAATTAAATGAAATCGGGATAATCTTAAATATGGACTTTGGTTTTGCATAAAAAAAGCGATATCCAAGGGTGAAACATATAATAAGGGAGGGAAGTCCCTGGCACATATTATAATATACTTTTCTCGATGGGATCGTGATCCGTGAAGAGGGCTTAAGATTTGAAAAAAGGTGTATGGGTGGTTGGATGGTGGTTGTTGGGTGCTGCCAAGAGGTGCTTTTTTTCTGTGATGAAAAAATCTGGTGAAAAGTGTGCGATGCAATGCCTTGCGATTGAGAGCGAGATAGAGAAGAAGAGAGAGCGTTAGAACGAACCAGTGATTGATTGGTGATTGAGTGATTGAAGTGAAAGGTGGTTGAGTGAAAGGCTGCTCCCGTATGCTGGGCTGGTGATGGTGCTGGCTGCATCTTGTGGCAGGCAAAATGGCAGTGTGTGTGTGCGGACTACACAAAACAGAAACTGACACGAAAAATAAAAGAAAATTCTTCAAGATGTGCAAATTCTTTGTGGGGCAACAATGATTTAATATAAAAATATATTTTATTTTTTTTCGATTTTTTGTTGGATTTGTCTATCTGATTTTCTTTTTTTTTGTTCGTGCTGATTGTATGACATGGAATCCTTGGATCTCCAGATTTTTTGGTGAATTTTCGATGGATTTTTCTTTCTTATTTTTTTCGTTTTCTTTTTGCTAACCTTGTGGTGTGGGGTGTTTCGCTTTTGTGGGCAATTTTGTTGTGATTTTGGTTGCATTTGGTTTTTTTTTTCTTCTTTTTTTTTTCAAATTGAGGTTTGAGATTTTCGATTGATGATTGGTTGGTTTTGATTTTGTTGATTTTTGATTTTGCGATTCATTTTTTTGAGCGATGATTTGGCGGTGGTGCGGGTGGTGCAATGGTGAGTTTTTGCTGAGTTTTCTTCTTTTTTTTTTTTGATCGATTGCTTTGTACAGGTGTTAATGAGACAGTAGTTATCGAATATCGAATATCGAATTTCGAGTATGCTTTTTGTTTTGGTTTTGATTTAGAATTTCTCCGATATGCTATAGATGCGCTTTACGCTCACGCACTTGCGTCGCAGACGCTCGCACTCGATCTCCCGAAAATCGGCGTGTGATGTGGCCGCCAGACCGCACCCAGAAATGGAGTCCGAGTGTCCGTTAGTTGAGGCCGACGCCCCCGTCGCTGTGCCAATGTCGTCGATGGCTATGTGATGGATGCGTGGCAGCAATGCGCTGATATTCGGCTCACTGCTGTGCACCGTCGTCGTCGTGCCGCGTTTTGAGGATGGTGGACTGTTGCTGTTGTAGGCGAGATCGTCGTCGTCGTCCTCCTCCTCGTCGTCGTCCTCCTCTTCGTTGTCGTACAGCTCCTCCTGGTGCTGCTGGTGCTGCTGTTGCTCTTCTTCCTCGCACTGCGGACAGCCGTTGTCGCTGCTGATCAGCTCCTCGTCGTCCTCGTCCAACACGGTGTGTGCGTGCGACTGATGGCTGATAATCGCACGCTTCAGCTCTAGGAGCAACGGGGAGGGCGCCTGCAGCTGGTGCGGTGCCCCAGTTGGGGGCTGGCAGTCGAAGAGGCTCGAGGATGATGCCTCAGTGGGTGGCACCACGGGCAGTGGCTGATGGGTGATCACTCCTCCACCGAGCAGACTATGCCCCGTGTTGGCTCCGGCCTCGGGGTAGATGCGATTGTCCGAGTTTGTGGACGAGAACTTCGAGAGCAGCGACTTGGCGCTGGCCTTGTTCTTCAGCTGCTGCTGCTGCAGGTAGTAAAAGTCGCGTGGCAGCGACGATGTGGCATGCAGCGGATCCTCCGGATCGTAGTAGCCCAATGCAGCCGGACGGAAGAGTCCTGGTGTGCTCAGTGAGTGCTGCTGCTGCTGTTGTGAGGCCTCCTGTGAGTGGGAGTGTGTGTCCTGGTCGTACGAATCGCTAATGACACTCGCCGTCGAGGCTGTGGGCGTGGCTGTGGTGCTGCCCAGCGTCGACTGGGAGCCTGAGGAGGCTGCTGCAGCGGCAGCGGCGGCGGCAGCAAATTGGGCGCCCAGCAGGGGCGTTAGACCCGCTAGGAATTGTTCCTGCTGCTGCTGCTGGCGCTGTTCGTCGAGTTCGCGGCGATAGGCCTCGATCTGGTCACTCGGCGTTGGGGTGTTGCTGTGGATGCAGCCTTGAAAGAAATCCAATGCTTCGTACAGGATAAAACACAGGCCCAGGACAAGAAATGTCTCCATCATCAGGAATTGAAACCCATTTGGAGAGAGCCCGACAGCGGAAAAAAAATAAATATATATACAGAGAAGAGTGCCAAAACGAGACACGGAAACGGAACGGAACGGAGCGCAACGAAACACGCACCAAAGGATAACGAAACACCGCAAATCGCGCGAAACGAAACGGAAACGAAACGATTACCGTTTGGGAGTCACTCTCTCTCTCTCTATCTCTTTCTTTCTTTTTATCTCTTTCTGTTTAGCTTTCGTTCTTAAATTGAATTTTGTTGCTTTTAACACTTTGGCACTTCATTTCCATTCATTTGTTGCTTTACATTTGCTCCTTTGCTCTTTCTCTTTTATTTGCATTCCTTTTTCTTTTAGGTTTTGTTTTTATTTTTATTTTTGTTGGTTGTTTGGCGTTTGTCGTTTTATCCTTGACTGAAATTGAAATTGAAACTGAAACTGTGTGAAGAGCGGCGGCCTTTGCCTCTTTTGTTATTCAATGCAAATTAATTTCAAATTTGTTTCTTGTCGTTTTGTTTTCATTTGGTTTTTGTTTTTTGTTTTTTGTTGTGCGTATTTTTCATTTGCATAAAATTAAAACGTAAAGGCTTTTTCCCTTTCATCGTACCCATTAATTTTTTAATTTTTAAAGCAACTTTTTCTATATATGTATATATTTTTATTTTATTTTTTTTTATAGCGTGTGCGTGTGTTTGAAAAAGAAACGAAACGGAATGGAGTGGAACATTGGTACAGTTACAGGCACAAGCGCACATACATTGAGAGACACATACACATACACATAAATACAGTGAGGTACATAACGATATACATATACAACAAATACTATATACTATACTATATACAGAGTAGATCTCTCTGGCAAGAGGAAGCTGTGGCTTTTGATTCATTTTTGTTTTGTTTTTTTTCTTTTTCTTTTTTGCGTGCGTTTTGCGTGATTCTTCTATCAAGAGTTTGTGTGTGTGTGTGTGGCATTTGAATCTGTGTGTTTGTTTAAGAAATAAAATGAAAGATATTGCATAAAACAAACATAAAACAAAACCCCAAGGAAACTCTTAAAACCAACAGAGAAATCAAAGAAGAACATCGTTTGGCAAGAGGAAGTCGGAGGCAAAGGCAGAAGGAAAGACAGCAAAAGGCTTCCAAGGTCACTTTTTCAACCTGATATATAAAATTCAGAACTTAATGCCACATGTGGCATTCAATTTAGTGTAGAAATCTCTGCGTAAACACAGACTTTTTCCATTAAAAATTATTTCCTAGATAGTTTTCCTCGATTTATTCGGCTTTTAAAGCAGACTTATCCTTGTTTTTATTCTATCGATAAATCCCAAAATGTCTAGCAACTCTGACCGAGGCAGAAATAACAGTAAAACCATTCAGAGAATGGCAGCTCATTCGTTATTCATGGGAAAAAAATGTGAAGTTGTTTGGAGTTTGCTTATGCATTGAAAATTTTATACTATTTTTCGCTTCTTTTCTTTCTCTCTCTCTCTCTCTCGTATCTCTCCCTTGATTGGCTTTTCTCCTCATCCTGCTACTCCTCTCCATGCATCCTTTTCCACAGATTGTTTACAGCCATTGCCTTGGCTTCTTGCGCATCGATTGGTACATCGGTGTTGCTGTCATTATTATTACGATTATTGTCTGAACGGAGAGAGGATACCACTGCCCCTGCCCCTGCCCCTGCCCCTGCCACTGCCCCTGCCCCTGCCACTGCCGCTGCCCTACTGATGGCTGGCTGGCCGTGTGGCAGATAGATTTATTTATTGTTTGTTGCACACACACACACATATCCGTATGCATTGGGGAATTGAAATAGTTTCGAGTTGCTTCACTGTACATATTTTTGATAAACCGACAGTCATAAAAACTAAATCGAAATCGAAGTGGAAATGGCATTTGGAAAACTGCAACCAAGCAAACAGTTTAGTGTGTGTGTGTGTCTTTATGTGTGTGTGTGTGCTTGTGTGTTTTACACAGATTTTTAACCTCTGACCTCGATTGATATTTACAGCCATTTGACTGACATCAAAAGTTATAATAATCATAAAATAAAAAATAAAAAACAGTAATAAAAGGGTGGAAAAACCGAGCGCTTTTCATGTTGGCAAACCCTCTGGATCCGCCACGCACACCCATTTTTTTTTTTTGCTCTTGCCACCTCATTCTCGTGCTGAGCCAAAGGAGGAGGCAATGATGCGGAAAAGGGCAAAACAGAGACCTGCTCCTGCTCTATATCCGTAGCCTTTCTTTTGCACCTCATCAAAATGCACAACGTGTCCTTGGTTATTCGCCCATGCCATCAGCCGTGGCTAAGTCCCTGGTTTCAGGATTCGAAATGGACACCAGAAGCGGCAACTAAGACGACTTATAGACGCGAAGCGGATTCACTCAAAAGCAATACATCAACAATGGGCACGGGGTCGAGCGAAGTTTAAGTCATCCAATCAGAAATCAGCTTACAAGGCACTTAAAATCACATCAAAATAAAAACGAAAACTAAACTATCGCGACATACATACGAGGATACGAGATTTTGTATACATTTTACGTTATATTTTCAATCATTAGTTTAATGCGCGAGTATGCGCCCTCAAGCCTGTGGCATTCACACAATTTCCAAAGATGTTCGCGAATCAACAGTCGTTAGATCGAATCCATTTTTATCAGTGGATGGATTGCCTAAGGATTCGAAATGTAAATGTAAATTTCTTATTTCGATTTGTGGGATGTCCATGGAATGGTAATTAAATTTTTAATGCGTGTGTGTGTGTGTGTGTGTATGGGTGCCACGAAGAAGGAAGAGGAGAAGCAGACCCTGAAGGAATGAAAAAACTTTTGCTGCTGCTGCTTCTCCTGCTGCTTGGGAAACTTCAAACAAATTCCAAGTAATTGCACATTGAAATTGACAGAGAGACAGAGATAAGAGTGTGGAGAAAGCAGACAGAGGACAGAAGAGAGAGGACAGACGAGAGAGAGTAGGAAAGAACTGCAGCAGCAGCAGTGTCTGGGCCAAGTTAAGGGCACATTGTTATGCCCACGTTAAAGTTTACATGGAATTCGCCTTCGCCCCCCTGCAGGCTTCGTCCCTGGCTGTTTCACTCTGTGGAAACTTGGTCAAAAACAACAAGATGCTAACGAGCGGGCCCACAAAAGAGGGACAGCGAAAGAGAGTGAGGGGAGTGCAGCTTAAAATTGTTTATCAACAATTTAATCATTGAAAGCCATTACAAAAATAAAATATAAGCAAAAGCTATATTTTTCCCGCGCTTAAACGGCAGAACTTTTCCCACTCCTCCCGCTATCACTCCCTCTCTATGTTTCACATTATTTTGCTGTAATTGCTCTCTTTCACTCTCTCTCTCTCTCTTCACTCTGTTGAACTACACACAATGCAACTCTGATTATGGTTGCTCTAGAATAGGGTGAGGGAGAAGCAGGAAATGGCCATTAATTTCATTCCCGAATGCAGGTGCTTTTCCATCACTGATTTTCCGACTATTTCGATAAAACGATATCTTAAAATGCAGTGAAAATAAAACTGCATATACAGCTCAAACGGTATATCAAACTGTGAATAAAAACTTGAGCTGAAAGAAACTGAAACATTGCTGCATTTTTTGTATCTTTATGCAAGTTTAAGACATAATTTCCCGTGTTTTTTTTTTGTCATGTCTTGCCTTCATTCTTCTTCACACTTTCGCTGAGTATTTTCCTGGGTTTTAAACTAAGTTTGGACTTAAATGAAAAAAAGAAAAACAAGCCAAACAACGTTAAGGCTTTGACCTGCTGCTGCAGATGGGCTGCTCCAAGTGAAGGTTATATTTCAACAGCAACTGTCATGCAGCATGTACATAGCATATAGCATGTAGTAGCGTGTGGAATGTGGAATGTGGCTGCAGTGGCAGTGGCAGTATTTTCTTTACGGCTATTGCTGGTGCTGGTGCTGGCTACTGCCACTGCCACTTCCACTTCCACTTCATTGTGCGGCAGCCATCCAGGAGAGTGTGCTGCAAGGGGTGAGGTGGTGGTGCTGTTGGTGGTGGTGGCAGCAACAAAAAGTAAACCAACATAAGTGTTGCGTCGTTCGTTATTGTTATGGGGGGCAGGGCACACGGACACGGACCTTAGGCCGAGGGCAGGTCATGTTATCCTCTTTTTGCTGTGCCTCAGTCTCTGGTACTGCCACTGCCTCTGCCTCTGCATCTGCATCTACGGTTGCTTCTGTTGCAACATCAATTTTTAAATGCTTTCCCCTCGCCCCGTGCAGCAGCAACCTTGCCCTTGCTACATGCCGCACGCCGCACAGCCAGCAGCAGCAGCAATTCTGACAATTTTGAAACAATTACAACAAACTCAATGAAACAGAATAAATTGAACTCGAGAGATGGAAGGGAGGACACTGGGGGACTCCTGATGTGTCCTGGTGTGTCCTGCAATTGCAATTTCTGTAATTTACATTCACGAGTGGACCACAGATACCAACGGAAACATGATCATTATGCCACGCACTCTGCGGTCAACGTAGGTCCCTGGGGGTGGGCGTCAACTCATGAATATATCTATCATCTGTTCATCTGTTCATCTGTTTGGTATTCAATTGAATGCCAATGCCCCATGCAGCGTGGGGGTGAAGGTGTGGGCGGGGGCAGTGCCCGTGGCAGTGGCAGTGTCAAATTCATTGAATTCAATTATTCACAAACGCCGCTCCCAGCTCCAGGGCATCGCATTCCAGGGAATCGCATCCGATTTCCTCCGTTTAATGCTGTCGTTAAGTAGGGATTATGTTTCAAATCGATATGCCCCTGAATTTCCACACAAATTATGAAAAATTTAAAACCTAATCGCTGCAAAGAACTTTAAGCGGGAATATTTCGATGGCAGGGAAGCAGAAACTTGCAGCTGCGGCATGCGGCTGCTGGTAAAAACTTTTCAAGTTTGTTTTCGTTCAATTTGCTAACCAAACAACTGAACCATTAAGAAGAACATCTCCACAGAAAAAGAAGAAGCAGCAACAGCACCACCACCGAGAGGAGCAGCAGTAGCAGCAGCAGCAGCAGCAGCAGGACGGGGCGCAGAGGCACACGAAGAGTTCAGTTCATATTCAAGTGCAGCCCGCGGCGGCCTCTGCCCCGCTGTGATTTTGCGGCTCTCACTCACTCTCTTTCTTGGAATAATAAAAAATTAATCAAAAGAGAGAGACAAGCGAGAAAGAGAGAGAGAGAGCTCTTTAAGCCGGGGAAATGGAATGTGCTGCATGTTGCATATTTTCCTTTATTTTCCATACAATATATCCATATCCTTTGAATTCAAATTCCATACGTTCCTACCCATGCCGCCTCTCCCTCTCTCTATCTCTTACACACACTCTCTTTCTCTCTCTTTTTAATAAATGCAAAGTATGCATATATGGATTTTATTTTATTTCCCATCCTCGAGCATACTCTGCCATCCTTGCTGCAGCAGCAGCAGCAGCAGCAGGTCCTGCAGCAGATCCCAGTGATGTTTGCTTTTGAGTTTCTTGCATCGCTTGCCTTACCCCGCCCCGCCCCTCTGGTGGTGGTGCACCACCCGCACTTTGCGCAATTTCTTTTCTTTTCTTTTCCTTTCCATTCCATTCATTCTTTTTCACCCGTTGGTCATTAAAATATGAAATTTCATGTGGGCACAGAGCACACATGCAGCATGTAGCATGCAGCATGCGGCCACCCATACGCTCAAAAGAACACTTAAATGAATTACAGTTCTTCTCTTCTCTTCTCTTTTTATTTTTTACATCGTTTTCATCGGGAAATCTGTTTGAATTGAATGGCCAGCACACACAGACAGACGGACAGGCAGATGGCTGGGGGTGTGGGTGGGGGGTAGGGCGACAGCTGCTGGCCAAACGGATGAGTCCTCCAAGAACTCCAATGGATAAGGCCTAAATGTGTGTGTGTTTTGCCGGATTCATGCGTTTTAATATTCCCGATGAGCGAAACGCCCCCAGGACTCGTCAGCATGAGACATCCACCAGCCAATTCATTTGGCCTTTCTTTTGTCCGCCATTTGGCTGTGGCAGTGTGGCACAGTGATGGTGGCACGAACGACAATCGTCTGTCGAGTATTGCCATAATAATCTGAATCTGGTAATCTGTTCGTTTCTTTCGATTTCGCTGATGTAAATTTCCCTGCCAATGCACAAACCTATTTTATCGACCAATTATCGATAATCGATATCATTTGATTGGAATATTACACACAAAAATATTTTTTTTCCGCATTCCCAATAAATTTGAATCAAAACCAATTTATAACCAAACGGCGGTGGAGAGCCATTTATATAATAGGTTCACAAACACAAAGCACCAATAATTGAATGGCATTTTCTCCTATCCCAATTTGTTCACCTTTTCACTCCAATCCACACACACACACACACACACACACACACACACACACCAACGCACAACACACAACACACTGCTGCTGCTGCATTATTTGACGGCCATTGAAAAATGTTTGCCACAAAATGAAATGGCCCAAAGGAGCGAAGAAGCTGCTGTCAAATCTGCTGCGTTATTACATTTGCCATTGAAGATGAAGGACCTTTTGGTCCTTGTCCCTCCCTCTGACACACACACACACACACACACAAAGGTTAAGAGGTGCGGATGAGCAAAAGTTGCACAAAAATTGACAAAATATAAATAAAATATGGTGCAAACAATGATGCTGCCCCGATTCTACCCTCCGGTTGGTTGTTTCGGGCGAGACATGTGACACAAACAGATGTGCCCCCGCAGGTGAGTGGGTCATGGGGGCAGGAACGTCCTGGGATAAGTATTGACACAAGTGGAAGGACCCAATGGCGTGACGGTGTAGCAAACAAATGTGAAAGAGTGAAGAACGAGAGAGTCAGGGAGCCCTGACAGTTGCCAGAGTTGCCATCGTTATACATACATACATACATACATATGTACATATGTATATGTATGTATATCCTTCAATTGGCATTTTACAATGATGACGTAATTGATTTTTAAGCAAATACAAATACACTTTGTGAGCGCATATGAAGAAAAGGAAAGAAAGAGACACAAGAGCCAGGAGAGACAGGGAATAAGAAAAGATTTCCAAATAAATAAAGCGAAACGTGCAAACATCGATGACAGAGCACATGGAGGAGCAGCAGGATAGAGAGAGAGAGAGAGAGCAGAGTAAATCAAGTAAAGAGCCAAAGTAAAAGGAAACCCAAAAGGGAGCCCAAGGGAATGTGCCACACACACACACACACTCACACAACGGTGCCAAAATGCAAGTGGAGAGAGAGAGAGAGAGGCAGCGAGCGTCTGAGGTGCGTGTGTGACAGCCACCAGCCACTTTTGAAGTGCTTGCACAACGGGCACGACTTTTCCTTTATTTACACTTCTGCTCCGCCCCATACATCAACACAAAAGGAAATGCTGGTATAAAAAGCAAAGCTGCTGCGAAAGTAAAGCGGCTGCGACCTGGCAAAGAGATCGAACCGTGCCGTGATTGAAGCACTTTTACACGGCCACAAATCAATGCAATTGCAATCGAAGCTGGCAACAAAAATTATCCAAACAGCTGCCAGATTTTCTTGGGGATAAAAAAGTATCTTTAAGATGCGTAACATACATATGTATGTAGGGATTTTCAAATGAATGGGCGATAGATGCAGCAATCATTAGAGATATATAATAATCATAAATACATTTTTTAATGGGTACAAAATTATTTCATTAAAATTCCGAAACAATCTCTTAGACCCTTCTTTCTTTTAGAAGAAACTATCAAAAAGTGGCAGAAAAATTAAATTTGTTTGGAGGGACATCTTAAATATTCTTCAAAAATAATCACATGACTAAAGAACTTTCTTTGAGGGTCTTCTATGGCTTTTTTTTTCTCATTTTTACACCCAAAATCAATTGAAATAAAATCTGTGGAATCTGCCATAAATATCCACTTCAAAATTAAATTACATCGTATCTGTTGTATAGCTACAATATATTGACCATAACCTACTCAAACGCACTGTAATTTCCCAGCTGAATTTCACTTTGTGGCCTTAGCTTCAGCCTCAGCCTCAGCTCCGCATTCAAGGGTCAAGAATTTTGAGTTAATCACAAAACTGGCAACTTCAAAATTGAATATGAAAACAATGACATTTCCATTTCCAGCCTATATATTTGTGTGTTTCTGTGAGTGTATTTGTGAGTTTCTTGAGGTCAGAATGCTGTCCGTGAAAGCCAGAGTGTGCGTGCAGTGCCATACTATGTGTGTGTGTGCGCCTATTAAATTAGAGGCATTTGCATTTCCCTGAAAACAGATTGAGGGGGTGGAGTCCATTGATGCCAAACAAGGAGATGCGGCGAACAACAGCCCCAAAATCATATGCACAATTAGTCAAAACATCGGTTCTGTTAACTGGGGATTCCAAGAAATCGTATAACAAATTGGAACAGATATACTCGCACTCGCTTTGTAATAAACACATTATGCATTAGAGCAAGGCATGTGCAACATGATGATGATCTCTCAATTGAAACATTGATTAAATTATGGGCCACCCCTCCTTCAATGCTGAGAACAATACGAATACTAATCTCAATCTCTCCCTGTCTTGGCGTAAATTCTGAAACCTGCAGGAGTGCAGGAATCAATCGAAATCTGAATACCAAAAAGTGGGACAAAAGAATAAGTTGAAAATAAGGAAAAGCTTTCATTTTAATTGTTAACTGATTTAATTATGCATGTGCATAAATCTATTTGAAGAATGAACTCCATTCGATTGATAAAAGTCCATTTTTTGGACAAAATTTAATTCCAATTTCAATTTATTGCTTCGTGCCAAGAAGTTTTTGGAAATTTCTAATATTTGCAAAGAGTTGAAAATATAAAATGAATCGATTTTTAGCACATATCTTGTATTTATTAATATCTAAAGTTAAAGCTGGAGAAAAATGTGACATATTCGAAGAATATTTATGCGCGAAAGGGGGTTACAGTTGAACAAAAAGTTCATAAAAGGATCTTTTACTTTTATAACTGAAAAGAAGACCTACATCTGATAATGACTATTTGTTAATTTAAATGATTATTCTCAGAACAAAAAAAAAAAGTCCAACATGAAATTCATAAAAGATATGGTAGAGGGTAGTAGGGGGAAAAATGGAGTTAAATTTCTTGCAAATATAAAGCATGGGCTTCGATTATGGGAACATGTGCAAAATAATAATCATTGATAATGATGTGGATGATGATATCACACACACACACGCACACGCACACACACACAAACTGTTGTTGTTGCTGTTATTTTTTTATTGCAATTTCTATAGCTTCCACCCGCTACGACAAACCGTTTCTTTATGTGCCATTTCCCTTCCCACATCTAGTTCTTCTTGCTCATTTCATTTTTTCGCTTCTCTCTCGTTTTTTTTTTGTTTCCTCTTTTGTGGTTTTTTTTTTATTTGCCTGATTTTGTGTCCCTTGTGTTTCCCTCTTTAATTTATTTGTTGTATGTTTCTTTTTATTGTTGTTTCTATGCTCGACAACACACACACACGCATATCATCACAAGCAAACAAACAAATAAACACGCACACACACACACACACTTATACCGTTTCTTAAGATTTATTTTCTTTTGCTTAAAATTTATTTTTAATTTGTATTTGTATTTTTTGCAGCACTTCTTTTGGTCACATTTAACATTGAACAGCAAAAAAAATATGAGAAAAACAAACAATTATTGAATGCAACGAAAAAAACGCTCATTTATTTTGTTGTTTGGGGGTATTTTTTATAATTTGTAACACACGTGTTGTTGTTTTTTTTTTAGGCGCGCGTTAACGAATGCGGCTTTTCTTTTGTGCGTTTTCTTTTAGCGGTTTCTTCTCGTTTTCCTTATTCGTTTTCTTCTAATTGTTTGGTTTGTTTTTTGGCATTTTTTGTTGGGATTTTTTTGTGCACTTTATTCTTATATTTATTTCGTGGGTATTCTTGGATATTTGTTTTTCGTATTGTTCGTGTTCGTATTGTTGTTTATTTTATTTTTGCCTATTTCCGTCCTTTAACTTTTTCTTTTGTTATTCTAGTTCCTTCGTTTCTACCTAAACTTCTTTCTCTTCGTTTTGCTGACGCTTTTGCTATTCTTCACATTCAACTTCATTATAATCTTCTGCATCTGCCTGCTGTTCTTCTTGTTTGCATTTGCCGCTTGCTCTTCACTTCGCTCTTTCTTTCTTTCGGCTTCTGTCTCTCTTTGCGTTGCCGCCGCTGCTGCGGCTTCTGTCTGTTGTAACTGTAAATGTTGAGGGAGCCCCGTGTTACCGTTTGCCGCGCACGACGACCGTTAGACGCCCGTTTTGGAAACAGACTGCGGCGCCCATCAGCAGCAGCGAGATTTATCCCGTTAAAGAAGATATCTTTGCCCTGCTGCTGGCTGCTGGCTGCTGCCGACCGAAAGCCGAAAGCCGAGCGAGAGCCGAACCAGAACGAAGTCTGGAGGCTGGTTGGCGCGTAACTTTGCTGCTGCTGCCTGTAGTTTTTGTTGCTGCTTTTTCTGTTCCACTTCTTTTTTGCTGCTGCCACTGCTGCTTCTTCTTTTGCCGAAGCAACGCTCCTTCGCTCTTTGGCTTCTCACTCCCTCCTACACGCTCTTTGGTGGTGAAAAGCTTTCAATAGTGGCAGTGTGAGAGAGAGAGAGAGAGAAGGAGGCGCTGTTTCAATAAAGTGAACATGCACGATCATGCACTGAGTGGCGGCTTAAGAGCGAAGGTTAGGTATGGGAGAAGGGTAAATTAGCAGCAGTGAAAGAAGATTATGTGAAGTAAAGTGTTTATGGGAGTGAATGAGAGGATGAGCAGTGGAAATATGAAACAAATAAAAGAGCAAGAGTGAGAGAAGCATTAAGTGGATGATTAATAAAGGTGTATTAGCAGAATGTTTTCTGAGGCGAAAGACAAAATTATGATAAAGAGGTGGAGAAGCTATAGAGTCAGAGCTCAGCCCTATGGAGTAAATGTACGACTACGGGGATAAACAGCGGCATTTAGCGGCACATAGGGACGAATATCAACAGCGATTATTCACAATTTATTGCATTAAGATACACAGATAACTTACAGAAATATCGTATCAACATTCTTTCGTTTCAGACTCAAACAAAACAAAAAAAAAAACATTTAATAACAAACATACATTATGGGCGCTCTCTTAAAATGGTGCACCCACCACACACGCATCCCTCTCTCGCTCTCTTTGTGGTGAGTTTTGGCAAGCGGCGCCATCTAGGCAGAGCTTTACACCACCTCCCAAAAAGCACGCACTGCAACCAACCGGTAAAAGTCGAAGAAGGCAGCCAGCCAAACGTAAGGAAAAGGGTGATTGAGTTCATATAATGGCCATGGTATGTATGTCTGTGGCATGTGGCATGGGAGCCTTAGAGTGTCGGTCATTAAGCCTACCACACAAACCCACTTCAGAGGTGGTAGGGTGGTGGGGTGGTGGGAGTGCGAGGGATCCAAGCTAATTCGAACGAAATTAGGCAAACATTTAATGAAGCAATTAGCAGGATTTTGACCATGCAGCTGCTCCCCACCCAGAACCAGAACTAATCAGATGTTGTCTACGCCTACATCTGCTCCTGCTCCATCTTGTGCTCTGGATATCCGTTTCCTGTTTGGGCCATACATACAATATATCCGTGCAACTTCCGCTGCACGAGGCATGAGTGCACCTAAAAGATCCCTCAGAGATCCCCTACCTGTGATATGGGTGCTTCTACTACTATCCGCACTAGTACATACATATATGAATAGATTTCACTCACTTTCGGGTGGTGGAGGGGCAGGCTAAACCGCATCAAGAGCACGGATAATGCGGCGGAAGAGTAACATCAAAGGGGATTTCACTTTTACACATCAGTGTGTCCTTCCGTTCCCCAGCCTTTCCGCCGCCCCGGCACCTACATACCTTTTCAGGCCATCATTCTCGCTCCATTCGTGTGTCAACCCCAAGGAAAATTGCGTTTACTCACCTGAAAGGGAAACCAAAGAAAAAGAACGAGAGAGAAAGGAGAACGTTAGTCAAGTAAAGAAAAGTTTTCATTTTCATTTTTATTTTTATTTTATATGTTATATGTATGTTTATGTACGAGTGTGTATTTCTTTTAGACAATTCCCACATTCAAACAGCAACAAAAAAAGGAGGGAAGAGGAAACCACTTTGATATGAGTAAAGTGCAAAATTCTGTTGCATATGTATATTCTGTATTTCTTGTATTTTGTGAAACAAATTGCTTGAGGGGAAAGGGGAGATATGGCAGTAATCCTTAGAGTTAAGTGTTAAAGAAGGATTTAAAGTGGACTAAAGCTCTAGCATCTTTATCCTTTGATCAACTTATGGAAACAGAAAAAATTTGCAAAGACAAAAATCCACTCGATGCATGATTCCCAAAAGATAAAGAAAGTAAATCGTTTGGGACCTAAGCATCTTTATCTTTTCGGCTTTTAAGCTCGTTTTAAGTGCCAAAACATCATGCAAAAGAATTTATGAATAGTATATCCAATCCCAATAGCTGTTGACACATTGATGCTCGAAACGCACAAGCGAATTCTGTTCAAGAGAATGTCCAAGAACTGGAAAAACAAAAAAAATACAGCATATGTATATGTTTTCCTCAAGACTGCTTCCTGCCCAAAGCTATATTAAAGCTATAGACTCTATATATTTAGCTCGAAGAAAGAAATAAAGAAAGTTTAGTTCAACATGGAGACTTGTGTTCCTCCGTTCACCAATTTCAACATTTCACTTCAGGACTACCCCAATATTTACTTGGCTATGCCACAGAAATTTGTTAACTTTTTGTACCAGAAGAAAAAGTAAAACCCCAGAAGCAGACACAAACGGAACTGGGACTAAAGTTAGATTGATTATGTCTCAATAAACCCCATTTTTGTGGGTGTTTTTCTGTGTCGTCCAGCCAGACAGATACTCAGCTGCAACAAAATGTATGAAGCATACACCTGCTTAAAGCCCAGGGCCAAGACCCAACGCCACCCTATGCCACATGCTTCTCGAATGCTCTAATTGCTGAAGCAAAGTGGAATAAACTATGAGCAGGACGAAACTTTTGCTCCTTTTGATGTGGATGTGGATGGCCTTCAAGAAAATGAATCACGAGCCAACTAACTGTAAAAATTCATTATGTCGCATGCCACAAGGAGGGTTTCGGTTCGGTTCGCTTCGTTTCGTTTCGTTTAGGTTCGGCCACGAGAAGAGATGCTGGCGACAGAAAAGTTGTTTGTGACTGGAATTGGAATTCCTTTTGGCACGGACCCAGCCCAACAGACAAATCCTTTTGGCAACCTGAGAGAAACACAGACAGACAGAGACAGAGACAGAGACAGAGAGAGAGAGAGGAGGATGTACAAGTATCTTCAACTTCGACTTCATCTTCATCCCAGCGTAGGGCAGGCCAGGCCAGTCCCCTCGATTGCCAGTCAAGTGTTAAAATCGATTAAATAAAAGTTTATTGCTAAATTGCTAACTGGCTAACATTTCCCCCAGTACATCCACTGGCATCCACTCCTTCCCCTTCCCCTTCCCCTTCCCCTCAGCGTGCTCCTTGCTGTCTTTAAACTTTGAAGATTTTGTTGGTGGTGGTGGTGATGCTGGTTTTTTGCAGGTTAGTTGCATATTTCTGCGGCTTAATTTGCCCGCAGGAGAAACTTAAAAAACAATTAGAAACTTTTCCCTTTTTGGGCCGCAATACATTCGAGCCGGGCCCGGCCCTAGTACGTACGTATATCTTCGTGGACTTTCGGGGCGAATTATTAGCCAGAGATGCTACCTCCAAATGATGCGCCCCCTACTCCTTCTCCTCCTCCTCTTTGGATTATAATTGGCCTTGTGATAACTTGAAAGTTGCAAACAAATTGAAAGGCTTCTTAGATTACGACCGAGATTTCGGACAGAGATTTTGTTGCCAAGGAACCAGAAAATCGGCATGAAGCGGTGCTTCATATTAAACTTATGGACCAGCAACACTAAGCAGAGATTTGCTTATTAATTCTACATATTATAGAAAACAAAAGTGCGTAAATTCGTAAATTATTCTCTGGGCAGCTACTTGAAGATCATTGCTGTTGGGTTTCCCATCCCATTTGTGTTCCTTTTTTTTTCAATTGTATTTTGCTCACAGTCGTCCCAAGCTAGTACAGAAAAATCGTCATAAAGAACTCAAACGTTTAAAGTATCAATTGACTGTGTTGAATTATCTGAACCAAATCGAAAAAAAGACAACGAACTTAGGTCCACAAGCAGCCTGGGGAACGAGACCGAACTGTCGCCAGACCATTTTCGTGACTGGCGTATCCTGGCGATGGTGAACTACCAAAAGGAATTCAAGCCCCTTGTTCGCAAGTGCATTTTTTCCCACACATTTATTGATGGCGTCTACCTCTGTGACGACAATGCTGCATCGAATTCCATTTACTGAGCGGTGGAAAATTATGCTTCTAGCTCCAAGATTTTTTGAGAAAAATACAAGAAATATATATTATATTTTTTTTATACTATTATATTATTTATATTATTAATATACAATATTAAACATAATTTATTGCCCGGAATAATACTCTACTAATGTTAATCTTTATTCTTTTTCCGGTTTTGTGCTGCAGGTTCCATGGCTTCCAGGTGGTTGGTGGTGGCTGGTAGTTCCATAAGTTAGGATTTATCTTCTGAAAGCATTTGGCTTAATCTGGGGCGGAACTTGCAACAAGAAAAACCTGCAACTTGTAACCTGGGGATGCACATCTAAAGCAAATTTACATTCTCCTTTCCCAAATTTTCAGCTGCTCCTCCCTCTGCCCTTGCTATTTATCCCTCTTTCGCACTGTACATTTTCGAGAAATTCTTAAACCGTTTAACTAATGCCCTGCTCTTAACCCCATTTTTGTAGAATGCCACCAGCTGCCCCACCCCACCTGTGCCACCTGCTTCCTCTCATATATTTCCTTTTTTTTTGTGAGATCTGTGTCTTATGCAATCCCTCTCTCTCTCTTACACTCTCTCCGCTGCGGGGCACAAGCTCCTTCTCCAACTTTGACCCAAAAAAAAAAAAAAGAAGAAGTAAAAAACAGGAAGAAAGAGAGACTCAGGCGGGAGGCACAGCAGAAGTATTTCAAATTAATATTACACGAGATTATTTTAGCAAATTTTGTTAAGCCCCTACCAGACGGGGTACTAAGATTTTCTGTAGATGTTTGCAAATGCAACAAAAGAAGGAAACATTTCGGGCATGGCATTGAAAGAGAGTACATAATGAAGCCAAGCAGCAAAAATCCAAAAAAAAAAAAAAACGCCTTAAAAAGGGAAAATCCACAAGATGGGAATACTATATGTATATATATATATATATATATATATATTCTCGATCGCATATTAGTTATTAGTTCATTTTAGTAATATCCTTGATCTGTTTGTTTCCATGGAAACTATTATAGTTCTAATGTTAAAGTCTATAGTTTACTTTGCTTTCTATATGTATTTGATCTCTCGGTATCTGAAAGTGTATCAAACGCTTCGCTGATTCTTCATTTTATGTATGTGTAGATATTTTTGTATCTGGCCTGTTGTTGTTGGCCTGAAGAGTACTTGAAATTAATGAAAAGCATTTTCGATTGTAATTATGTATTCGTGACTGGAGGGGCATTTGCGTGCTCTCTCCCTC
The DNA here is from genome assembly GCA_035043285.1 of Drosophila subsilvestris. Classification (NCBI taxonomy): domain Eukaryota; kingdom Metazoa; phylum Arthropoda; class Insecta; order Diptera; family Drosophilidae; genus Drosophila; species Drosophila subsilvestris. The sequence goes on along the minus strand of JAWNNB010000133.1, from coordinate 3,922,036 downwards.
TATCTCTTTCGTGGCAACAGTCCTTCAATCACCTCCTCCCACTGGACAACTGGACGGACTACTGGGACCCTGGGGTTCCCCTCCTGTTGCTTCGTTGATTTGGGGTAGTGGGAGAGGCTCCAGCTCATTAGGCATAATTTGGACTCTTCTCCACTTTCTCTGCTTTGCTCTCTATCGCTGATTGGTGGCTGTGGGGGGGCGGGCGGTTGGTTGGTTATGGCAGTTAGCTCCTGTGGGGTCCACATTTAATTGACTGTAAATTTGCTGCTCTTCAAGAGCTTCAACTACTCATTAAAGCAGAAGCAACAAAAAGACTCACACACACACACACACACACACACAGAGTGGGGAGAGAAGAGAGTGGAAGGAGCAGGGGAACGAGAGTGCAGAAAGAAGGAAGAAATCATGGCGAAAGAGAGTGTAAAATGCAGGCATAACAAGAGAGGATAAGCTTGAAAGTGCTATGGAGTGGAGGGCAGAGTTTCAGTTAAAAGCCAAACACATTTGCCAGATTACGCATACGCCCCGTTGCCCCATGGCCGTTTGCCTCCTTTGAAAGTTGTTTTCTTAATTGTACACACACACACACACACACACACACACACACAGAAGATACATATAAGGAGTGGGGGGGGAGAAAGAACGAGGGTCTGGCTTAAAAACTGCACCCCCACTTGAGTCTTTGGACTGCCCATTATCTGCATTTTTACGGTCCAAATCCATTTCCACCAGTCACATGGTGCGGTGGCGGGGGTGTAGCCCCAGCGGGGGGGCTTGCAGAGGTAAAGAAGAGAAATGGCCAGAGAGGCAGCTGTAATAACATAATGGCCAACAAAATGTCTGGGGCCTTAAAAGTAAAGGTAATCTCCTCCTCTGCCGCCGTTTGTCTTTGTGTGTGTGTGTGTGTGTGTGTGTGTGTGTGTGTGTGTGTGTGTGTGTGTGTGGGATTTTCACAAAAGTAAAAGCTATCAAAAATGAAACAAAGAAACTACCAAAAGAACACACAGAAAAAGAAAAACATAACAGAAAAGAGATTGGGGGGACAGCAAGAGTAAAACCAAACAAACAAACAAAATAACAGCGGGAAAGACAGAGAGAGAGAGAACGGGAAAAAGAGGGGGGCGAGAGGGAGGAAGATATGGCGGCAGAGAAAACGAAAATTACTTGGCAGTAGCATAAATAAATAGAGATAATTAGACCATAAAGACAACAAACACACACAGAAGCAGACAAAACGATGTGCAAAACCCCAAAAGAGAGAGAATAATATAAAAGGAATGAAGGTAGAGAGAGAGAGAGAGAGAAAGACACAGACCACAAAATACGTATGCTTTATCCATAAGCGAAATGACATATTCTAGGCAGACTCAAAACTTTACACCAACCACACAATGCCACAAAGAATTCCCTAATGTCCACCCGATCACATAGATATGCATACATTGACCTTTAGCATACACATTTTATATATATCCATTCGGACACTCCCACAAATAAAATATAGCCCACCTTACGCTACTTTTACCTTTCATTTTGTTTCTCTCTCTTTTTTCCCCCTATTTTTTTGTGCGGTTTTAATTGCAACTGGAACATTTTTGGACTTTGGCACAGAAAAGCCACAGAAGCTGAAACAATGTTGACCACAAAAAACAAAAACAACCCAAAAAAAAAAAAAAGAAGGCAGGATAGATACGGGCGAGTGTATATACGTACTACTGGTCGTGCAGAAACAGGTAGCAGCGGCAGCAGTAGCACACACTTAGTTGACCATAATCTAGTTTGCATGGCGGTCCGTAGCGACCCGGACACAGACAGACAGCAGGCCCCAAATTAGGTGAAGGATATGACAGGAAAATGTGCGACGTTGCACGCACAACAAAAAGTAACAACAAAATGTTTACAGTTGACTGTCCGGGATTTTTGTGGCTGCCAAAAACAGCTGGAGAGTTAAAATAGAGAAAGAGAAAAAGAGCGAGGAGGAGAATATGTAAATTAATGGCAGAATTTGACTACATTTTTGGGTATTTACAGCATAGAAGATCAAAATCTGCAAAACTGGCATCAAAATGACAGAAAAAATCTATCAAATAAATTAAATACAATGAAATTTATAATGCAAAATATATATTTATTATATCTTAAGATGAGATTTAATATACAAAATATATTTATTGGTATACAAAATATATATATTAGTATCAAAATATATTCGTTTTTTTTCTTTCTTGCAATTGTATGTGTGTTGAAGCAAATTTGCACGCAAATTGTTGCTAATAATTATGTGTATATGGAATATTATTCGACAAATAATTCTGGAGGATTTCAGCAGGCGTGTGCAGCAGCATTGCAACTCCTGCTGCATTTTCCCATCGATCGTTTAATTGTAGTAAAAGTGTTTTTCATCTTGATCTGCAGAATACAGCATGACCGTGACGGCCAAGAACGTGCCAACAGCTGCTGAACCAAACAAAAGTTTTGTTATGAAACACACACAAACGTACGCCTCAACAGCACAAAATCACAGTACATACCATGCACCTAATCTTGGCCTAAACACGGCGAAATGTCTCAGCAGCAAAGCCACGACATGGCTGCCGCGAAGACTATTGAAGAGACCAGCAACTCCTGCTGTCCCATCGATCGTTTAATTGTAGTAAAAGTGTTCTTCATCTTCATCTGCAGCATGCAGCATGACCGTGACGGCCAAGAACAGACTAACAGCTGCTGAACCAAAGAAAAGTTTTGTTATGACACACACACAAACGCACGCCTCAACAGCACAAAATCACAGTACATACCATGCACCTAATCTTGACCTAAACACGGCAAAGCCACGACATGGCTGCCACGAAGACTATTGAAGAGACCAGTAGACTCTTCAGTATCCCGAAGGCGTTGTCTTCAGTGTCTTCTTGCGAGCATTCCCGGCGTTTGTGTTTTTTTTTCCCAAATTTATTTTTTCCGAATTTGGTTTTTCCAAATTTATTTTTTTCTAAATTTGGTTTTTTCAAATTTATTTTTTCCAAAAAATTTTTTTTATTTTTTTTTTTGTTAAATTTCCTTAACTTTTTTTTCAACTACTGAGAATTTTTTGAACTTTTTAGATTTTCACTTGTGTACTGGTCGAACGATCCGAGAAGACTGAACATTTCTGGATTTATTTTTACTTATGTGTCGAATAGTACTATTCCCGCATGCTACGATCTATGATTTTTCTGAGTTTGTTCGACTCCTATTTTCAGTAGGAAATTTTACTCAAATTTAAGTAGAATCTTATATCGCTACTGGCTTCGAGAAGCACCACGAAAGCAAAGCAAAATCTAAATAAAAATGCTGCTTAGACGAGGTAACATTTATTTCGTTTTTCATTATTTATTTTCCACTCACTAAATTTTCCAAAAAAAAAAAAACATACAAAAGTTTATTTTTTGCACTCCACCCCATCTGTCATTCGGCTTAGATTTCCCCGTTACGTTTCACCTGTGCTCGTTCCATCAACTCTTCCCGTTTTTTTTTCGCTTACTTTTGTTGGATTTTGACATTTTGTGGCTGAAAAAAAGCGAAAGCTGAAAAGAGATTTTCGTGCATTTGCAACACAGAAAAACAGCAGTGGCGCAGCCATAGCATGCCCCCAATCCCGCCGCCATCATGCCATTAGCATGCAAAACTGAGTTGAACAAATTAACGAATAGCCGTGTCGGTGCAATGGTAGCAAATGGGAGTGGAGCCGAAAGGCCTTAATGGAAGGTCTGAAACTAAAACTGAAACTTGGAATTTGAATTTCAATGTGAGCTTTCCCTGATAAATCTGTTTATTTGCCGACTCCTCACGACATGTGTGGACATCGCGCTGCATGCCACTCAATCAATTTGCAACTTTCAAGAGGTTATCCTGCACTGCCTCTTGCTGCTGTTGCTGCCTTGTGGGACATCCTGCTGTTTCTGTTGTCAATCCAAAAGGACTGCCAAGTGTTTGGCTTTTCGCATGCGGTTTTTGTTGGTGGGGGTGCAAGCAAACAAAGTTTGCTCGGATCCCCCATTCCACCCCCGCCGTGTCACTCTTCAATCAATTACCTAATCTCATTACAACTTAATAGAGCATGAATGACATACACATGCAAACACGCATTGCAAACGCTTGCAACATTTTTGTGGCACTCGAGAATCTCATTTGCAATTGACACTAAATGAGCGAAAAGGACCGGACCGGACAGGAACTTGAACGAGTTGCCAACTCAGGTGTGTGTCGATGAGAATTAAGGATGTCAGCGAATGCGGTCGTGTCTAATAAAACATCACAGATACGCAGACACACGTACATATAGACACATTTCAGATCAATTTCGGTGCAGCTCAAAAAATTCCTGGCAAGAATAAATTTTCCATCGTTTTTCTTGCACGTTTTCCATGGCTTTCATTTATTATTTATTTTTTTTAGATTGTATCCGCTCATATATGGAAGATTTCAACAGCGAATTAAACATTGGAATGCAACGAATGCTGGAAATCTCATCCACCGTTTAATCTGAAAGCTTTTTGGTTGCAAAATGTGCCCCACTTTAATGATTTTCCCATATTTGAATTTACCATTATTACCACCATCAAACATTTATCAAATTTCCTTCATTTAATCATCATGGATTTTCATTCTTCTCCTTGTTCCCATAAATTTCATCAATGTTTTTGTTCTATGTAGTTTTATGCCCCATTTCTATGCCTATGTAATTTTGTTGAATTTTTCATTTGAATGAGTTATGCTTTTACTCGCATATTTCAACATTTCCATTAATCCATCCATCCGTTCTGCCATCTCTAATTAAGCCACTCAATCAGGACAGCCCACCCCACCCCACTCCAATCCACAACCACATCGACGTCCTTCCTCTCGGAACTCAATTGCAAAATGCAAATAGTAGTCGTAATCGAACTCAATTGATTTTGGTATTACCGATGTTGCGGCTGCTTCTGTTTCTGTTTCAACTATTTTTTTTATATTTTTGCTTTTTATTCTGATTTATGTATGCATTTTTTTTTTCACCTCCTCTCTGTTTTAGTGGCCATGCTGGCCGCAAATTCATTAACGTCGACTGCGATTATGTAGTTAATTAATTGATTACGCCCCACGCTCGAGTGCATTGAACATTCAATTCAGTTATAGAATTTGTAGCGACTGCTAATTATGTACAAGGAACAACTGCAGCAGCAACTTTTTATATATTGAGAGACCAGTAGAGAGCTGTACACTCGATGTTCGAGTGCTGGGCGTGGTCCCAGGATCCAGCTCCACCAGCTACCCTGTGTCCCAAAAACAGAACAGTTCGTAGGAAGGTTTGAGTTTGAGTTTCTTCAGGCTGTATATTTCAACAGAATCTTTAAAGTTCCATTAATCTGTTTCATTCGTTGATCGTCCCACAAGTGAACGGATACTAAATGTTATGAAACCAAAATCCAAGCCAAATCTTTAACTATTTAATTATGAAAAATATATTTAAAATCTATCTGCAATGGGTATTCAAATAGTCTTTATTTGGAATCTTTTTACAACACTTTCACGTATTTTTGAGGTATTTTTTGTAGTTCTGTTTCCATCAAGGAACAAAAGTTGTAAAGCTAATTAGAACGCGAACAAATTGAATGGATGGGGGTGGGGTTGAGTGTATTGAGTGTATTTCTTGGGTATACGAATGGTGTGGATAAATGGAGGCTATTTGGAGCAAGCTCTGGGGGGTGTGGGAGCGAACCAAAACTGTCAGTATTTCATATATCTGAGCACTTGTGCTGTGGGGCAGAAGATACGAAAATACTAGATATAATTAATATAAAAAAATAGCTTTGGTCTTGTGTAGTTTAATCTTTGGGGTAATCAGTATGCCAGGCGGACAAAAAGGATGTACATATATGCACACGAGGCAAGAGTTTACTGTGGCTGCCACATTTTTAATCCCACTGTTGACCATAACTTAATAAATATGGCCCCGAAGGATAGCCAAGGCAACCACCGGATGACCGTACGAACGGAGGATAGCAGGAGGCAACTTGGATAACGAGGACGAGGACGAGGACAACGACGAGCCCAGACAATTTACAGACCAGTTAACTTATTAGAGACCAAACACTTGACTCCCAAGACTCTCTCTCTCTTTTTCTTGGCCACAACTGATAGACAATATGATGGCGCCCCACCATACCCCAACCCCTGCCCCAATTCTATTCTTGTTACTTGCCACTTGCAACCACCCCTGGTGGCTACAACGGTTAACTGTTAAGCGGCTGCACATAGAAAACTTCTTCCTTGTAGTTTTTATATATTTTTCTTTATTCACTCGAGCATCTTGGGCTGCTTATGCAACCTCTCCCTTTGCCCTCTTACCCTTCATTTAGTTTTCAAGTATTTTTATCTCCAATTTTCAGAGAGTGAAAAAATCCCATGGCTGTGTTGATTCGGGGCGACGATTGCCACAGATAGACAGACAGCAGATAGTCGGTGCAGAAGTAGTATCCTCCAATCTGTGCGGTTTGGTTCTGTCAAGTGATTTCCAGTCTCTTTCTAGCCTTAAATTTCAAGTTTTTCCATGGCGTTTTAGATGGTTTGCCCCAAAAGAATTTCATGTGAAAAATGTGTCTTATTTCTGTTGTCTCTCGCTTGGCTTCTAATTAGTTCAAGCCGAGAGCGAGAGTGGGTGAAAGTGCGGCGGTGGAGGATCCATTTGAAGACCCATCTGACTAAAGCAAACGAAAAACCGCTAAAAATAAAATGAGAACGAGGAAAAACAAAGAGCCAGAATGCGACGCATTTTCTTGCTTCCCGGCCCGCTGCTGCTGTCGTTGCCGTTGCCGTGCCATGGCACTTTTCATTGTTATTTATATTTGAGCGTATATAAATTATATGGCAAAAGGCATAAAAGAGCAGCAGTAGCAGTAGTAGTAGGAGGAGCCCCTCCCCACACACACACACACACACATATAAAAAAGACGACACAAAGACTAAAGGCAGAAGGACAACGTCTTATAATTCAAGTCGCCGTGAGTCCTTGCCTGCAAGCAAATCGCTACCATACCAAACCACACCACACACAGCACACACTCCCCCCACACTACAACCTGAAGCTCAGCCATATTTCATGTGGCATGGTTAAGCATTTTTGTGCCTCGCGGTGCTGTAAACTACCATTCAACAGAGCAAGAGCAGAGCAAGAGCAAAAGCAGTGAAGACCAAAGAAGAGAAGAGAATTCTCTGTATTGTGTATACACTTTCGATGAGCAGCTTTGGCAACACACAAAAGATGGCGACTACGAATTTAGGTGTGCATGCACCTATGCTTATTACACACAGAAATAGTTAATTATATACACCCACACAGCTTGTTACATACACCCAATTGCATATCAATTTTGTATATATTTTTGTATACTTATTTTTGTTCTATAATCTATTTTTGTATACTAAAAAGAAATCCTCAATAAATTAATCGTATGTCATATTTTATGTATGCAAAAGAGCATTTATTCTTCGACTCTTAGCCTTTTAGTTAGCCTTTGCTTCGTGTTTTGCTTGTCATTGTAGTTGATGTTAGTTGTTGTTCCTCTTCTGCTGCTGCTTCTGCTTCTGTTCTTGGGGTAAAAAACAATTGTCACACAGCACGAAATGTCGTGGCGGGGACAATCAGTGGCAGCGGCATCATCAAAACCCGCAGCAGAAGGCAGATGAAACACAAAGCAGGAGCCAACCAGCACAAATAAAACAAAATGGCTACCTCGAGGTCGAACATGAATGGGTCTCGCATCACTATGTGCCAGCTGCCACGTCTTTGCCTTTCTGCCACAAGAATGTGTGGCCTGATTATCAGAATCAAACGAAAGTCGTCGGTACAGTCCACAACAGGCATCGTGGTAAGTCAATTGAAAATTCAGGATACAATTCAAGCCATCAGCAGATAATTGCATATTTTAGTCATAATTGAATTTTATGTGACAATATCGAAACAATCGTAACGATTTCTGTGATTGCGTGTGTGCGTGTTTTCATTTTGTTATTAATTTCACAATATTTTTCATTCATCTGGTTAATTTCCAATTGTGGCGCAGCAATGGAAATTTGATTATCAACTCTTATGGGAAATTTAATTGAATTTATTGCGAACATTTGTTTGCAATTTTTGCATTGTATGTATTGTTGTCTGTGATTGTGTGTGTGTGTGTGTGTGTGTGCTTGTTGTACATTATAGCTCATTCTTTGTCATTCTTTTGTTGTCGATAATTCAAATTTCTTTACGCCTGACTTCCAATGCAATTAAGCAAACGATTAAGGGAGAGGCAGAAACAGAGAGAACGAAATACCATGTAAATCAAAAGAACAGAAAGATACATACAAGTCGAAGCTTTTGATACTCTAGAACAGATGTGGACGGGAATTTTTGGAATTTTGGTGGGGCAAATCCATGGAAGCAGTTGAGCGAAGATGTCCGATTTTATTCCCCATCATTTTCATTCGTGCCTCTTTGAGCAATATTCACTAAGTGATAGATACTCGTGGAAATCGTTTTTTTATACCCGTACTCAAAAAAGAGTTAAGGGGTATACTGTATTTGTGGTAAAAGTCGATGTGTGTAACACAGAGAAGGAAAATTTTCCGACCCCATAAAGTATATATATTCTTGATCAGCATCAATAGCCGAGTCTCTGTCTGTCTGTCTGTCTGTCCGTCTGTCCGTCTGTCCGTCTGTCCGTCTTGATGAGCGCCTCGTTCTCAGAGACTATAGAAGCTAGAGCAACGAAATTTTTTTCCCAGACTCATGTGATATCACACTGTTACAAGTGTATTTCAAAATTTCGCCCCGCCCCTTCCGCCTTCACAAAGGACGAAAATCTGTGGCATCCACAATTTTGAAGATACGAAAAAACTAAAAACGCAGTATCGTAGAGAATGACCATATCTATCAGATTGCCGAATCTGAACCAGATCGGATCATTATTATATGCCAGAATAAAGAAATTAATTTTCAGTTGCTTCCCCCACCTCCTCTGGCGCTGCTGACGCTATTCATTCTCTGTCTCGCTCGCACACACTCTGCCCATGTGCAATGCGCGAGCAACCCCTAGCGGAGGAGATGTAGAATCTAAATGGTAGATGTAGAATATTTGTTCTAGATGTATTATCTATATTTTACATGTAGATGTAGTTAACAAATGTAGCAAAAAAATTTAAAATGTAAAATTTAAAATTTTTTTTAAATTTCAATCATAAGCTCATAAATTTATATACTGACTGAGTACGGGTATAAAAGTAGAGTCGCGTCCAGAAGCGACTCACGTTTCCTTCTCGTTTTTTACTATATTTTGGACCAAACATTGCTACATATAAATTAATAAAATAAAATAAATACTGGCGTCTCGGATTGATATTATTTGTTGAATGAAACAGAAATATCGACACAAGATTTTTGTTTCTTTCTTTCAGAACGACAGATGGCGACATTCTCTCTGGCCAGCGTATAAATATTCCATTTATTTTGTATGTGCGCAAATATTCTTCTTGCTTTATTTCATTTTGATGTTTCAAAATCGTTTTGTTGCCTAATTATACATACAAACATAAGTACATATTTATATATTGGTACGTGTATTTTCCGTTTGATAATTGTGTTTAATTGAATTTTTTTTTTTTAGTGGCATTAAATCAGCTTAATGTGTGTTTTCGTCCCCCCTGCCCCCACTGTTTGTTGTTTTTTGTCTCATTTTCAATTAAATAATCACACATGAACAAACACGCACACACACACACACACACACACACAGTGAGCCACTTGTATCTGTGTGTTGTCCATTTATTTTTCGGACCCTCTGCCCTCCCTTCCCACACCATTCATGCGTCCAAAAAGCCAGAAAGCGCTGAATTATCAACGCTTAATAGATTTTCAAGCACGTCCAATGAAAATTTGTTTTTCCTCACACACACACACACACACACACACACACACACACACACACACACACAGTCGCACACTCACACTGTGTGTATGTGTGTGTGTGCGTTGTGATCCCAAATGGCCCCAAAGCCAAGTGAACCGTATAAACAATTTATAGCGCCACTCGCCCAACAACTGCCACAGCAGCAACAGCAGCAACAGCAGCAACAACAGCAACATCGACACTAGCAACAACACGGACATTGCAAATGCTCGTAAAAATGCAAAATGAAGCAGCAGTTGGAGGCAGGAGGCAGCAGCAACATCCGGGATAGACACAACAGTAGCAGCAACAGCAGAAATATAAGCGAAAGTCTAAGCCTTTTATACCCTTGCAGAAAGGAAACAAAAGCTGTACAAATTTTGAATAAGCGAAAGGCTTTATATGATAATTTATCTGACATCTGGTTTTTTCTGGCTTTTACGCAAAAGAGAGCTGAAGACGCTAACGCTCCGCTTATTTAATTTTAATATTATTTTCAAATAGTTCAGTAATTAATAAGAATAGAAAAATAAAAGAAGAACCTATTTTATGATAGATTCGTTGCTGAGAGTGGGTCTATACTTTTCAGTAGATATTCTGTCTTCAGAGCACTCTATGCTGCATACCCTACATAAGGATCATCTAGTGATGCCCGTAATACTCTCTCTCTGAGGGCAAAACCAATGGCTGGCAGTGACAGGAGCAACAGCATCAGGGAAGAGGTAAACGTCGGGTGTGGCCTAGTATACACAGAGTGTTTGCAGGGCAGTGTTGGGGGTTCATCATAAACCACTTATTTGCGCTCCAAATGCAACAACAATTTGATAAATGTACAGACATACATATATGCCACAAAGTTTTTGTGCCCAACGCCCTTAACTCCATAAAACTCCACAGCCATCCAACGTCAACCTCCCTCCCACTGCCCCTCCTTCACCATGCCATGTCTGTGTGTGTTAGTTTCTGGGAGAGCGCAAAAGAGAGAGCGCACAGTGACGCTGCAAAGTATTCTATAATTTGTGTGTGTGCATCGTTTTGCTGCTGCTGCATCGATGAGAAATCTTCAAACATAATTGCAGTAGCAATCGCAGCAATTGAGGAATTAGGAGGCCAAGTGCTTAAGATTTTTTTGGCCCCCAAGCAAAAGCCAAAGCCAAAAAATCAACAACAGGCACTCGAGTGGACCAAAGGGAGGGGGTGCTAAAAACCTCGACAGAACATTACCGCAGTGACCCACATTCTGGGTTGTGGACCATAACACTGCAGCAGCAGCAGTAGCAAGAGCAGCAGCAACAGTAACAAGAACAGTGGTAGTTGCAACAAACAGCTGCAACAACAGTGTCGCCGCAGTGTTAAATTTTGTATGTCAGTTGTCTGGGGCCAGGAAATAGCCACAACAACAGTCAGTACGTACAGTACATACTACATACATACAGAAGCAGCAGCATAAAACTGACAAAAACAGAAGCGTTTTGGCCTTGGCCAAAAACAGCAAAAACAGTAGCCAGAAACAACTGCAACAAAACTTAAAACATACCAAGAATTTTATTTATGGCTTGTCAGCAGCAGCAGCCCAGCAACCCAGCAACCCAGCAACGGCAGCCAGAACTACATTTGCAACAAATAGCCAGATGTATGTACAATTCCAAAAGATACTCCGAAATGATACAAAAGCTGCCACAAACAAACTCCAAAAACTCTAGAAAACAATATAAATAGTTTGTCAGAGAATTTGCAACAAATAATTTCAACAAACAATTCCAATAGTTAGTGCCGGAATTTATTAGCCAAAAACAAACTTTAACTTTTCAGCAGCCCCTTCTCTGTGTGCGGGAACAACCCTTAGACGGAGGGTGTGTTGTCTGAGGCATAGTCTCAAAATTGAATCATGTTTCGTGTTCCAATTAAAATTCTGTTGGCGTTTTGCTGCCTTGCGGGAGTCATTCATTTAGATCATTTCTGTCTGCCCAACTTTCTCCGCACTCTCTTTGTCTCTTTGAGCCCTAACTTTCTCTCTCCCTTTTTTCTTGTTATTTTTCTCTACAGTTAGTTTCCAAATAATCCGCTGAATGGTGCTTTTGCCATAAAAAGCTTGTGGGAAAAGCGTATGGCATAAGCTCACAGGACAATCGGAAGCTTTAAGGATGCAAGCTTTTATGGCAAAAGCTTACAGGACAAGCATGACAACGTTTTGAATATATGTAATAAAAAAGCTTTTATGGAATAATTTTTAATTTTCATACTTGTTTGTTTTCTTTAAGGAATTTTGGAATAAAATGCATGTAAAATTCAATTAAAATCCATGTAAGATGCACGTAAAATTCATATAAAATGCATGTAAATTTAATGTAAAAATAATGTAAAATCAATGTAGAATGCCCAAAGGATCATTCGCTTGTCTTTCGTGTGATTCCCCAAACCTCTGGTATACCCCAGTGGCACCTCGAAAATGTTTCAGTGATATTGCAGCCTTGTTGAGGATCAGCCACATTTTATTTTTCTCCATAGAAAATACACTTTTTGCTAGCTTAATGTTTAGTGGAGTATTGGAAATAATTTGTATGGCGATTTTCAGCGAACTTAAAAATTTGAATGTAGCCTGAACATAAAATCTGAGTGAAAAATGCTTAAATATACGAAAACGTATATTAAATGCTGTGATTACCCTATAAATCAATGCCGGGTGCTGCGTTGCGTTAATTGTTAATAATAGCAAACAAAATCAAGTAAAATACAATAACTTTCACCGCTCATCTCTCCATGCCTCCGCTGCCTTCCGGTGCCGCCACAGAGTTGCATCCTTTTGTTGCAGCCATCCTGCCGCCCCCCTACAACCCTGCTGCTAGAGACCGGAAGGACATTGTTTGCACGTCGCCCCAAAGCATTGTCAATAAATTGTATGCAAGATTTATTGTCTCTGTCGCGAGTCGCTGGAGAAATGCTGCTACCCGTTCCACAATGACCACCAGAATATCACACCACACCCGCCCCCTAAGGGATCCTGCCGACCCTAGAACGGAGTAGAGAATTTTATATTGTTGTTGCATTTTATGTGTTTAATCTAAGCTAATTGGATTTGCAAATGGCTGGCGGAAAAAAACCCCACGATATCTATGTGTATATCTATGCATATAGGATAGAAAAGCCTATAAATAATACATGTATGTACGAGTACTCGTACGATTCCATGTGGGGTGTATGCACTCGTACATATGTATACATATGTACAATACACATATGTACATATATAAATGGCATGTCCTTCGTGGCTTGTACAATTTTTATTGTCTGTTTAAACGTGTGCTCCACCCAGGGGGAAACCCAGACAGAGACAGAGAGACAGTCAGGGGGGCTCCACAAAAATTATCCATATATAAAAATATGTAAAGCCTGAAAATATTTATGACTCGAAATGGAAATGCATCGAAATGGGCGATATGGTGGAGTGTGGGGAGAACCTTTCATAAATTTCGATATGGAAAAAGTTCGACAACCCAAATTTCCAGGCAAAACTTCATAAAAGATGAATGTCGACAGCCAACTACTCAACCTGAACTGTGCCGTCCGACCAGGTTCTGTTTGAACATCTGTTGGCAGCTAATTTTGATCCAATTTGCAGGCGAATTGTATTTATATCAACATTTGATTGGTGCTCTGGAGCAACATATTTCTCGCATCAGCATGAGCGAGTATTCGGTTAATGATGTTCAATGAATATTCCCTGCCAAATAGTTGAATGCTAATTGCCAAATCCAATTACGTGAATTTCCATGCGAAATATTATTCACCTGGCTAGTCATTTTGTATTGTATTTTCTTTGTGGCAGAGTAAAACGATACCCATATGATGAACAATTGTGAAAGTGAAAGATTTATTCGTCATCGAAAGATTGATACAATGGATACCTTCATTTATCCATGAATAAATACATTATTAATGCATGACTAAACTGTATCGATATATTTTGACTTGTATCTGCGTGAATAAGGTATCCCAAAGGGTATCCCAAAGGGTTACAGATTTATAAGCAGAAAATATTTGCAAGAAATTTATAGCAAATAAATGATTAAGTAAGAAGAGAAGAAAAGGTAAAACAAACTTAAAATCAAGTAAAAAAAAATATATTTATCACTAATGGAAAACTAATCAAAAAGCGTAAAATTAAGTACGAATAAATAGAATAGAAAACGAGAAGGAACGTGAGTCGCTTCTAGTCGCGACTCTACTTTTATACCCGTACTCAGTCAGTATATAAATTTGTGAGCTTATGATTGAAATTTAAAAAAAAATTTTTAATTTTACATTTTACATTTTTTTGCTACATTTGTTAACTACATCTACATGTAAAATGTAGATAATACATCTAGAACAAATATTCTACATCTACCATTTAGATTCTACATCTCCTCCGCTAGGGGTTGCTCGCGCATTGCACAGGGCAGAGTGTGCGAGCGAGAAAGAGAATGAATAGCGTCAGCAGCGCCAGAGGAGGTGGGGGAAGCAACTGAAAATTAATTTCTTTGTTCTGGCTATAATAATGATCCGATCTGATTCAGATTCGGCAATCTAATAGATATGGTCATTCTCTACGATACTGCGTTTTTAGTTTTTACGTATCTTCAAAATTGTGGCTGCCACAGATTTTCGTCCTTTGTGAAGGCGGAAGGGGCGGGGCGAAATTTTGAAATACACTAGTAACAGTGTGATATCACATGAGTCTGGAAAAAAAAATTTCGTTGCTCTAGCTTTTATAGTCTCTGAGAACGAGGCGCTCATCAAGACGGACAGACAGACAGACGGACAGACGGACGGACGGACAGACATGGCTCTATCGACTCGGCTATTGATACTGATCAAGAATATATATACTTTATGGGGTCGGAAAATTTTCCTTCTCTGCGTTACACACATCCACTTTTACCACAAATACAGTATACCCCTTAACTCTTTTTGAGTACGGGTATAAAAAGGAAAATCACCTCTTGGGTGAAGAATGTCAACGATGTCTAAAGGATTCAACAATAATTCAGAATGGAAAATAATCAAAATTATAAAAAAATAAATAAATTTATAGATAGAAAAAACAAAAATACAAAGAATGAAGAATGGGGCAAGGGCACTGGCAAACGCAGCGAGGGCTGAAAACTGAACAAAACGAGAGTAAAACTTGGCGACAAATCATAAGCTCTCCTTCCGCTGTGTTTCTGTTTCTGTTTGTGTTTGAGTTTGAGTTATGGGCTTTGACATTTGCCTTTGTGTTTGTTAGCCATTTGGCAAAGGGCTAATACGAACAGGCACAAACCTACACACACAGACACAGGCACAGGCACACACCCACACACAGACACGAGCTTAAGGAGATTGCTCATTAACTTTGGCCCCATTGTGCATGGAAAATGTTTTGTCACGAGCTTTTGCTCCCACTCTCAGTCAGTGTCCTGTCTCTCTGTCTCTTTTTCAATTGCGCTTCAAGCGAGTTGAAATCAGAGAATAATTCCCCAAACCCCCGCTCTATGTCCCTTTTTTTTGATGGCAAGGACGACTCTTGAGCTTTGCCGTTTTTATTTGGCATTTTGGCGCTACTTGAATTTGATTTGCCCGTTTGGGTTTCGACAAAAGTCAAAGAAGTTTTCCCATTTGCCGTCTCTAACAGGCATCCAGCATCCGGATTTACCCAGCCACACTCCACACCCCTCCCACGGCATGGCTCTACTCGGTTGACAGACAAACTTTACTAATTAGAAATAATGCACACCCCGCAAACACACACGAGATGGCGCGGTCCAGGCTGTGGAAAATTCCCTCGAAAAACCCAAACGCCAGACAGCCGACAAAAGTGTCAAGTATCTGCTACTGCTAAGCGACAGTGGGAAATAATTAGAGAACCCTTTTGGACACATTTGTTAGCTGACAGAGGCAATGGGTAACAGGAAAGCGAAAGCGAGATGGTTGGAGATGGAGAGCGGAAGGCCTAGCTTTGGAAATTAATGCGCTTTTACGCTTTTGCAACTTCTGGCCGCCCCAGCAACCACCTCAAGGCGTACATAGAGGAATGCTGCTGCAGCACCACAATGCCGCTTACATTATGTGGGGATGCGCCTTCTGGCAACATCTACACAATAATGCGCCAAAGTCCAAAAGGGAAAGAAACGATGGCCCCTTGTGGGGCTCTCAAGGACATATGTATCTTACTTCGATTTTCCAGCAGAACTGCAAAGCACCTTAAAATCATGGCACCCTCGATTTCTCCTTTTCACGGAAGCAGCATCCAAATGCAATTAGAAGCATTAGCGGATTGTGGCCACAAAATACAAATTCAACCGAAAGCCAAAGCCAAAATTTAAGCAAATCAGCTAGAGGGGTGGGGAGGCCTGTCACATGCCACGTGTTTTGGAGCAGCCCAAAATTGTCATGCAAACAAAAAAAAAAACAAATAAGCGAAGCAAGAAATATAAAAAGATTCATTTTGACATTTAATTAAATCACGCCAAATTGAAATTGAAATTGAAATTGAAATTGGTAATGAATATGTAAATGAAAATGAAGAATGAATGAGAAACCCCAAACAAAGTCAAAGAAATTGGAAATGGAGAGAGATGCAAAGAATAGAAGAGGGCGGCGAAAAGTCTAGTGGTGTTAGGGGAATTTTTGTTGTTGACCCCCACAAATGTTTCTGGCTAATTAGTTGCCGGGCAGCAACCACAACAGAACGTAAATACAGCCAGGATTCGTTTGTCATTTGCATTTTGTGTGTGACGCAAATCGACAGAGGAACAAACGAAAGAAGAAGAAAAAAAAAACCAAAAACAACAACAAAAAACAGACAATCAAATTAGAATGCTGAAAGGGAGAGTGACAGAGACAGAGAGGCCAGTGACAAAGACAGAGAACACAAATACAAATACAAATACAGACACATTACACATTATCCCCCACATCCAGATGTAGTCATACGATGGCCCCTGGGCACCACCATCAAATATTTATGTCATTCGCAGAAGTCCACAGAAGAGAGAGACAGAGACACACACACACAGAGAGAGAGAGATAAATAGAGGGGAACGAGGAGGGGGGGCGAGAGATTTTCTCACAAGTAGAAATCAGCCTGAAAATTAGAAGCACAAATTGACAGTGACAACAGAGAAACAGAATTGAACAGAACAGCGGCCAGGGGGGCCAGTGGATAGAAGCCACAGCCTGAACATGAGATGTACAGTGACATTGACCTTAAATAAATGTAGATACAATATTTCCTACAAACTAAAACACAGTAGTCTAAAGCAGAGCACGCAACAGATTAATTAGGGGTTGCTTTGTGGCCGATAAGTGGCTGGCAATTATAGATAGGAGGACGCACACTAATTAGGAGGATTTTTGTGGGAAGCAGCTTGAATACAAATATTTTAAAAATATAATGCTGAAAGAGAAACAGTGTTTTGTAAGAGACTTTATTTTTGGGGAATGTGATTTAATGTCTTCAAATATTTTCTAGAATTAAAAGAGTCTCCTGGGATATACGCAGCTAGCAATTAAGTGTGAAACAGAAGAGATTAAAAAGAGGTTTGGGTAAATACCATCCACGAAAACTCACCCATGAATGTTAAGCTAATTCTGTGTGAGAGAGAGAGACAGATAAGGGAATTTCCTTCATGCACTCTATAATAATAATCCCATTGCAATCAAACTCTGCAATCTGTTGGGAAAGTTTCTTCAAAGTGCCCAAGGGGTAATCCGTAATGCAAATTCTAGTCGATAAAAATTACTTTCTTTTTTTTTGTGGCTCCTGGCAATGCACAAGCTTTAATAATATTTAGTTAATGAAATGTGATTAAAAGTTTCCACAGAATTTGGTCTCCTAATTTCTCACATATTTTTTCAGAATTCGTTTTTCTGTTTGCAATCATTTTATTGCCACAGTCCCGGCTGCTGTTTTCTCTTCTGTTTAGTGTCCGGATGGGCCATAGAATTTAATTATGGCTCTTTGCGGTAGAGCCCCACAACGCACACATGTGGCAGCATTTGACAACGTAGCATTGCATTGCAGTAGGTAGCATGCAACATGCAGCATGTGTGTGTGTGCGTGCGGCAGGAAGTTGTGTGTTTCAATAAATTACCGTAAATGTTTTTGAGGTCTCTCTGATCTCCCACCCACCTCTCCATGAATCATAAGGGAAGGGATCCCACTCAGCTGTTGTCCAACAGTTGGGCACGGAAAATCTGCCAACCACCCTCCGTTCTCTTACTGAATTGTCCTGAAGCTTTCGCTTTGTTGCGGCCGCTTTTTTGTTGCCATTGTGTGTTGGTTCTGGACAGGACCCTACACTCTGGCTTTTTGGTCTGCGGCCAAATGCAGATTCAAGTGTGCGCATAAATCCAAAAGTACACTACAAAAATGAAAAACGATAAACTAAAGGTGCACACAAGAGGGGGTGTGCGGTCACGGGGGTGAACGATTGAGGATGATGCAGGCAATGACTGCGCTTTGTGGTTTATTTCCGACCGGCAACAACAATGGCAGCCTCAAAAAAAAAAAAACGGCAGAAAAAGCAGAAAAAAAACCGGAAAATAAAAATATGAAAAAACTGCACACAGAAATATATAAAAATAAATTTGATTTTCTCCCCCATTTTATTTTCTGTTGCTCTTGTTGTTGTTGCTTTTGCCTTTTGCGGCGGCTGCAACTGAAGTTAAAATTGTGAAAAGTTGCGGCAACTCCTGCTCCTGGCCCCTGAGAAAGCGTGGGTTGGTGGTTGGCGGTGTGCGGGAGGGAAGAGGGATCCTTTTGTTGTATTGCATTTTCAGCTGTAATTACATTTTGTATGGCTGGAAAATTTCTCTTTCATCATCGTCCTTGTCCGTCTTCGGGCACCCCCGCACCGCTTCCTTTTCGGGATCATTAGATGGGAGATGGCCCCAAAAAGTAGGCAATATTTTTTGCACTCTAATGGAAAAAATGGAATGGCAAGAGGCGAGTGGAGTGGAATAAATACAAAAGAGAGAGGCAGGCGAAAAAGAGCGAGAGGAAGTGGGAAAAAGTTTGCAATAAAATTGCACAAAATGGCGGACATTGCCAGATTAATAGACGACGGAGAGAGTACCCTTTAAATGGAGAAAGAAAGAGCTTAATCATTTAATGGGAATCAATCTTGGGGACATAATCCTGTTACCATATTCATTATCCTTCCTTTCTGCAACTTTATTCTTATTTCTTTTTCCGTTGTGGCTCTCCTTCCACCAATATTAATTTATTTATTTTCTTCATGGCTGCCACATCATAGCGCACTCATTTGCTACCCTGCTTTGTTGGTTGCAAAAGGTACGTAAACAATGCAGGCCGACCCTGCCACCAATTGCGATTTGCTGCCGCTTCCACTTCCACTGCCGCTACCGGACGCTGCACTATGGTCCAAACGACCACTTTTTTGGAAACAACCCATTTTTCCAAAGTTTAAAAATAACCGTTCTTTTGATTAATTTGTATTAGAAAAAGAGTGACCATATAAGTTGCGTACCAGAAATTTCCCTAGGTGGCGCCACGTTCGCGAAAACAGCGGTGCAACCCAGCTGTTGTTACTAAAGTGCACGCGCAGTGAAAAAAGGCAATTTAATTACAGTTTTAAATCTCTTATAAATTGAAAATACGATCAAACTGATCAAATTTTTTTAGGGAATCTTGATCTGTCGGGTTTTTACTACGTGTTTTGTATTGTTTACTGTATCTAATAGTTTTGATTTCTTCGAAGTTATAGGTTAAAGTGAGTCCCTTTTTTGAGCCAATTTTTATTGAAAACTGATTTTTGAAAAGCTATAACAATTGAGTCCCACCGAGTCCCACCTTAAAATCTATTGTGTATCGTAGATTAATAAATTCTTGTTGAAATGTATATAGTCAGAAATACCACATTTGACCACAAATCTTAAAATTTTCATTAGTAGATCATAACCTCAAAATCAACAATACAGAGTTGTTTGACGTTCTATTTTGTTCTACATCATTTATTTTTATGCCCAGAGAAAGCTAAATCGATTCGCAAGGCTGTACAGAACCCAGTAGTAAAGCCGCCACTTTTTTGACCCAACGAGCACCATGGAAAAAGCGTTTTCCACCCTGACAAAGACGTTTTTCTCGTTGCGGAAACAATTGAAAATTGTTGGTGCTTAAATCAAAATTTGTGTTCTTTTTATGCGTGCCACGCCTTTATAATTTTAGTAAAAATGAATTAAATTAATTTCGCAATAAAAATGTTATAAAAGTTTGTTATTCCCTATAACTCATTATTTTTTAATATGCATTATTAAAAAAAGGCGGTGCCACACCCATTTTTTTTGGTAAATCCACTTTCTATTAATTATATATATCCAATACAAAAAACCAAATAAGAAAATCTTGTTTCGTTTGCGAGTTATTAATTTATTCCAAAAAAGTGGTCGTTTGGACCATAGTGCGCTGTGCCGCTCTGAGCGCGTCTCAAGTGGCAGACGAGGCAACCCTTTAGGTCTGCTTCCCAGCTGCTGCTGCTACCTCTGCTGCCGCCACTGCCCCTCATCATGCCACACTCCTTTTCGAGCAGCCAGCCAAGCCACCGACTGAATGACTAATGGATAGAATGGAAGCCATGAGGTTGAGGCTGGTACTGAGGCTGAGGCTGGGTGCCTGGGCCTTGGGGCATTTGGGGTGATGGAATGCTGTGCTCTTGAGGTTCGGCGTCTAGTCAGCTTTAAAGTTAACATTTCAGTGTATCTTAAAGGGAATTTTAGCTAAATTCAATTCAGGGAATTTCTCTTTAGCTTTCTCCATGTGCCGCTTTAGGACTTTCTTTTTACCCTGTTTCCCATCATTGGCTATTTATCTTTTTCCCAGTTTTCACAGTTCCCCTCTCTGGAGGTTAAGTTTGGTCAGCTTTAACTTGCAGTTAAAGGGAATCTTAAAGTCAAACAGTGGCACAAAGGCTGGTGCGAGGCTTATTCCTTTCCACCATATATTTCACCTAGCTTTTCCCCTGCTATTATCTCTATCTCTAACGCTGTGTTTCCCTTTCACCCCTGAGGTTCATCTATAAAGTTAATGTTAAAGTAAATGTCAAAGTTAAAGTCAAAGTCAAACAAAAGGCAGGCTTAGGGGGGAGGAACGCTGCAAGGTCTCTTCATCTTCATCTCTTTTCCTCTTTGCTCCATCAATCTCTCTTACTCTTTCGCTCCCTCTCTCTTGTGTCGGTGTGGTGTGTGCGCGATTATGCAAATACAAAAAAAAAAAGAAGCAAAACTAACAAAAGTCTCTCCCGTGCCTTGTCCTTCTCCTTCTTATCTCAGTCTCTCTCGTTTGCTCTGTGTTAAAGTTATAAATATAAATTAAGCAAATGTGTTGTGTAAATTGCTGTTGTTCTCTCTTTCGCTCACACTCTCTGCTGCACCCGTCCAGCACCTACTGCAGCAGTGATGTTCATGTAGCTTATTTAACGCTAGGAAATATTTGTCATTTCTCGTTTTTTTTTAAGTAAGAACAAGCTATAAATGTATATTGCCTCTACACAAAAGAAATCCAGACTTTCTTCTTTGACAATTGTCATGTGAACTTTGTTCCCATGAATGAGAATTTTGCTCAGAGCTCTCCTTTTCTTATAAAAAATATGGTGACAAATATTGTGGAAACTTTGGAATATTTTAAGTGCAGCGACATTGAAAGCATAAAGTCACAATTTAATCAAATTTATGGGAGCCCATTAAATATAAATTAATTTTTTTAGGTTTATTTACTCTATTAATTTTTGTAATATTAATTAATTTTTTTTATTTAAATTAAGTTGAATTTAATTTTTGAGTTAATTTAAATATACAAAAAAAACACCTAAACCACAACTTTGCTATATTTTATTTTTAGTTTATTCCCTTTCGGGTTTTTAGCATTTTTTTGGTGTTGTTTTTATGAGTTTGCGTCATCACTGCTCGGCAGCCCAAAGGTACCACTGAGCCAAGCCAACCGCCTGCTGCAAAAGTGGCAGCAAAAATTACGAGCTACAAGTAAAAGAACAAACAGATGCAAGGCAATTTTCCCCCAGATCTCTCTTTAAGTGCAGATGTGCCTGTGTGTGCGTCTGAGTCTGTCTGTCTGCATATGTGTGTTTGTGTGCACAGTGATACCACAATATTTGCATATCATATGCATAAACACTGTCGCAATGAAACCCTAAAACCCAAGGCTGCCAGGGGCCCGGACAATTGCAATTATGTTGAAACAGACACACCAGACGGTGCGGACAGACAGCCTACATCTATCTGTGTGCCACAAGTTGCAACAACATGTTTAGTTGGCGTCAATGCCCCTGCACCTGAACCTGAGTCAATCAGTCACCCCGGGGTTGGTGGTGTAAGGTCGGGGTCGAGGACGGCCTGGATCGTCGCTGCTTTTCCTCCCCCCCACAAAATTGGCATTTATGTCAACAATATGCCGAACATGTCCTGCATATGTTGCAGCAGCAATTGGCATTAGCTCTAACGCTGCTGCGGCAGTATTGCTGTAGGATTTGCTGCTCATCTTAAAGCCACTTTTGGACACAAATGATTTGTAGACAATTGTTAAACATTTCCCCCGAAGCAAAGCAGCAGAGCCGCAAATTAATCAGCAATCAGGAGAACGGGCGAAAGAAGAGTGTAAAAGAGAGAAAGAAAAGATTTTGAGGGGTCAAATGAGAGAAGATCTAGGAAATGTCTCGCAAAAAGCGAGGAGTAAAATATTAGTATCTGTAGGTCGAGAAACTTTTGCCTCGATCGAAAATTTGACGCCCATTGCAAAGGAAACATTTTATATTTGTATTCCATGATATTGTTACAGCCACATTTCTCTCTAATTTATGTTGCCAAAAGCACTTTGCATCGTATTGTTAAAAACAAAAACTAAACTTTCAGGAGTTTGCTCCATTAGTTATTTGCACTCTGAGGAATAGCGAGGGACTGACTGTACCCTTTTGCACAGTTGTCCACACAAATACAATTACCATTTCCTGTGTAATTGTCTCTGTGTGTGTGTGTGTGTGTGTGTCTGTGTGTGCACTTTTCATTTAATTGCACACAGAATTACGCACAGTGGCAAATTGCAAGAGGGGTCGAGCGAGGGCAGGGTCAGTGGGGGTGGGGAAACTATTCAAATCATCAAATTAGCACACTTATACACACACACACACATACACACTTTGACACTAGCACAAATTGAAATCAATTAAGATACAAAAGCGCGCCAAAAAGAGTAGAAAAAGAAACAGAAATTTTCCGCACTCTACCGGCTTACCGCTCGGTTCGTGTGTCTGCCATGTGGCGGAATGTGTAGGAAGGTCCTTCCGCTTTTACTACCTATACATTTTTCTTCTTTCTTTTTTTTGTGTGCCAGTGTTGCATAACTTGCGGCACGCTTGTGGCCAAACAACCGCACAGGTGTTCCAGGGCGTGGGCGTTAGGGCGTTTGGGCGTTCCTGGTCGACTGATAAAAAATGCAAATGCTTTAATTAAAAGCTTTGCAGCTTCGTCGAAGCGTGGCGCCCAAATGGGCCATGGCAAGAGGGAGCGACGGGGCGTGACATGAGAAATCGGTTGCCAGTGTTGCATAATATTAAAGGTTTAAGCGCTGCCAAAAGAAGACAAAAATATAAAGAAAAATAAGCAGAAGAAGAAACGGGTGGGGGGTAAGAGTAAAAATATGGGTATATGTAAGTGTGGAAAGGACACACCCAGACACCAACACACACACACACACATGTTTGTTGTGATTTTTATTGCATACTTTTGTGCGCCCCGCAATTTATGCAAGATTTTTGCGCCTCCTAACCCCCCTCCCCATCCCACTCCCACTTACTTTCATTCTTTTCTCTTTTGTGTTTTGCATAAATTTGTTGTTGGAATGGGGAGAATGCTATCCACTAGCTCCAAAGCGAACTTCTCTCATTTTTCGACACCAAGAATCCATAATAGCTCGAGATTATTACGAGCCTTGGCACATGGCACCCAGTTTTTGGCTTGGCACATGGCGGATGTGCTTTTAGTACGTTTTTGGTGGGAGTAGAAAATGTTTTCTTCAAATATTGTGAAATTTGTTAATATCCTCAGACACTGTGGTGCCACAGCCAGGAAGCTGCCAGTGGGCAGTGACAACTTGTTGTTGCTCTTCTTCTTTCGATTCGGATTTCCTGATTTCAAATAAAACGAGAAGGAACGTGTGAGTCGCTTCTGGACGCGACTCTACTTTTATACCCGTACTCAGTCAGTATATAAATTTATGAGCTTATGATTGAAATTAAAAAAAAAAATTTTAATTTTACATTTTACATTTTTTTGCTACATTTGTCAACTACATCTACATGTAAAATGTAGATAATACATCTAGAACAAATATTCTACATATACCATTTAGATTCTACATCTCCTCCGCTAGGGGTTGCTCGCGCATTGCACAGGGCAGAGTGTGTGCGAGCGAGACAGAGAATGAATAGCGTCAGCAGCGCCAGAGGAGGTGGGGGAAGCAACTGAAAATTAATTTCTTTATTCTGGCTATAATAATGATCCGATCTGGTTTAGATTCGGCAATCTGATAGATATGGTCATTCTCTACGATACTGCGTTTTTAGTTTTATCGTATCTTCAAAATTGTGGATGCCACAGATTTTCGTCCTTTGTGAAGGCGGAAAGGGGCGGGGCGAAATTTTGAAATACACTTGTAACAGTGTGATATCACATGAGTCTGGAAAAAAAATTTCGTTGCTCTAGCTTTTATAGTCTCTGAGAACGAGGCGCTCATGGGGACGGACAGACGGACGGACAGACAGACATGGCTCTATCGACTCGTCTGTTGATACTGATCAAGAATATATATACTTTATGGGGTCGGAAAATTTTCCTTCTCTGCGTTACACACATCCACTTTTACCACAAATACAGTATACCCCTTAACTCTTTTTGAGTACGGGTATAAAAATTCTACAAAAATTTAAAATTCCTTATAGAAAAATTCCAATTGTTTTTGAAAGACCGCCAACTCGTGATATGAAACTTACATACATATGTATGTATGTACATTTGTATGTACAAAACTGTTGGCAATGAAGATGAAAAAACTGTCTTCGAAATGGAAAAATAACTAACAAAAGAGAGAAAGAGAGAGAGAGAGAGAGAAGATTCCAGCAGCGAATGGAAGGGACCCTTTATTTTCCATCCCAACTGTTGTCTCTTGTAACTTTGGCTGGCAGAGCTGTTGTTTTGTTGCTAGGAAATGACATAATTAATTGATTGCAACATGATACTTTCTCTGTTACTTTCCCTGCTCCCCAATAGTACTTTCTTCATCTTCCATACACAAAAACCACTTCGTGGTAATAACAAAAACAAAAACAAAAAAAGAGCAAAGCAAAAAAGTTTCGTTGCAGGGTTGGAACTTCATTAGGATGACAAGAGATGGGCTGCGGGTGGGAGGCAGGGCAGCGGCAGCGGCAGCGGCAGGGAAAAGTTCAGAGTCAAAGCTGCAAATAGATGGGCTCATTTACGGTAATACGAAGGGAGCAGCAGCATGTATGCGTGTCTGTGTGTGTTTCTCTGTAGGTAAATCGCGCCAAATGAGTTGGCAAAACTGCACAAGCAATGAATATTACACGCCACAGGGAGAGGCACGGACAGGAAGGAAACTGCCCGCAAGGACAAACGACAACGATGCTGCGGCTGCGGCGGCGACGGCGACGGCGACGGGGACGGCACTGCTGGCAGGCAGCATACAACATTTTTATCATGCTTCAACTAATTGCAGGTTTCTCTGGCAAGAACCTGAACCTGAACCTCGAACCATAACCGGAATCAGAATTAAGAGAGACAGAGACGGGAAGAACAGCCAGCCAAAAGGACATCAGGGCACAGCCCGCACAGCAGGGCGCCAGCAGGTCCTTTCCGCAAACACAGCCACGGTCATACATACATACATACATACATATGCACATATTTATATGCGTGAGTGTGTGTCCTGCCACATAACATAAATTCTCATAAGCGTAATGCTTTGAAATTGGAGCAAACTGTGATACCACACACTCTTCCATCTACCATCTCCCGTCTCCCGTCTCCAGTGCTCTCCACTCCTAGTCCCCTCTTTTTCCTTTTGCTTCACCCCAAAATACGCCACAGTGCACAGTGGTGAAAGGTCTACGCTGCCTGGAAGCACTTTCTTGCGCCCAACTGCTGCCATTGCTGCCTGATTTGTTCTTCAGCCACTCAGACGCACAAGCGAAAGGTGCATACATATAGTTCCGTATCTATAACCCAAAGGCAAAATATCTAAAATGTACAACAAATCAGTCGCTGGCATCGACTTAAAGTTCAGTTTTTTTTCACACCACTGTGCCTGAGTGTCCTTCCCTTCCAGCTATTGAAATTGAACAGGCAACCGCCCCATAACCCACCCAACCAACAACGCAACCTCTCGTCCTTCGTGATGCCTTAATGAGCTCCATGGCAGCAGTCTGCAGTGTCGTCTGCCTTAACATAATTAATAAAACCCATACGACAGACCATCGGATAGGACAGCCAGGACAGCCACAGGACACGAGGCTCGATACAGACACAGACACAGAGAATATTCTTGAGAAAACTTTGATTTTCTTGTTGTTGTGTCTTTGTCGTTTTTGTTGTCCATTGTTTTTACGTTTAGGGCTGATTTTATTATAAATAATTATAATGTTGCAGAGCAGAGCAGGCCAAGCGAAAGGCAAACAACAACAACCAGCTGAAAGCAAAAAAAAAATAATAATAAAATCAATAACCACCAGGGCCTCAAGCTAAAATTTACATACAACACACCACACCCCACTCCACCCACCGGATGGGAATGGGGGATAAAGGTTCTTTTTGGCGGGTGGGTGGCTGGCTTTCTGTTTAAGGTTGGGTTTCAGCGATTCGGTTTTTTGTGCACCTCAAGGCTGGTCCCATCAGTTCCGAGTATCTTGCACGTTCTGTTCATGGGGAGCTGTCAGTCCTCACCATCCTTTGATGGTGGGCGACGGGGCTAGGGCAATGTATATTGTTTCCGGAACAAGGACAAACAAAGGCAGGCGCGCACACAATAAGCCAATCTCGATTATACTCGAAATTCGTTTTGGAAAATTTAATTTCGTTCAATCGCAGATAAATATTAAAAAATTGTGCCAATGGAAATCAATAAAAAAAAAAGTAGGGGAGAATAAGTACAAAGAAAAGTATGCAGTAATATCATATAGCAATGGAAAAATAATAGAAGTAAATAATAAAATACATAATATAAATAATATTTTCCCAAGACTTTTTGTTAGAGGCAATAAAAACTACATAGTTATTGATTACAAATTCTAAGAAAATACCAGTAATTGGCTAGGCCCAGACTAGCCAAGAGTTTGCCCTAGAGAGTTTTTGCCCTACCTTCATTAACAATGAATTCGGTTCAAACGAAAGGACAAGGCAAAAATAATTGAATTCTGTTCAAAGCCAATTATCCGTTCAAGGATATGGGAAACCCAAGCACATGTTGCTACTCACATTTATTTATACCACATACACATATCCATATATCCATATATCTAGATTAAAGGCAAAACGGAATGCAACCTTCTACATACTACCATCGTCATGTGCAGGCGTTCACTTGGTAAATTATGACTAAGAGCCTGAAAATAATTGGCATTGCTGAAGGCACACACACACACACACACACACACACACACACACACACACACGAGGTCAGGCTGAGAGAGAGAGAGTAAAACAGAACGTTTTAGCAGAGTTCTTTGGGTGTAAATTGAGTCAAGTCCCAAGGGGAGCGGCGGGGTCAGTATTAGTCAAAGTATTCGAAGTTCCTCAATGCACTGTGCACGTTGGTTATTTATTGTGTATTTGCATTATTACGAGTAGAACGAACTACTCAACTGTGAAAAGAGAGAGAGAGAGAGAGAGAGAGAGAGAGCGAGGCTATGAAAGGAGCAGGAGTGGAGGAACCCCACAGCACATCACATTGGATAGCACATCGCATCGCTCAAATGGCCGTCAAGGCTCGGACAGCTGACCGAGTTGGTGGTGAGGTTTGGTTCCTCCTTTAGTCAGTCAGTCAGTCGGCGACATGTCCAGCCCCTTATCCTTTGTCCTCTCTGCACACAAACACACACAAACACCCACACAACTAACATTATTGGCAACTTGCTTAGTTTGTTTTTGTAATTTTGTCATGTATGTAAGGACCCACTCTCGTGTGGATATGGGAATGAAAAATATATTGATATTTTTAGACCGCTTGTGCAATCTACGTGCATAAGGACCCAGGCATCGATCCTTGCCATCGTGTGTTTGCCTAGCTAATAGAATCATCTCAACATATTTATGTCACATGAAACTATTTATTTGCCCTCTGAACACAACTCCACACACAGCCCCCACCCCACACCACCCTTCATACAGACACAGTACACTCATTGACAGACAGATACGACAGTATATAACAGACAGTTATGACAGACACAAAATTGCACGGCCAGCGCCAGCGTCAGCGTCATAAAAGTGAAACCAGGACCAGAATTTTAGAGTAGCTCCAGTCTACATTTATCACAGCTGCAGAAGCTGTCGCCTGCCTGCGCGCGTCCAAATTAACGAAAGGAAGATAAAAATCTTTATTGATAGTCAAACTACGACTTCGACTATTTCCAGTTAAGATAACTGTACTTTCTTGTGTGTGGAGGCAAACTGTACCTCATCTGTAGAGTCAATAAAGTTCAAGAGAAATAACATAAATAAGGGAAAAATAAATGAAAAGGGAACAATTGTACTGCGAAGGCAACTGTACCTATTTGACTGTACTTCGTTTAGTGTTGGATAGCTGCACCTAACATATTTTTTGGCAACTGTACTTCATTGAAAGTACAGTACACCGCAGTACCCAAGCAATATTCAAAGGAAACTGTACATAAAATAATATTAAGCCGCAAAATTTAGGTACTTCAGTTCCATTTACCCCCACACCACCCCACCACAACTAAGACTACTGGCAGCAACTGTACTTGACGGGGAATACCATGAGCCAAGCATCAACTACCTCGGCCATAAACTTCCAACCGAAAAAAGAGAATTGCTTACACATGAATGCAGTCCCTTAACGTTCAAGGCAAACATGACTTACATGCCCATGCCCATGCCCACATGGGCCACATGCCCCCCGCCCAGTACACAGCCCACAGCATGGACAGGACAAAGACGTACATCAAACAATTTCGGTTGCAACATTGGCAAGTTTGACAAGCCAGAAGATTGAGTACGTGCTGCACATTGACAAATGGAACGCGCTCGCCACGAATCTCTGGGATTATGTTCAGCGGCCGTGGAATTGAGGCAAAGGCATGCAAGGGCGCGCCCTGATGATGGATCAGCCTTTTCGCATAGAACCAAAAAAAAAAAACCCACAACCTCACATTCGTTTGCTACTTTCTGAAGACTTACGTGCAAATTGAATATATGTATTTGTTTTCTGCTAACACTCACCTGCAAAGAAAAGAAGAGAGTTTTCGATTAGTTGTTGCGTATACAAAACATAAAGAAAAGTGTGTTTAGATTTTGGAGGAATCGTAGACATGGGAGTGGCCAGGCAACAAAGGGGGATGTGGCCTAACCTCAGCAGTGGTTGACAGCCTCTATTTTTTTTTTTGGTTAAATTTTAAATATCAATATATTTCGAGCGTGATGCAGCAGTCCCCTCGTTTGGGCATGACATAGGAGTGGAAATGTATCAAAAAAAATATCATTTAGTAACTCTTAATCTTGTCTAAAGAATTGCCTAGCTTCCAATCTAAAGTTTCCGATATATTTTAACGGAAAATATCACTAAAGAATGAGTAGCTTGAACTTTATGCTCAATGAAGGAGATGCTGGGAACAGTTTCAGTTCACAAGATATCTCCGTTTGGCATCTTAAATTTTATGAAATCCCCAAGATTGTCAGCCTGTGAGCTGCACTTGAATAGGTTCTTTGCCAGCCTGGAGAGACTGGAGGTCATTGCATGTGGCACTCTCTCTCTCTCTCTTTCTCTCTCTCTATGCAAAAGGCGAGTGGCAGCAACAAATGGGCATTGAAAGAAGGAGAAGTCAAGGCGCGGTGATGGCGCGTCGCTGTAGTTGGCATTGACAAAAGCCCAGGAGTTAGCTCTTGGCTTGTTCCGGGGTCTCTTGCCAGCTCCCCAGATCCTCAACCTCATTCTCGTTTTGGATGGGTTATGCTTTCCGGAACACCACACCACACCACACCAAAGCACACCACATGCACGCATTCCCATTCAATTGGGTTCCATTACAGTCATGCATTTTTAAAGGGGCAAAAGGATGACTCCTACGATGACGATGACGATGATGATGACGACGACGACGATGACTGAAGTGGGAAATCAAATGTTTGTAATTAAAATTAAATATTCTATTAAAGGATCAAAACTGCAAAGCCAAAAGGATGCTGCAGCAGCAATGCAGCCGGTAAACATGGCAATCAAAAGCGCTGTATGCATATAAAGTAGATGAATGCCACAGACACAGGACACACGACACACGACACGTACATACATACACATATATCTAGTTAGATACATACATATGTACATACATATGCATGCACGAGTACATGTTCCTATGCCCGTGTATATATTTCATAACACAAATGTTTAATCAACGCAGCAGCAGCAGCAGCGGCAGCAGCAGCACGAGGACGGGAGCAAAGGGACACTGCCTGGACCTAGGAAAATAAATAGCACATCATCAACTCTCAGCGAGACGGCGGCAGTGTGACAGTGGCAGCATGGCAGGGAGGAGTGGTTTTTGGGGTCTAGGACTGGATCCTAGTGACAACTAGGCAAGCGTGAAATGTCAAGTGCTCAAGCCTGAATTCGGTTTTGACAAACACACAACCACACACACACACACACACACCAGAACCCACACAGGACTAGACGAACCAAAGGCCAAATGGGGGCAAACGCAAATACTAGTCCAACGAAACGATGAGATGAGATGCACAAAGCAAACACAAACCAAAGATATCTGTTTGGTTTTGCCTCCTACAACATCAATTAATAATTGAATAATATATCTACACACACAGCTGGATATTAAGTGGAAGGAGTGAAAATCCCCAGGGGGTCCCCACACACACAGCACGGAGACATCCAACCAGATACATTATCAATAAATAGTTTACGATTTTTTTATGCAGCAGCTTCTGAAGCAGATTCCAGAAACCACAACATTTAATCAGAAAACTACACTCTACAAACTGACTTTAAAAAAGAAAAAATTATTTAAATAAATATATTCAGAAATGGAATTAAGTTTAAATATTTAAATATACATGTATTAAAACACATTTTTTAATTTAAATTTCAGGCCTTTTTTTCTCTGGGTGTAGCTGTTTGCTCTTGAGCAACGGTTCTTTCTGGCTGTAAAATGGTTTTACGCACGTAAATATTCCAAGAATAATAGTACAGTGTTGTGTTTTAAGTCTTTGATGAAGGAAAGGATCAAACTAGCACTCGTTAATGGGCTTACATGCATAAGTTTGTAACATTTTAATTGGCCTAACCATCGGAATTTGATAAAATATTATTCCACAAACTATTTATTAATTCTTATTTATTAACTAAAGACTGTTAAAAAACTTTTATTCCAATGCGATGTTAAATCAGCTTTTAAATTTCAACTTTTTCAGAATTAAGCATGGCAAAATGTGATTGATACCAATAATGTAATGACATGGTGATGGTCATTATGGTTTCATATTATTTTACATATTTAATCATTTCTGGGAACATTTTCAGATGTGAAACGTATCAGCCATCAAATAATGAGTTTGTGGACGTGCCTTGACAATGCAGCACATCATCAATAGCAGTGGAACGCTGCCGCATTACGCGTTGATACTCTGAAAATATTTATATTTATTAATTTCCGCAATTGTGCTTGCAGTAATTTATAGTAATTGCCAGCGATGACAATCGTTTTGTCCTGACAAAATGTATTGTAGTGAAACGTTTTATTACATGCTCTAACGCCAATTACATATATTTCACATTTCATTAATTCCAAGTGGATAATTTTGCCAACCAAATAATAAAAAGCTGCTTTAAATATTCACAAGTAAAACCAACGCAACAAACAAAAACAAAACAAAACAAACAAAAAATGTCGCTACCAGCAGAAAAAGGTGTTAGATAATGAAAGCACTCTTCTTTTCTCGCAGCAAATAAATGCCGAACAATTCGAGAGCTTTTATTACCATTAAATATTTATGAAGCTATTCTGTTTAATTATATTTTTCACGTACGCTGTATAATTATGCAGTGGAACAAAAAATGCAATGAATAAATGAATAATTATATAAATATTTATGGAGTTTTAGACCGATTCAGAACAGTTGCTAATAATTTGATATTATGCAAATTGGTCAGCACTGACAACGCCCCCGGAGCCCGACCCCTGACTGCTGGGCCAATACTGGCAGCAACAAAATCCACTGTGGATGCGGCTGGGGGCCAAAGACCACACTAGCAATTGATTTGCGATTGTTGTGCGAATTACGTTTGAGGCACAAATGAATTAAATTGATTTTGAATTGATTTGGTTTTCTGGTTTCGAGTTACGGATTGTCCGTGTTTCCTTTTTGGTCGTTTTGCTCTTCCTGCTCTGCGGGTTAACCTCCCAGCCAGCTAGCTCTTTGGCCACCAAAGCAGAAAGAGAGGAAGGGCTGACATATCCCCCCCCCCCCCCTTTGGTTAACCCTCAAACGGCATAGGAATCGGGTTTCGGTTTGGGACAGGAGCAGAGAAAATGGTTAATCAAGGGCGTGACCCACGCTGAGGTTCAGAGCTCTGTGGCTTTGAGTTTCGCTCGAACTTCCTTTTGGAGGCAAAAAAAACCTATCTGGACTGATCATACTTTCTTTTGGTGGATTCTAACGATTTTTATGCCTCGGCCCTAGGATATCAAATGTTTGAGGCACACAAAAATACAGCATTGTCTTCCTGTTTTGGTTTTGTTGCTGGTTCGTTTTTATTGCAACGCATCCTTTTTATGTCCTGCTGTGATTGTCAGCCTACCCCCTACCCAATCGTTCATGCATCCGGCATTCGGCGCGTTCTTTCTCTCTGTCTCTCCATCAATGTTTGCACTGCGAACCGCACACACACCAAACAGTCGCCGCACAATTTTACGTTTATATTCTGCAGGATATTTCCCCATTCCCAGCTACACTCACTCACTCTCTCGCTCTCTTTCTCTCTCTCTCTGTTGCTCCCTCCTGCTGCATTCCGTGTTGTACATAAATATGAAATTTATTAGTGAATGTTGCATATCCTTTTCTGCGTGTCAGTTCCGGCTTCCATTGCACTGGCCAGCCAACCAGCCAGCCAACCAGCCAGCCAGCCAGTCAGGCAGGCAGCCAACCAACTCGACCAGCAACTGCAGCTGCAACGACATCATTATTGGACATGGCCAGCACCCCCACTCGCACCACCCCACCCATCCACATACGTGTGCCTCGTGCCTTCGTGCGCTCAGATCTGCCATTACCATTCCGGTTAAAAACCCCAGGCTTTATCGTCATTTCGTGGAATGCTCGTTCCGGGTTTTCTGCGATTTTAATTTGTTAAATGCACTTTTGTCCGGTTCATCCCATGGGCGCATCGAGTGGCAGTGGCGGTACTTGACCCCTCAACGGCATAGGGGGTCAACGTGCAGACTGAGTGGGATATGAGAAGGAAATGGTACTTGAGGGTTCACAAAAATGTCTGGCTGAATGCAACAGTTTTTAATAAAAATACAAATTAAATTAAAAAAAAAAAAAACACATTTTTAACTAATAATCCTACATTCAAAAGTATTTTTACATTTTTAGTACGACAAACATTTCTCTTTCTATGAATAATTTCCAATTTCTCCATATAAATCCAATCGTGTCCCCGGAGTTAATGGTCGAAAAATCCCTGCGTCTCTCTCTCTCTGTCTGTTTCTTTTTCTCTGAAACATTAATTCATGTTTGCTTCTCTTCCTCTCTCTCTTGTGTGTTGCTCTGATTTTCTCTGACAACTTTCGCCTTCGCGGCAACCAAAATCAATTAATGCAATTTCATTATTTGAACACTATTCCTGCCTTTTCCGCTGTCTTTCCTCTTCTTCCATCGCTGCATCTTGTTTGGTTTTCCGATTTTCCAACAATTTCGTCTGGCATTTTGCGTTATTTTACGTCGTTTTTTGGATGCGACAGAAAGTTGTGTCCCCGCAATTTTCAGTGCGAAAATTTATTCATTGCGGCCTGCAAGTGGGTTAACTTTTTCGGGCGTGCTCGATCTCGGATTCGGATTCGGTCTCTTCACCGGGTGACATTTTATTGTTGTTTCTCCCCTTCTCTTCCTCTCTCTCTCTCTCTCTCTATTTGCAGCAATTTCCCGAATTTCCAAAGTCCAATGGTTGTTCATAGAACTGTCGAATCGATATGGCCATACATATGTATATCTCTTTTAGCCAGGGTATCATACGTTTCGATCCCATACTACCGTTCTTCGGTTTGGGGTGTTTTTTTTTTGTTCGTTTATCGATGTGAGCTTTTACGCTATTATTTGATTTTTATTCGGGGTTCTACTCTGTTCTCCGCTTGCCGCATTTCATGAGTTATTGTCTCTCGTGGACTGCGGCTTCAATGCGAACTAGGCCACTGATTGGTGATGAGAAGGGAGGGTAGAGAGGTAAGAGGGTGCCCAGCCAAGCTGTCGCTGGCCTTTTTGGCAACAGTTCCTGGCCCCCCGTTCTGGCGTCATTTTTATTCCCATTGCCCCATGCTCGTACTTTTGTGGCGACTCCTGAGGAAGAGACAGAAAGAGAGCACTGCGGAAATGTTTCACTCTCTTTCACCCATACTTATAGATACACCCAGAAAAAAAGGCACTGAGAATCGAATATTTATACGTAGATTTGAATATATTTACCAATAGATTTTTTCTACGAGTGTCAAAATAGGCCAAAGGCATTTTAAATTTTTATTTGCATATATTTTATTTGATATTTGAAATAAATATAATTCATATTTAAATTAAATATTTTTATATTCAGATTAAATATATTTCTTTCAAATTTAATATTTTAGTAGGTACATTTTAAGTTTAAAACAGTTTATTTTTACTTCATTTTTTTTGTCATTTTTCTCTGAGTGTATGTATGTATGTATGTATGGGTGTATGGGGATGTGTCGCTTCTGGTCAGGATATGCTTGAGGCTAGTGCGTTTCCTTAATGCGACAATGTTTGCTCAGTGTCACAGTCTGTCTCCTCTCTCTCTCTCTCACTCTCTTGGAGTCTGTGTGACTTCCGTTTGTCGCAGAGCACTTCAAATTCTAAGATATGTATGCATATATATATATAGTATATATTTACAATATATATGTATATCTATCCATTTAGTATGTTTACCGCCTTTAGCCACTTGACATTGACAGTTATGACACGTGCTCAAGGCTCGAAGAAAACTTTTGACTTGCGTCTCGAGGCGTATTCCCGGAAATCCTCATTAGAAGCTTTACTGAAGCGCAGTCGTCTGTCTCTCTTGAGCTTGAGCCTTAAACCCTCTGCTGCTTCTAGTTGCAAAATGTAGTGAAAATTCCACTTGAGATTTAATTAAATTGAGAAATAAATTCATAGTTCGATTACAGCTCAAACACTTGCCAATTAAAGGCATAACATGAGGTCAAATAGACAGCACTTTAAATAAATATTTATTAAAAGTAGTAAAGGGCAGAGCAGTAAAGCAATTAGAAGATATGGGATACCCTGTGGATGCTGGCTTTGAGTATGTAGTTCTACGTGCTATGGCCATGAGGAAGGTATTGGATTGGAATGCCACTAGAACTGCACTCAGCGGGGATCAGAAGGCGGTGTCCTGCAGTTAGAGAATTCATCCCAAAATTCAGTGCATGGCCTTAAAGAGGGATTTCTACCAATTACTGAGCGACGCAGGCAAATGCATTTAATATCATTAAATTAGTAGGGCAATGAAGAAGAAGTCCGAACGAAGGATGAAATATAGGAGGAGGATATAATCCCAGGCAGATGGATGTGGGAGTGATACGATCTCCAACTGCTGGAACCAAAGTTGAAGGATGCAAATGCTATGAATCAGGGATATTTAAGGCACATTTCACGCTATAAAGAAAGGTCGTTACAGTGCGAGTATGCAGTAGCATACCCTGTTTCTCGCTCTCTCGCTCTCTCACTCTATCACTCTATCTCTGTTGCAAGGGCAAATGTATAAATATCTAACTTTTATTTACATTTTTATCTCTCTCTCTCTCTCTCTTCCTCTCCGCACCCGCCTCTACGGAATGGAATGGAATTTCTCTTTGAGCAACAAATGCTGTTTTCTTCTATCTGTGTGTGTGTGTTGTGTGCGGATGTGTGGGTGTGTTGCATGTGTAGTTGAGATGCTTTGGTCTAAACTTTGACTATACAGCAACTATTCCAACAATTTTGTGTGTGAATTACCCCACACACCTCTCTCCGCCTTGCACCCCTCCCTTAAATGGGGCTCCTCCTCATGTATGCAGCAAAGTGAAAGGTTCAGCTTCCACTGCTTCAGCTGTTTGATAATCAAGCGCATAAATGAAGGTAAACTAGGGTACATCTCTCTATCTATCCATATATGGACACGACTATGTGTGTTTGTGTGTGTGTGTGTGTGTTTGTATTCCAAGATGGCAGCAAACCAACATCCGGTAAAGAAGCAGAACCAGAAAGAGGTAGCAGAAGGGAAGTCAGGCGGCAGAAGTGCGAGAAAATGCGAGGAAGTGCCAGAAGTACAAATGTAATGGCAAATTTTTGAAATTAGTATGCAACACGCATCACACTGGCAGGAAAGCCACTGCCACTGGCTCTCCACTCACTGTCTCTGTCTCTGTCCCTCTCTCTTTCTCTTTCTGTTTAACGCTCGTTAGCTGTCTTGCTCTGTTTTTCTGGCTTAACATTTATGTTTGCGTGTGTGTGTGTGAGTGTTTTTGTGTATGTGTGTATGTGGAGGGGCTTATACCAATAAGCGGCATATTTAAGCTGCTTGTTGGTTTGGTTTTAAGTAATTTTTATAGCCATTCTTTCGCCGTCTTTTTTGTGTGCCCATTTGCCATTAAGTTTATACGATGAAAATGCAGAGAAAAAGATACGGTTTTTGTTCTGATGTAAAGCACAGAGAGAAAGAGTTTAAAATTATCCAAACAAAAAAAATGTGAGAACTAAGAAAATTTCTGCAGAAATTTTGTACGGTCACACGCAAAACGATAACAAATACCTGGTCACAACTTTTAGACGGCGATATAGCCAAACCAACAATTTAGAGCCAATTATAATTGGCACCCAAAATTATAGGGCTTAATTAGGGTAATACAAATCCGGTTTTATTACAGTTTTTTTTTTTTACTTTATGTCTGTACCATGGAAATGACCATACATGTATATAAAATTTAATAAACTTTGCCAACTAAATGCATTGAGCAACAAAAAAAAAGCTCTTAAGGGATATAAATATGTGCAACAAATTCCACATTGTCTTAAAATTAAATATACAAATTTTTTTAGAGTTGCGACTATTAGTTTTTATAATTTTTTAATACTTTATGGCAACCGAAACAATTTTTACTTTCTGCAGTATTTATATTTAAGTTCGAAACTACAACAAAAATAATACCACACGAAAAGCGAGAGAATCGCCAAGAGATAATATACAATGATTCACAGAATGATTCCCACCCCCGCACCAACCAGCCATTGTAGCAACTTTTTTGTGCACATTTTTTTTTGCTTCTCTAGTGGGTTTTCCTTTTGTTTTGTGTATGTGTGTGCTTTTTTTTGTTTTTTGTTTGGCTGGCATTTTTGAAACGGTTTATCTGGGAAAAGCCGCCGCTGCCGCCGATGCTTCGTTTTGCTGGCCCTTCCAACGCTTTTCAGTTTCCGCTCACTTAGATTCATTAAAACAACTGGCGGCAAAAGTTGTCATGACCTGGGAAATACTCGTTGAAGATGAGACCGGCGGAGCCATACAAATGAGGCTAAAGGAAAACTCTCTCTTCCTCTCTGCTGTGGCAGAGGAAAAACTCTTCTTAAGCTGTGTCCAATCCCTGGACTCCACCAAAAAAAAAAAAGAATAAAAAAGTTTGCAGTTTAAAACTATTTTTTGTGTGCTTTTCTTTTATATATTTTCCCCCGCTTTTCCACCACACCATTGCCTGCAGTTGTTGTAGTATTTGTGTACAAGTATTTTATATGAATTTTTAGTGTTTTTTTTTTTTTGTTCTATTGAGTTTTGTTTCTTTTTGGGAAGAACTTGCATTTTTTGTCTGCTGCTGCTGCTGCTGTCGGGTTATATCTACTGCTCCTTCTTGTCCTTGTGCAAGTTGTCGTCTAACTTATGGCATCTCATTTATCTTCGTAACTTGAGACGAACGACCAGGACGCCCAGCAGGCCCAGGGAGTGAAGAAGACCAAGTAGTGGAGTCAAGCAGTTATTGCATTTTGTACGTTTAACATTTTTTTTTTGTGTGTGTTTCTCTGTTTTTGCTGACTTATTTATGACCAACCTTTATCTGCAGCTTTTCTTCAATTGGTGTATTCCTTTTAATTTATAAACGCACCGGGCTGATTCAGGATGTACAGAAATCCCTCGAAATCGCCATCGTGTGCCGCCTCCATGGCCTCAGGCCCTAGGGACAATTCTCGGAGGCTCCCAACGATCTGACATTGCTGAAAAGCATATTGAAACACCATGAGGGCCTCGTAGAACTGCGGCGAACGCACATGTTCGGTCACAAGGCCTATCTTCAGGGTGTCGGTCACTATTTCAGGCACACTCGTGGCATTGTTCTCAATGTGCTCTCGGTCCGGGTCCATCGGCAGGCGTTCCATCAGGCGTTGCAGGCTTGCCGGTGTATAGCTCATCGTTTCAACGGCATTACTTATTTGATGGTGCATTACGGTGGCCAGATTCTTGAGCTGTCGCGGACTGGGATCCTTAAAGGGCTGCGGCATCGCAACCTCGGTTGTCAGAGCATTTTTGGCCAGATTGATCAGACTGTTGCCCATTTTGGGGAAGAACCCAAATAAATTTTCGGCCAAAGTGCTACCCTTGTCAGGCGGAGGAGAAGCAGCGGCGGCAGGGACATCACTGCCGCCACCGTCGCGTGGACGCTCAGGAGCCGGGGCAGTGTCAGGGGCTGAGATTTCGATCTTTGGCGGCTCCGGTTCTTTGGGAGCCATAATCAGTTCGTTGAAGCGCTTACAGAAATCATTGTCACGCTCGGGATACGGTTCCTGCATCCAGAAGAAGTGGCGCTGCTTGTCACCGACGAATTTCAGGACAAACACACGACCCGTGTTGCACTGGATGACGCGACGGAACCTGGGCACACCCGGCACTGCCAGAATGTCGATTTCAACATTGCCCGATTGGCGATCCTTCCAGTAAATGTGCATCTCCTGGCCGTTGCGACGCAAATAGAGCAGACCCTTGCGACTATCCGGCTCGACCATGCGGTCACGTAGGACCATCAGACCGGCCTTGTATTCAATTAGATTCTTCATGTTCGAAACGTTTACTTGTAATTTTGAGATGTATCTTTTGTCCTCTGCAATTTCGCACGGACACCTTTTTTATGGGATACAGCAGCTCTTGCACCGTCTCCGACGTGCTCTGCCGTCCTAGGACCAAACCGGCAATTGACCTTTAATTGCACACTTAAAAGTACATAAAAACGTGGCCAAGTCCAAGGAGCCGGACACTGCTGCTTCTGTTGCTACCCCCAGAATGGGTCTTGTATCTATGCGGAGTAATAGTAGTAGGAGGCACAATTAAAATTAAAGCGTTTACTTATACGACTTAACGTGCAGCAAATGATGTTGCCCCCTTACAGTTAAGTCCAGGTCCTTGATTTGCTTTCC
Source organism: Drosophila subsilvestris (assembly GCA_035043285.1). Taxonomy (NCBI): domain Eukaryota; kingdom Metazoa; phylum Arthropoda; class Insecta; order Diptera; family Drosophilidae; genus Drosophila; species Drosophila subsilvestris. The sequence goes on along the minus strand of JAWNNB010000133.1, from coordinate 3,882,107 downwards.
TAGCACCAAGTGAGGCTCCAATTCTGATGCTTTAGTGATTATTTGACTTGTGGCTCGAAGAGCTATTGATTCTTGGCTCACTTAAACATCATTTTTGGAAAAATCGTTTTGAATGTACTTTTCCTGGAGACAAAAATAAAGCTCTAGGCCTGGTTGATCTACTCATATTTAGAATTTGCAATCTACACACCAAAAATTCTTTTCCATTTTTTTTTGACTCACTTATAATATTATCTACTATTAATAATTTGAGTCCAAAACTATAAATGGATTTATTTGAGATTTGTCTGACCCTTAATGGGGTTTTTTTTTTTATAATTTCCATACAATGTTTTCTACCTTAGATATACATATATTAAAATTTTAAATGTTACCTAAAATTAGCTATTAAAAAAAGAGCTATTTTTTTATGCCATGGTTCTATTTTAAGACATTATTATTCTTTGTTTTTTAGTGAGCTTCCAAAGAAAATAATTTACGAATCATTAAAATTGCGCAAAAAAAAATTACAATGATTACAAGAATTTGATTGATTTCAGAGTACCATTTAATTTCTTTTGAATTGATCAATGGCTGGTTTTAGATTCGCTTCAATCCGATTCCGATATGGAATCTCGCTGATGAATTATTCAAGTGCAACGAATTGCGGTTGTGGTGGATACTCGCACGAGAGAAAGAACGAAAACGAAAAATTCCAAAACCAACAACAGGACTTTATTTCTTTCCAATGAGCTGTGTGCATTACCTTGTGTGTGTGTGTGTGTGTGTGTGGGTGGGTGTGTGCGCTGAGACTCCTTTCTGAGTGTTTTAATGATGGAGAAAGCCAGGAAGGCCGGCTGCTTCTCCTGTTGCCACGCGAAACGTTCGAAAGCAATTACAATTTAAGTATTTAATTAGGGAATTACGTGAGCAAACACACGTTCCACGTGTCGAAAGACCAAAGGAGTGGTGAGGCGAGGAGAGATGAGAAAAGGTGGAACAGCCGTCGCAAGAGGTCGAACAAAATGAAAGGCGAAATGGAAGTGAATAAAAAGGAAACCAACCAACCTCTCCACCTTCCACTCCCACTCTCTATATATATTATATAAAATGAAAATAAAAATAAAAAGAGCGTAACGTAGTGGCCCCAATCGACTTCAACATGAGACGATGTGGCATGTGCCACGTGTGTGTATCTGTGTGTGTATGTGTGTGTGTGTGTGTGGAATGGGGACACACACCTGCTGCCGACCGCCTGCCGCCCCCATAAATGCCAATAAAAATGAAGCCAATTGCTGTTTCTCCAACAAAAAGAACAAGAAACATTTGAGGCAGCTACAAAACAATTTGTAGTTTACGCTTTGCGCGTTTCTCCAGCTCTTTCGACCGGAACGAAGACAGGCAAGCAGGCAGGAAGCAGCAGCATCAGCATCAGCAGCCAAGGCGCCAAAGGATAAGCATGTCCTAGCATCAGACTGACTTCACCCGCAATCCCCATGGGGTGGCCTCATCGAGAGCTCCAGCCCCAGCAAATAGTAAATAAAATCAAGAACTATAAAAAAGCAAACGTAAAATAGGAATAAAGTAAAAAAAAAAAGGGTGAGAGCTGGAAATTTGGAGACTAAAAGATACCCAAGGATGAGGCATTTTGGATACACTTATAATACTCTAGGGAAGTTGGCTGTTCAGAGACCAAGGAATACCCCAGGATATGCGATGAATATAAGAAAAAATTGAAAATAAAGTTTCACCCATTTCGGTGTCTCTTCTTTTCTTGCTAATTTTACTCTTTATCCCAATAATTCTGGGGAAACTTTCGATACTTCAATATCTCCAAAGATCAAACACTCCCACAGATCAAAAGATTTCGCAAGCTTTGGCAGGTTTTTTTTCCCAAAAAGATTCCACCCTGGGATCTTCGTCTTATGGGATTACTTAAAGCAATTGTGAGAGGCTTCCCCCGCATACCCTTTGCTACTCTCTAAGCAAAAGGAAAATGGTAGAAAAAAAGAACGTACAAAAATTGCAAGCGTTATGTTGACAAATGCCCTTACTCGAGGCACCACCGAACCACCGCACCACTCACCCGCACCAGCACGCATCCACCGTTCTCCTGACGCCTGTCACCTCTTGTGGCAATTTTCCTTCATTTTCAGTTTAATTTTTATGGCTACGCGTCGCATTTTCTTGTGTTGCTGCCACTGTTGCTTTTTTACCTTCATGTTTTTTTCTCTTGCCTTTGGCGGGTATCAATAAATTGGCGTCGACCAAAGCAAACACAATGGAGCAGGTAAAAAGGGGAATATATTTAATATTTTATGTACATACAAAAAAAGCTATACATATGTACATATGTATATTGTACGTAGGTGTGACAGTTGTAAATGAAATTATCGCCTTTTGACTTTTAACCATCATCAGTGGAAATATTTTGTTCGTATTTTCCATCAATTTATGCTCTGGAAAAATGAGTACCAGGAGCAGGACCAGACCCCCAGTGCCGGGAGTGTGTGTGTGTGTTTACGATTTTTGCTGTACATTAATTAAGTGTCGCCCCATAAATATTATATGGGGATGAAGCATTCATTTTGAAGGGGAAATGGATGGAAAATACTCGTATCTTTTGAAGATTTCCCCCATGAATTATGGCCGATATCTGTATGGAAGGATATGAGGTTTTTATGAGTCTACTGTTTGCCAATTTCTTGAAAATTTCTTCATTAAAAGCAGTTTGGGGCATTTCTCTTTTGAATGAGTTTTCACGAAATTGCATAGAAAATTCCAAAAAGTAAAGACATAAAATTCGAGAGGTAAAACATTTGATAGGCCCTGCACCTGTTTGTCCTTTATATATTTTCGCATGTAGCTGGAGAGAAATAATAATAATAATAAAAAACACCGAAATGGGTGTTTTTTGTTGCTGTAATAATTTCAGTTCCCTTTGCAGATACTCGACAAAAATTAATAAAAATAGATAATTCATATATGCAAGTATAAAGATTAAAATATAATCTAATTTTGTTTCATTCGATTTCAAGGAGGATGCAAGCTTATTTTTAGATATATTCGCACATTGCTTGCACATAGCTGATCATCAATAATTGAATGACATTGCCACATTTCATTGGGCTAATGAAGATAAATATGAAATGAGTTAATTAATTGAAATTTGTTTTGGGCTCCCCGCTACCCATGGAGTATTGGAGTGGGAGAAGTTCAATGAACCATCGCCTGTCGTCTGTTCTATCCCATTCTCACCTTTCGCTATCTCTTCCTCCATTATTTTCTTTGCTCCACCTCTGTGTGTATTCCTCGTGTTAATGTCTACCATTTTTTGTTGCCTACTGTTGCGTCATTAATTCATAAGCATGGAACCTCATTTCACTTGAGGCTTCGCTCTATCCTTCTCCTTCATGTTGGACGAGCGCTTTTTTCGGGGGGTGTTGGAGAGGAATTTCCGTTTAGTTTGCGTTGGGTGTGTGTGCGTGTCAGCCAGTCAGCCAATTAAACGAGTGAGACGAGGAGTCAACTTGAAATTAACACACACTTTTCCCCAAAGCACACACACACTAACACACACACAACGTACTCTTTACTGGCACTCGCACTCGTGCTCGAGAGCACACACGCACGCACGCAAGTTTATGAATCTGAAAAATGCGCCTCGCTGCCCTAAACTAATTTCCACCCAAACTCAAACACACACACGCACACACACGCACACACACACACACACACCACACACACACACATTTGGATGGACGAAACAGAGCCGAAACCAGAACCGAGACAGGCTCAAACACGCATTCAAGCCGCAGGAGTTAGGCCTTTCTGCTGTCTCATGGAGAGCTGTCTTGATGGCATACCGACACAGGAGGCCACAAATCACAGGGACCACATGGGTCGAAGTGCCAGATACACTCACTCAAAAGATGCAAATATTGACAACCTATCATTGAGTTTAATTATCTGTTGGATCTATGTATGTATCTTTTGTTGTTCATCTCAATCGTTAGAGCTTTATTGAGTGTCTGCGAGCAGACTTTTACTTTTTATTTCAACTATTTTTATTCCATTTATCCATCATTTTATTTCATCTATTTATCTTAAACATTCTGCTATGGGTAAACAAAATATCAGTTGCTAACATTCAGCTAATGTTGATTTTTTGCTGATTAATTTTTATAAATTTGTAGTTTAAATATATATATCTTAAGCTTTCGTTCCCAGTCATAATCGTACTCAAATATCTGTTAATTTTCCTTACTTCCTTTGAGTTATATTTTTTGGCCCATACTTGTCCATCCATCTATCAAATTCTATCCATCCATCCGTCTCTGTCTATTCATTCATACAAATTTTTTGCATTCTTTTCCATTCCCCTAAGAAGTCTTCAGTTGCCGCTTGCTGCGAAAGTGTATTTCGATGCTCCTGGGAGATGGTTTTCGCTTCCAGTTTGTTCTGCAGACTCCATATCCATAAACCCCTTCCCACAGTCACTCTTTATCCATTTACCCTCCCCATTAGCCCCACATCAAGGCGGGGGGCCGCCGTTCTGTTCAGCTTCGGCTCGTGCTCCAAGTGCCAATGCCAGCAGCACACACACTCATGATTGGCGTCAGGTTTTGTTAATTTACGTATTTTTTTGGATTCATTTCGTATTTTTTTCCACCCTTTCCTCCAATTGTTTCCCCCATTCGCTTTTCCCCAGAGGTTCTCTTTGAGCAAAGGGTATTTGGATTTTCGTATAAATGTTTTTGTGGGTGCTGCCTGTACATTCCAGCACATTCGCTGCACAAATTTCCCATAAATGAAAGGCTTTTTCCTTCATTTTATATCTTCTATTCGGAGTTTGGATCTGCAAGGGTATCCAAAGTTTCGACCCCTTTGGAAATTGTATTTTCCTTTGGTTTGGTTTTACCAGGAGTTTTCCTTTCGTTGGGTACCGTTCCACTTCCACTTCCACTTCGCACTTTTGTTTCGTTGTCTCTTTCTCTCTCTCTCTCCCTGTCTTTCTCGCTCTGGTGCTCGTTCTCTGTTTGGCCCTGGAGTGCGTGTTAGAGAAACTGACAGGAAGGGGGGGGGGGGGGGGTGATTGCAGAGAAGTGGCAGGACATGCCGCAAGGGCAAGCGGATGTGTAGATCCACCTTTGTAGAGTTGGTAAACCTTTGACGGGTGCTGGTCCTGCCATCATGTGTGTGTGTGGGCGTGTGATGCATGTGCCCCAAACACACACAAAAACATATTTTTGAAAATTTCTGTGGTTTTTTGTTCTGCCCCACCTTCTGGTACTTGGAATTCCTTTGCGGCATATTCGTACATACATATATATATATATATATATATATTATAAAAAATCGTACTTTATTCATACGCACACTGCTGTAGGAGCATTTCTTTGTCTTCGTATCAAAAATAGATCAAATTTCACAAAATGGTCAAAGGATACACCTTAGACATTTTTCCAAGTACGAATATTGTTATATTGAAGGACGTGGCAATCTGCTTAAAGAATTTCCCATTAATGAGTGGCTGATAGCAGATTAATTGAACGAAGGTCCATCCTGAATGTTGGTTAACTCAATGGTAATTTTTTTGTATAGCTATTTTCCCCTTTCAACGTAGTATTTTTGTCATTCAACAAATGTTTTAACGTACCAAATAAACATCGAATCGAAATAAAATATCTATACAGTTCAATAAATTCCAACACACAAGTGATTATTTCTAGCCTTCAAATTATCCATCGAATACTCATGAATGGCCTTAGCCTATTGAAAACTGCATAATAAATTGAAACAAACAAACAAAAACGATTAGCAGAAATTTCAACATCAAAACGAAATAGAAAACAAATTTTGATTTATTTATATTGAATATATTTATTTTTCTTAATGCGTCTTTATAAGTGCCACACACATACATGTGTACATATGTATGTATTTAATGCAATCATCTGATAATTACCCTGACTGAAAAAAACCCCCTGGCATACCCTGTAAATGGGAGAAACAGTGGGCTAGAGAAACGGTTAATAAACAACATTTTATCACAGTCAAAGCGAGCGGACGTACACCAAAGGATCTCGACCCCTTCGCTAATTTCAACACAATGTTTTTTTTTTTTTTTTAATTATTTACTTTTGTGTTCCCTCTTTTGTTGTGTGTTTTGTTTTTTGTTTGCTGATTTACCAACAGTAAAGGCGAGAGACACGCTGCGTGCGGTGGCAGCAATGGCTTAACAGCTGTTATAAGCACCAGGGGAGTGACAGGGTTGCCACAGTCTCGTGTCACAGCTTAGAGTTGTGATAGCTGCAGATGGGAAAGGGAATGGGAATGGGAAAGAAAATGATAAATGGTACGAGTGTTCACCTGACGATAGCAAAAAGTAAAGCGCATTAGCACCGCAAATTAAATGCAAAAGAACTAAACTGCGGTCACTAAATGAGGGGTTCAAGATGGAGAGAGGCCGAGAGAGAGAGAGAGAGTTGGGGGTGGGGTGGGTGTGTGTGACCAAATGACAGGGGCGAAAGCGGTAGTGTGTTGGGGCAGCAGCATCTGCTGCGGGTTCAACTTTAATGATGATGAAGATTAAACATGCGAGCAAGAGATACAGAGGGAGAGAGAGAGAGAGAGAGTGCCAGTCGAGGGTTCAATTCCAATTAAATTCCGACTTCTGTCCGACTTTATATCCTTTGAATTCAAATTTTAATAGACATACAAATCCTTGCAAAAGAACTTTCATTGATTCGTGGAAATATATTAATTGGTTGGCCAAAGCCAGAGCGGCCACTGGGACACACCTATTCAATGGCATGTATTTATTTTTTTTTATGTCACACATTTAAATGTTAGCGCGAGTTTAACATTTATTTATCTAGGTTTTTTTCCAAAAGGCTGAATAAATGCAATTTAATTGCTTGGAAAAAAACGCTGCAAAATGGTCCAAAGGTAAATATAATTTTCAAATCGTTTTACGCGGGCGGGTATTTATTCTCATTCTTCTATTCATTAATTATGATAAATACACAAAAAAAAAAAACAAGGAAAAAAAACTATGAAATATTTAATGTTTACCTACACTTAGCTTGAATTCTATTTAATTTCAAAATTATTATATGATAATTAATAATTAACAAAGCACTGTAATCGAATAGAACAGCCCTGTTGCCCAAACAAAACTGCTATTTAGGGGAAATTTTCTGCATATTTAATCAACATATCGATGAACTATTAAGCCAAAGAACATGGTCTATAAAGAAAATGCCCCCACTTAGATACGCAAAAGTGCTTGGGAGGAGGAGGAAAGTGCTTGTGCTTGACCATCACCGCCCGGTCAGTTTCTAGCGCCATCCTATCCATCGACCATAAATTCCGCACAAAGTGCCAATATAAATCAAGTGCAAACGGCTGCTGCTACTGCTCCTACTGCTCCTACTTCTGCTTCTGCTTCGACCTGGTGGAGCCTTCGTCATTGTGGGTGAAGGTATAGAAAGGAAAATAATAATAATGAATTTATGGCGGTGCAGCAGGAGGTTGCTACACGACTGGCAACGTGGAGACCGTGAAAGAAGGTCGGAGACCATTAAATAACATTTAAAATGTCAAAGCAAGGATGCACACGACGCAAGAGGTTCCATGGCACTAATGTGGAAAAGAAATTGAATGGTGGAAGGGACGGGCAGACAGGCAGCCAGGCAACCAGGCAGCCAGGCAGGACCATGGATGGGTGGGCATGTGGCATGGGGGCATAGATGAGATGAGATGAATTGAGGCGGCAGGCAAACCAACAAAGCTGTAAATCTCAAAGCCAAAGCGGCACCAGCAATGACTCTCTTGCCACAAACAACAAACAAACAAAACTCGAAAGCAATTTAGATGCATTGCATATGCAGCAGGAAAAGCAGCAGTGAGGATATGGATATGGTTGCATGCAACAATGCATATCCAATGTCGAAGGAGTAGAAGGAGAAGCAGCAGACACTCACACACAGACACATAGTAGGATGACATAAGGCGCTGTGCTACGCTGTTCTGCGCTGCTCTGCGCTGCTCTAGTTGCAATTACAAGGACACGCGGCGCGGCGATGCCAGTGCGAGAGACAAGTTTTGCACCCGAAACGAAACGAAGGAGACCCTCAACGAAGAATGGGTTTTTAGAGTGGAAAAGCAGAAGCAGAATAAGTGGAAGATGCAGGCACTAGAATGATGGCTGAGATTGCGATTGAGATTGGGCGGGAGGGCGATTGGGTGGGGGATTGAGCCTGGTTGGATGGATGGATGGATGGTTGGCTATGCCAGCAGCTCCTCCAAAGATAAATATTCAATTAACGAGTGCGTACGCCGAGTGGAACACAAGATAAATTGAAGGAGGAGGGCGGGCTGTCTGGCTGGCTGGCTGGCTGGCTGGATCCAAACACCTATCCCTTGGCCATGCCTTCTTTCCGCTTCCTGGTGTTCCTTGGCTGTCCTCTGATGGCATTCATGTTGACTGCATTCTGTCCGCTCCCCGTTGCCACGCTCTTCCCCCGACGAAAGCGTCACAAAGGAACAAAATGGCTGACATTGTTAAAGCCAAAGTACAACATTGCAAGATGTAATAAAAAAAAAAAAATAAAACTACGCACACAAGAAAACAGAAAATAAATATAACAATAAAAATAGAACGCAGGGAAAACATGTTTATAACTGAACAGAACTCCAAAGGGAAGCCACCGTACCCAGTCGGGAGTCGCCTCTAGACTTTCAGACACACAGTGGCACCAAGGGCAGTCAAAATAGTAGGGAAAAACGTGACAAGAATGTTGCCGCAAAGAGAAAAGGAAACGGAGGGGCTAAGATTACAATATGATTCTGATTTATTCCATTAAAATAGAAGAAAAGCCGAAAGACTATAATATATATAATATATCGATGGACATAATAATCGAAAGATCAAATTAATACAAGAAGATCGAGAGGAGAGGAGAAGGAATGAATTACAGTATTCAGTTAAGCGATGAATACAAAAAATAGTTCGATATATAAAATAGAAATCCATTGCACAAATAGTCTTAAATAACTTCTAAAATCACAAATTGATATAAATGGAATATTTTTAAACTTTATTTTTGAGCACTTGCCAAGCATCTGCCAGAGTTGTTGCACTGTGCAGACATGCCGTGACATTCCTTAGGGGCTCTGTATGGGCGAGTCACAAAGCAAAACGAAGCGTTAAAGAAAGCCGTCTCGAAGGAGGGCAAGGATTGCATTCAAGTGCTATGGGTCCGACGGCACCAGTCATGTACATATGAGGATCTCCAAACAGCCTTACACCCATCAGGCAGCAGTCCGGCTGCCATTCATTTGGATTCGCATTACCATTCGCTCATTCACTCGCTCACTCACATGCTCATTCGCTCATTCACTCGTTGCAACGAGAGCCTTTTGCTTGACTGCGCCACTTTTGGTCGCTCATTTTGGGACGTGGGTTTGACTAATGTTTTGCAGCTGGAACCTTGGGCCTTGGGACATACACACAGTCGCACACACTCACAGTAGGAACCACCATCGACTTGTCAACGTTCCGACTTACGCTGGCCAGGACACACACACAAACACACAGAGACAGAGAGAGAGAGAGAGAGAGAGAGAGAAGTAGGAATGCATAGAAAACTAAGTAGATGAAAACCCGTCTAATGCCTAGAAAGCGAGCAATCAAAGCCAAAACGTTTCAGTTATGCTCTAACATAAAGACTCGAGAGAGGTCTATCAAGCCTTTTGGTTGATGGAAGGATTAACCAAAGGTTTGAGTTCCAATAGATCTGTCAGATATTCTTGGTGTATGAAATCTATTCTAAATAAAAAAGCATCTGTAATATCCTGATATAAAATTATATACACAATATTTTTTCATTATCAAAAAAATTGTTTCATCACCAAGAATATTTTTCCAGATTAATTGTTTTCTCTGTCTGTAAAGGGCAGGCGCTTCTATGACTTGGTTCCATTTCTACATTCTGAGTCTCAGATCTCTACACAGATCAACTTGCCCTGGTTAATCCTACCTTTCCGGTTAGGGTATATAAGACCCTACGTAACGATGAGACTGGAGAGGCACATGATGAAGGATGGTTGCAGGCCGAAAAACGTGTGTATGTCAAGTGCTTAATGCGCCTCACACACAAACACACACACATAAATAGAAATAGAGAAAGAGGGAGAGGGATAGAGCGAGAGAGAGAGAGAGAGAAAGCAAATAGGAGCAGGACAAGTGCGCCTAGTATGCCTTTTTGTTATATAATAGAAAATCCTTAATAACATTTTCTTTACAATTGTGCACACGGCTCAAGGATAAAGAGTGAGTGAGAAAGAATAAAAGAGTAGGAGAGTGAGAGAGAGAGGGGGGACTAAGATTTGTCAGGAATGACACAAGTCCCTCTACGGGTGTCTCCTCCTGCTGCTCCTTCTTCTGCTGGCTCCTGCTGCTGCTCCACTTGAGTCGCCATCGTCACTCGCTCGTAAACATTTCACGCTTTGCCGAGCAATAAGTCTCTCCCGCTCTCCCGCTCTCTTTCCCTGTTTTCAATTTTTTTTTGTTCTTCTTTTTTTCCGCTTTTCCCTTACCCCTATATATTTTCTTTTTTCTTTCTTTCTTTCGTTGACTCTGTCGCTCTGTTTGTTCTGTCAGTTTTTTTGGTGTATTTGTTTTTGGCAGCCGAAAAACTCCGACAACTGCCACCATCCCATCGTCAGGTAAGAGTTTGCAAAAGCCAAAATCCTTGGGCGAAAGTCGTTGCAGACTCTCCTGCTCTGCTGCCAGGATGCTGTTTACTTGGTTATGGCTGCGCCCGAAGCTGAAGCTGAAGCTGAAGCTTGGGCTGGATTGGGCTCCATTTGGCATTGGGTTGGCACTGCATGGCACTGCATGGCACTGCAGTAGAGCTGCAGAGAGCCCCGCTACTGATCTGATTGAGGTGCAGTGAAATGTATCACACAGCGCTCAATGGATTCAAATACATAATTCCATTTGCAGAGAGCGTTTTCTGATAGCGCATCAGCAATAAGAATCAATTCTGCAATTCCCAAAGGGTTTTCCTTTCTTGATTCCAAGTGAAAGATGAGCTTTAACTATGATAATTATTTAATAGATATTGAGGATTAAAGCACCAGAATTCTGCTTTCAAGTAGAAGGAAAGTTCATAGTAATCTTTTTTTTCCGCTGATTACTTTATGGATTTCTCATTGGATTTTATCATGAAAAATTGTAATTCCTTTTTTAAGGATTAAATCTTTTCTGTTACACGGATACATTTTACGTTGAATTTTTGCCATTTACAGCACTACGCTACGATGTTTCCATCAGAATGATTTTCACTGGAATTCTTTGACATTCTCAAAAAGCGGACAGCTTTATTGATTGGTTGGACGTAATGAATGCCTTTCAAATGAATCAAACTTAATGTTCAACTACTCATCCCCTCCCCTCTCTCTCTTTGTGTTCACTCCTCTGCCTGTGACCCGGCTTTGAAGAGTTTTTAGTGGCGTACCATCTACATACGTGTATGGGTATGAGAGAGTATCCCTTGTCATTGTTCAACATCATTAGGCGATAAATTGACCTTCACGCATGGCTGACAAAGAGAAAGGGAAACTACTTTGGTGAAGGGTGGAGGGGGGAGGGGTCTGCTGTGTGGTTAGACTGAAGGAGGATTCTCTGTCGTCTGTCTGTCTGTCAGCTCGTCGCGAAGGCGTTGATTGCTTACCACATAAGCCGGCCTGGCCACTTGCCTAAATCCTCAAAGCAAGTGGGTGGGTAGGCGTCCAAAGCCAACTCATGAAGTCTTGAGCATGTGCTACAAAGTGTAGATGCTTGGCAGTGGATGTGTATATATGTGTGTGTGTGTGTGTGTGTGTGTGTGTGTGTGTGTGTGTGTGTGTGTGTGTGTGTGGCAATATGCTCTCAATGCACCCTCTCATGCCTCCTCTCACGCCTTCTCTAAGCCACGTCATCGTCATCGTACACCAGCTTCATGTCTCGTACAGCACGCAACGTGTAATAGTTATTTGATAATCTACCTGTTATTGACCTCATTTTTATGCGTTTGTATGTTTCTGAGTATCTGTGTGCACATATGTATGTATTTCTCCCCCATCCACACACAAACACCCCCCCCCCCCCCCCCCAGAACACATGTACAGAAGTGTGAAGCGACATTATATTGGCGTGTAAATTATGGTTTGCTTGTAGGTTATCCACAACCGCATTCAACACACTTCTTTCTCTTTCTCGTTCGCTTTATCTTCCACGCCAAATCTGTCGCTTTCCCTCAACCCTATCCACGCTCCTACGCTTCACTTGTCGCCCCTTGTCAATGTTTCAGGCCATCGACATCTATGTCGAATATGCAATCTGAGTTGGCAGCCAGAGAAGCATCTAAACGAAAATGAAGCTTGAAGAGATGGCCAAAGAGAGAAATGGATGGGAATTGAAGGCTCTCAAGCAGTTTTCATCGACTGAAACACTTAGTTATCGATACAAAGTCATGCTTATCAATAATGAAAATGGATAAAAAAACAGAACTATTTGGAAATGATGGCTTCTTCATGTTTTTTATCGACTATATTTTTTAGCTATTGATAAATAATTATCGATTGTGAATTATCGACAGAAATCGATTGAGAAATATTTCTTCAAAGCTTTCACTTTACAAACCAATTTGGGGACAACGATTCTCACTTCTATGAACAAAAAATAACTCATCTATAACATATAATGTATCGACTGCCATTGCGTGTTATCGGTCTATTATTTCTTGATCTAAATACAGTTTTTAATCATTTGGATGTACTCTTCTGCACACTAAATATCTACTTTTTGTTCTAAGTCTTTGCATAGTTTTTGTTTCTCTCCCTTATGTGGATATTCCTTGAACATTTTCCACACAATTATCGTTATCATGTGTTAAAGAAACACACACACACACAGATAAAGAGAGAGACCCACAAAGACATAGTTTCCACCCATTTGTACGAGTATGTGTCGTTTTACTGGCATCACACATAAAAACCCAAAGCCCCCCAAAAAAGCATTAGTGAAACGAGACACGAATGGTCCTGCGTGACACATTGTATGCTTGGGTGGCGGGGGTTTTTTGTTTCATTTTTTTGGGTTGCCTGTATATAATGGAATTTACATGTGTGTGTGTGCTAGTGTGTCTCTCCCTCTCTGTCTCTGTCTCTGTCTATCTATCTTTTGTTCCCGAAACTACGCTCAATTGCAACAATTACAACCAGAATATTGCCCGTGAGCCCATTTGTACATCATGTCGAGGTGGCTGAGTGTCGTATCTTTTGTGTATGTTAGTGTCTCTGAACAATGGCCTCTCACACACACACACACACACACACACACACACTGTAACACACTCTAAGCACACACACACTCATAGACAGAGGCCGTGTTACAGCCATTCAATGTGCGTGTTCAATGGCAAACACAATGCTTCAGAGCGTGCACGGGGGAGGGAGGGGGGAAAGGTTTAAAGCCTTGTGTTCCTGCCCCCCAGTCACATGCTCAAATTGCATGAGAATGTGCAACAGCCGTGTCCGTCTATAAGTCTCTGCCGGCTTCCCCACCCTACCCCCCGTGCCACATCCCACATGACACACCCACTAACGCCCTTAGCTACTGCTTGCTACAAATGACTAATTTCACTTTTTTTTTTTTTTCCTGCCACCTCTTTTCACTCTCTTTCTGTGTTCCGTGTTACCTTTTCTGATTTTCTTTTCTTTTTTTGTTTTTTTTTTTTGCTTTTGTTGCAAATTTCATTTTGTTACACTTTCTCTTCCCCGCTGCCACAGCAGGCAGGCAAGCAGGCAGGCACCTACTGGTGCATCTGGCACACACCCACCCACCACCCACCCACTGCACCACTGACTGTATTGTTTAACACGTTGGCACTCAAAATTCTCTCTCACTGATTGCCGGCGACGTAGTCGTCCTGCCGTCCGAACCAGTCAGTTGCTTAACAAAAAAAAAAATAAAAAAAAAAGAGAAGGAATTTAAAAGAAGGTGCAGCTTTGCAGCCGAACCATTAGATACCCTTGCATATCGAGCCAAATATCACAGAGCTATCGGGAATGATAATTTATCGTTTATAATGGATAAAGTTTCACCTTCAAAGGAGACATCAATCTGATGGTTGAGTTATCGCTTTTCTTTTCTCATGCTTCCCTTCGCTGCATTCCAATTTGGCTCTGCTGATACTCGTAGTCGTCATATCTCAAGCAAAGCCAAAAGGGTATACAAAAACCAAAAGAAAACCTAACAATTTTTTCAGCACACTTTTTGGGGCTAACCTACATACGCTCTCACACCACCTGCACACTTGTACAATCGTAGTGGGTACACCTGGGGGATGCCGTGTGTGTGTGTGTGTGTGCTTTTTTTTTTTATTGATTCTCATTTGCTTTTGCACACTCCCGCGTGCAGCACACTTGGCTCACATCGGTTGAGCAGCCCCTTCAATCATTCAGTCCGCTGATAAGGTCCCCAAAGCGCACACCACCCGCACAGACCGCACCCGGCAGCGGTGCAGGCGGCATGTCAAGGCCTTTGGCCAAATTGGGGCTGGTGTTGGGGCTCAGGCTGCTGCTGGAGTTGAAAATGTCTAACGGGACATTCCATTTGGGGTCTTCGTTTCGTTGAACTTACCTGAAAAGAGACGAAAAAGAGAGAATTAAGAAAATTTAATTTTGGGCACTTTTTAATGTGAGGTATTTTGGCAGGTACTGCTTTTCTTTTGTCTCATTTTTTATTAGGTTTCATTCACTTGAGCTTCTGTTTGGTTTCTCTAATTTAGCTAATTACAGAGCGGTTAGGGTGTGTAAATGAAATCTAGTTACTCCAAATGGAAACAGGATTTAAGGGCTTGAATGCGGTGGCTGTGGTTGCCACATGTGGGATACAAAAATAGAATCCCCCAAGCGGGAATAGAATCCGCCAGATCGGAAATATTCCAATATTCTTATTAATAAAAAACGTACAAGCGATGTAAAACGATAAACGATTTTTCTGCTCTCTTTAAACTTGAATTTCCTGAAATAATAATATTTGTAGTTTCGTTTACTTATGTTAACGGCTATTTATACTCTTCTACAGCTTTTGTTTATTTTATTCCAATGGTAATGATAAAACAAAGAACAATTAAAAATAAGTTTGGTATGGCACAACAAAGGAAATGGGAGCTAGGAAAATGTATTTATAGATATTTGGTGCCCTCTGCTTAAACGTGCCATGCATAGGAAAACCCACGCTCACGATGCATAGGAAATCCAACTGTGGAGCCGCGCAATTTTTTGTATTGTGTTGCCCACACACATTGCCATCCGCCCAAATAATTCTCTCTAATTGGACTTGTAAACGGCTCTGGCCTTTCATTTGTCAGTAATGTGTTACTTAACCGATTTTAAATTATAAAATTTAAACTTTTTCTGCTGTAAAATTAGTCATTGTGTATGTTATACTCTATCCCTAATAAGTAATGAATTATAAGTTAAAATAAGTTAAGTGTTATGTATTTTGGAATCATCAAACAATTATCCTGCTATTCTATAGAGATTCTGCAAATACTATTCGGTTATACACAACCATGTGCAAACATAGCTTATTTCGTACACTCTTGCAGCTAATTACATACATACACAATATTCCATTACATTTTGGGTGTAGATTTAAATTATTTTTGCATATTTTGATCACATTGATTTACTTATCAGAAAATATTGCCCGTTTTTTTCTTGGAAGCCAATGGATGCTGCAATTCCTTCGATTGAGGCTCATCCGACGCTCAGAACTATTTCGTTTTCCGCACTCTTTCTCTTATCATCCTCTTTGCTGTCCTTCTAGCTGTTTAATCTTCTTAGCTGCCGCAAAGGCAAAACAAATTTTAAATATTTTCCATCGAATTTTCACAGATTTTCTCCCTTAATCGAGCACATAATGCAGTTTCCACAACGAACAAAAATAGGGGTGGGGGGAAAAAAAAACCCAAGGAATACAAATAAAATTGAAAACTTTTTGGCCAACACTTAATCCCGGAACGAAATCCCCTACAAATTGTTGGTTCAAGCAGCACACACACACACACACACACACACACACACACACAAACACACATAGACTGCTCTACCAAAAAACTACAAAAATGTGAAATATTTAACGAGAATGTTCTTCTCTCTCTCTCTCTCTATTTCGTTTGCCATCCTTGTCTCCCGTTTGAAACCAGTTCTAGCTTCCGTCCTTGTCTTTTATTTTGTGTGTGTTTTTTTTTTTGTATTTTCAGCATCGCTTCCTGCATTGCTTTGGATTTTTCATAAAGTTTTGTGCATTGTGTATACTCTGGCGATCTAAAAATGGAGGACCCAAGGACCCAGGGCCGTATCCTACCCCCATCACCCATTCCTCGCTCTCTTTAACTCTCTCTCCTTCCCGCACACTTCCTTCCGCAACAAGGTTTGGGAAGCACTGTACGCATAGCTAACTAACCACAAAGCGCAAATAGAACAGCCCCTCTCCTTCTCTCTTTCTCTCTCTCTCTCTCTCTCTCGCTCGCTTGCCTCATGGCTTCATGGCTCCATGTGCAGCACCAGCACCAGCAGCAGCAGAACTTGACAAACAGTGAGTGCTCCATGGCCCATTCCCCACATTTGTGGCTAGGAAAAGCACCACTACAGTGGATGTGGAGCAGGGGGGGGTGGGCGAGTGGAGATGGATGCATTTGAGTGCAAATCAAAGTTTTGTTTTTGACCAAGCTCCAGGAACTCCTCATAAAGCCTCTTCAAGCTCCCATAACTTTTGTCATATGCGTAGGAGGAAGGCAGCAAAAGGCAGGAAGCAGGAGGCATGCAACGAAATTGCTTGCCTGCATCGAAAACGGTAAGTCCCAGTCCCAGTCCCCCCACCACCTACCAAAACCATAAAAGGGATATACCGTAGAATTTCCGATCTCTATGCAATTGGTTTACAACACTCATTGCTTGCCTCTGGACATTGCCACCACTCCAGCATCCAATACACATCCCTAGCCTTTTGGAAGGTTCAATATAAACCCCACTGTAAAACCGATTGCCAGGGAGCAGGAGGAGCAGGCATTGGGTAAAAATGAGATGCTGGGAAAGTTCGCATAGCCATTGCATCGTATCGACATGGACATGAGCATGGGAGTGGGTTTTTGGGTTTGCAAATGCGAATGCGACTGCGACTCCGAATGCATATGGTACAGTCGGAAACCGGAATCGGTAACGGAATGAATTGTGAGCCAAGTGAATTGAATCGCCTTCTATGCGAAACATATTTTCAATTACAGAATGCTACAACTTTTCCCTTGGTTTTCCTGGTACCTGGTTTTCGAATGAGTTGCATAACAATAAACACCCACACACACACACGCACACACACACACACAGCGAGGAAAAGTTGAATTAGTAAAGTTGAAACAAAGCCAGATGCCGTCACTCAATTAGCCAAGCGTAGCTAAATTGGTACATGGTAAATGGCATTTGGGTTTAGTTTTGCCATATCCCTTAGGCAAAGGCAAAGGCACAGGCAGATTTGTACTGTTTCTTATCGATAAATTAGTTATCGCCCCTCTAGACTTTGCCATGACTGTACCTTGGCTTTCCTTTTGTCTGTGCGTAATGCCAGGAATTTAAGTAAATTTTATTTATATATTTGAACATTGTTCAACCACTGAAAGCGTGTATTTTGTGCACAGTTTACTTTATACGTCTCCCTGGTCTATGAGTCGTGTACCCACACAATTTTCATTAATTTTCTTTGCCGTCCCCTTGCGGACACAAGAATATTTCGCCCTTAAATGTCTGGCGGCGCTTAACAGGCGCTTTAATTATGCATTATGATTACTAAGCAACCCGCTATTATTCCTAATTAATTACACAATCAACGTTTAGAAATCATCTATCGAAAACTCTTTTTATGTACCCAATACATTATTGAGTTTTAAAAATGAATATTTAAATAATGTACGAGTATTAATCATTTTATAGCAACTAAAGTTCCTTCTGATGCCACAAAACTTTCGCCCCTGATGAACTGGCTTGACTCTGTGCGAGTTACCGCCCAAAAAGCAACCCAAAAATAGGGGAAGAAATATCCCTCGCCCGACTAAATGAAAACATTTGAATATCAAGTGGCGTAACCAAAAGCATGGCTCAAACCAACCCAAATCCGAACCATATAAGAGGACGCAAAACTTTACACCTTTTCATCTGGTGTTGTCCAGAGGCCAGAGGTCAAACTTGATTTAAATTCTTAATGAAATTTTATAGGCTGACAGGCTGTGGGAGCTGTTGGGTGCTTGGGTGCTTGGGTGCTTGGTGGGGAAGGAGGCAATAGTTTGAGGGGCAAAAGCTTCAAAAAGCAATTTATTATTTAAAAACTAGCCCGAACGAAGGACATCAAAGTGCTTGTATACAAGACAGGACCCAACGAGCAACGAGCAGGACGAAAACTAGACAAAGTTCAGGTAAATAGACACGGAGGAGTTGTGCCTCCTAATGACTTTTGGCTGGGGCTGGGGGCTTGGGGGACTACACACTGAGTCATAAATATAAAAGCCCAGCAACAAGGCAAAGGCACGACTAAGGGATCCATCCGAGTCGCAGAAAATATTCCCCTTAAATATTTAAGAGACGACACACACACACACACACACACACAGGACTGCGACTCTGACTCGCACCTTTGTGCGACAGTTTAAATATTTAAGCAACAGGTTTTTTTTTTCTTTTTTCCCTGGTAAGGTTTCCATTTCAGCTCCTGCCCGAAATGCGTGTGCGGGCGGCAGCAAAGTTTCAATCCGAAACCTTTTTTCGTGGGCGGATTGAAGGCATTTTAAATAATTTATGAATGAATAAATAATCCATAATCCAGCCAGCCTCAAATCAAGCCAAACTTTTGCCCCGGAACGAAAGATAAAAAAAAAAAAAAACGAGAAAGAAAGAAAAACTTCCAAAGGGTCGAATGTTAACGGAATGTCGGAGGGCAAGGAAAAGTGCCAAGAAACACACACACAGAAAAGTGGAAAAAATACGGGGGCAACTTTGGGTATCTATTGATTCAAAATCTATAAATATTGAAGTGAAAATTTCCAGAGCGGGAGAAATTGCATGTAAAATTGTAAAATTATGTTTGAAAAATATTCCCTTTGAATATTTACTCGATCTGGGAGTGAGGAAATTCATTGAACGAATTCTACGAATTTTCGCTAAGCGAATGAACACAGATGTTGTTTTTTCTTTGTGTGTTGTTGCTGCCATTCACGCTTGAGCGTGGAACTGCATTTAACACGCTCTCAGAAGCTCCTGCGTCCCTCGGGTATCGCCCTGGGAGCATCGCGGGAAAGTATGCTATGGATAATCTGATCAGAGGAGATTCAGAATTCCATCCATGGCTTGAGGCCGTACCATACTCTCTCCACCATCTCTCTCTCACTCTCTTTCTCTCTCTCTCTCTCTCTCTCTCTCTCTCTCTCACTCACTCACTCACTCACTTGTCCACATCCCCCTAGCCCTGTCTCGCCTTTGCTTAACCCACGAAATCACATAAACCTCTGGCTACCACAGCCCCACAGTCCGGGACTGACCCAAAACCTTAGCGAAGCGAACCGAAGCGTTCCCATCACGTTGTCTGTTTTATGAGCGGCAACAAATAAAAAATATATAACACAAAACAGAAAGAAAAAGAAAAACCGAAGCGAAAAGAGTGGATGGATGGGGCATCAGCAACAAGAAGTGCAGGCAGGGGGCAGGAATGGGCTAAGAGGAGCGGAAACTATGGCATAAAATTTTCCAATTTGCTGTCTCGACTTTTCGGCCGGGAAACTTTTGGAACAGTTGCCGCATTTCTCTGCCGCCTCCCTTTCCGCCCCACGCCCAATTGTTTGTGTCTCTGCAGCAGCCCCAGCTCCGCCTCCTCCACCATACCCCATGTGTGTGTGTGTGTGTGTGTGTGTGTGTGTGTGTGTGTGTGTGTAGTGGGTTGGCCAGTGGAGCTTATGATTCAGCGAGAACCTTCTGGCTGGAGGCTGAAGGCTGGACCGCTCTTAACTCTTGCAAGCCATCATCTTCCACGCTGTCTTTGCACTCACGTAGTTGTGGATATTGAATTTTGAGATGCGGCAAATGCCATTCAACGTTTGGCCTTCAGGCGCCAGACTCTCTTTCGCTCTCTCTCTGTTTCTCTGTCTCTTTCTTAAGCTTTCTTGCGTCGCTTTCTTAAGCCAACTGTTCCGCAATTGCTTACACATTTGTTCTTTGAAATAAGTAAAAGCGAAAATTTCAAAAGAGAAATGTCCAAAAATTCAAAAACAAAATACATGTCGTGTACATGCTGAGGCAATTTTATGCTCACTTTGAGGTCTCGAATATAGGTGAATTTTTTGTTTTTGGTTTAGATACATTCCATCTCTTTCTGATTTCCATTTTCCATCTCTTTTTTTCATCTGTATTTCATCTCTTTTCTTTTTTCTGCATTGCATGTTTTTCTTTTCCCCCTTTTTTGGCCACTGCCTAATTTAGCGCAAATAAAAATGTTGCATAGCCCCAAAGAAAAGTCGTGGAAAACGTTGGAAGACTCCAAGGAAAGGTAGAAGTAGGAGGAAAGGTCTAAGGAGTGGAGGGTGTACATTGGAGGGTGTGTTGGCTCTGAAAGGTGGTTCGTTCGCTTCATTTCGAATTCATGCTGCCTTGAACCAGCCTTGGCTTCGCAAATAACTTTGGTCTTTGGTCTTTGGTCGCCCCAACCAGTAGCTCGCCCAGCCCTCCATCCATTCACCAAAATCCCCTCCCCTGCCACCAATTTTCCTCTCTATCTGCCACTCTGGCAACATCTTGCCTTGGGGCAAAGTACTTTCAGAGGGTAGCCAGAGGTATAATGGACTAGGGGTTGTGCCTCTGCTCTAACACAACATTTGATTAGTGTCAGGGGATTTATGTGAAAATCGCCAATTTTGTTTTGTTTTTATTTATTTAATTTTCTATATAAATGCATAAGATAGTTTTTCATCTTTTAAGATCTTCTCGGCACTTTATCATTTTAGATATATTTTTTTCTTGTTTTTAATCTGTATTTTTCTTTTTAATTCTGTCAATAACATTTCCAAATTCTGTTTGTCATTTTTCCATCATACAGGATTCCAGAGAAACCAATTTCCAGGATAACCAAAAGTCATAACCCATTGATGGTGCCTGGACAAGAACTCAACTCAAATAAACTTTGTTTTTCTCGCCTCTTTCTGGTCTTTTCTTTTTATTTCCCCCTTATTTTTTTCCTTTTTCATTTTTTTTTGTGTGCTTTACCTTTTGCTGGTTTTAGGGCGAAAGAGACAGAGGTAGTAAGACCACGGAACTGAATGATGGGGGAACGTGGGCACAATAAGTTTTTGGCCACATTGAAAACAACTCGTGCTTTGGTCCAGAGTCCGGGCGCTGGTCCTGGGTCCTGGGTCCCTGCTCCTGGTTCGGTTGTGCTTCTCTGTCTGGGTTTGTGGCTTGGTCTTCTGCTGCTTCTGCTCCTGCTGCTCCTGCTGGACGCCCACGGGCATGGTTAGCCAGTGTAATTGAAAGACTCTGGCTGTGGCAGGTCCTGGGAGTGGACTCGTACCTCATTGCCGCCTTGTTGCTTGGTAATTAAAAGTTTTCCCTATGCCCCAAGCCCACAACAGTGGCTGCTGTTGGTTGTTGTTGCTTCTGTTTTTCCCAGCAATACGTCAGTTAGTCAATCGTCACCTTCGTCATTCCTAGGCCACATTTAAAATTAGTTAAAGTTTTTGAAAGTTTTTCTACCTATAGAAAATAGTAAGAGAGCGAAAGAGCTTCTCCTCCCAAAGAAAAAGAAAAGTTTAATTAGTAGGGGGTGACGGGGGACGGGCGGGAAATTAATTAAGCCAAGACGCAGCTTTACTGATGAAAAGCTGCTCTCATTATCAATTCAAGGAGAGGCCAAGCAGAAAGGAGAAGCATAAACAGAAGCAGAAGGGAGACCACACGGAGAAGGGATCTGAAATCGAGAGAGAGAGAGAGAGAGAGAGTGCACGTGGCGGCATCTATCAATCCATCAATCTATCATTCGTTGGCATCATTCATCAATGTCATTTCGTGTCATTGTTTTGCTTTCTTCATTTCCATCTCCATCTCTCCATTGTTGCTGCTCGTCTACTTCTATTTTGTTACGCTTTTGTTTCGCTCAATAGAAAGAAAATCAGGTACAAGAAGCAGCAGCAAAAGCAGCAGCAGGAGAAGGAATGGCAGCAGAAGAAGCTGTAGGATTAGTTTGCGGAAAATGTAAGCAAATCAAAGCGAAAGCGAATTTATACTTGGCTTCACCTTTTGGGCCTCGGTCAATGGAAAAGTTTACTTCGTTTTTCGTTTGCATAAGACATCTGAAGCTTCTCCAGGAGCTTATCTAAGAAAATTCCCATACAACCTAAAGGGTCAGAGAGGTAGGGAAAGAGACAAAGTGACACACAGACAGGGAGCAGTGCTTGTTTTAAGCTGAAATATCTTTAATTTTAGCGAAAAATCTTTCGTAATAAATTCCGGTTAATTGTTATTTCTTTGAAAACAGCAAAAAAAATAATTAAAGGTAAGCCAACAAATTTTGTTCATACTGTTTTTTTTTTTTAATTTTGTTGAGCAACAAACGAAGGAGAGAATCAGAGAACCTTTTCAAGAGAACCCTCATCTTCAAAACCCAGATTTTGTTTACGTTTCGGGCTGAAAAACAGCCGCAAACTTTAAATTAAAGTTCTCTTATTTTTCTTCTTCTGCTTCATTCATTTTTCTTTTGCAGTAATTTTCTTTTGACCAACAGAAATTTAAATTTCCTTCATTGAAAATGATGAGGGCTTTTGGTGGGCGGGGGAGTTGGTACATTTTTCATGCTGATCCCGTAGTATTTTCACAGCATACTTATGCGGGACTGAGGGACTGTGGGACAGGACAGCAGGCAGCGGGCAAACTAAGCCAAAGAGCTCTCTTCAGCTCTTTTTAGCCTTCTTAGTTCTCTCCCTCTCTCTCTGTCCCTGTCACCCCCTCTCTTTTCACTCCATCTGTTGGCTCTGTTCCCCTTTGGTTTGTCCTCTTGGAAAACGTTTTGGCTGCATTGCAACAAATATTTCAGCAGAAATGTTGCAAAAATTTAAGCGAAAATGCATTCCAAGTTGGACCCAAACTCTGGCCCCGGGCCTTTCGGTGCCTCTGGGGACGGAAAAGCCCTGCCACAATTCACCCTTAACCCTCCCTCTCTTCACCACCCCTTTTCAGTATTTTCTACCCCTCTTCCTTCAGTGCTGCAATGACATCTTATTTGGCAGTCGAATGGGGAGTTCCGAAAAAAACATTTCCAACGACAACATAAAGGCGAAAGGAGGGGCGTCTGCCCCTGCCCCATTCCTAAACCTTATCTTTAGATGCCTCCCCTCCGACCCACCTCAGCAACCATCCACTTATCCCCACATCCCTGTCTGTCCTGCAAGAAGTTCTGTCTATTTTCAACTTCCTTTTTTATTTCCGTAATCATTTATATGCAAATCGCTTGCCGTGGCATCCTCGCACACACACACACACACACACACACACACACACACTCCTACATGCCACGCCCACTTTACAGTCAAAAAATAAGAGAACAAGAAGAAGATGATGATGATGCAGATGATGGTGGAAGGATAAAGGATGCGCCTCCATTGGAAACCCGCGCAGTTGAGTTGCTTTTCTTCGATTTGCCATCAAAAATCATCCAACGCTTCAAGTTTTCTTTTTACTTTTTTTCAACTTCTTTGTTTCTTTAGTATGATACCCTTTGATGGTAGAAAAGGAGTACGATGATGCATGGGAGATGTTTGAAACGCAGAGAGAGAGAGAGAGGAGAGTGGAGTTTTGACATGTCATTTAATGCCTTTTTATGTTTCTATGCTGGAACTATTTTTTTCTGCCAGCAGTTCATTTTTTACATAATCAAATTTTTGTTCCCCTTGAACTGAAAGGCAAAATTCGAAATTTTGTTAATTTTTAGATTAGGTATTCCAATATTATGGGAAAAATAAATAGTCATACCTACAATTTTATTCCCCGTTTTTCGTCTTTTTCTTTGTGATGGGTATCAATAGATACGACCCCTAGCGAGAGTTTTTGTTTCTGTTGCCAAGTCATGGTTTCCCTACCTTCCCCCCCGTTTATAGTTAACGGAAGAACGGTAGGGTAAGCCAATCGTTGGGCAATCGCCCCTTCCTCAATATCTCTCCCTCTCTGTTTGTCCCATTACAGTGTTTGTTTCTTTCTTTGTTTCGCTTGGAATTTTTGTTTTATTTTGTTTTATTTTTTTTTTCCCAATAATTTCCACTGCATATTCGAAGGCATCTCATTTGCATGTGTGTGTAATCTCTCTCTCCCCCTACCTCTTTCTTTCTCTTTCTGTGTGTGTGTGTGTGTGTGTGTGTGTGTGTGTGCGAGTGAGAACTAACTTTTTCCTCCATCATTTACAAGTTTTTCCTCAATTTCATGCTGCGTGGTGTGGCAGCCAGAGTGAGAAAGCGAAGCTGGAACCAGGAGATGCGGCGGCTCATTAAAATTGCACAACACTTTGATTTGCATAAGCCGCAAGGCTACGGAAGGAGCAGGGGCCAGGGGCAGTGGAGTGGAGTGGCATGGCTGAAAAGTTTGTCATGGCCCCATCCTCCCACCACCCCACCAACCCCATCCATGCCTTCGCCACAAAAGTCATTATCATTCAGCAGCGATGCTCGCATTATGAGATTGAAATATCCATCTATTCCACAGCCAAACGCATGTGACCCCCATTCAATGTCGCTTATTTCATGTCCCACGATTTTTGCAGCTGAATGAAAGCGGGTGGAAAAGCGGGGGGAAATCACAAATGAGTGAAGGCAGAAAAGAGGGCATCGCAGATAAGGGAAGACAGAAAAAGGGGGCATCGATAATTGGGAAATAACGAAAGGCACATAAAGCAGGACGACAGAAGGTCGCAGCATTCCCAGAATTAAGCACCAAATATGCTTTCGTTTTCACAACAATAGCGCGCTGAAGTTCAACAGAAAATTAATCGATAAGCAGAGGCTTTGAATCGTACAGAATTTTCAGAAATTATCGATTTCTTAGAATTCTCATTTTTAAAGGAAAAGTCCTAAAATCAACCGCATTTTTGTAATTTTAAACCCATTTATAAAACTATTATTTGTATTCAAATAAACTTTAAATCAAAATTGTAAGCAAAACAGAAATTATAATGTTATTTTTCTTCTTCTTAGAAGTTCTCATTTTCATTTTTTATACCCGTACTCAAAAAGAGTTACAGGGTATACTGTATTTGTGGTAAAAGTGGATGGTGTAACGCAGAGAAGGAAAATTTTCCGACCCCATAAAGTATATATATTCTTGATCAGTATCAATAGCCGAGTCGATAGAGCCATGTCTGTCTGTCCGTCCGTCCGTCCGTCTGTCCGTCTGTCCGTCTGTCCTTGTCCTGATGAGCGCCTCGTTCTCAGAGACTATAAAAGCTAGAGCAACGAAATTTTTTTTCCAGACTCATGTGATATCACACTGTTACAAGTGTATTTCAAAATTTCGCCCCGCCCCCTTCCGCCTTCACAAAGGACGAAAATCTGTGGCATCCACAATTTTGAAGATACGATAAAACTAAAAACGCCGCAGTCGTAGAGAATGACCATATCTATCAGATTGCCGAATCTGAACCAGATCGGATCATTATTATAGCCAAAATAAAGAAATTAATTTTCAGTTGCTTCCCCCACCTCCTCTGGCGCTGCTGACGCTATTCATTCTCGGTCTCGCTCGCACACACTCTGCCCTGTCAATGCGCAGAGCAACCCCTAACGGAGGAGATGTAGAATCTAAATGGTAGATGTAGAATATTTGTTCTAGATGTATTATCTACATTTTACATGTAGATGTAGTTAACAAATGTAGCAAAAATGTAAAATGTAAAATTAAAATTTTTTTTTTTAATTTTAACCATAAGCTCACAAATTTATATACTGACTGAGTACGGGTATAAAGTAGAGTCGCGCCAGAAGCGACTCACACGTTCCTTCTCGTTTTTTGGTTTCTTCCTCGCTCTGCATTTGATTTGCACGAGTATATTATAACAGTTTAAAATACGTGCAGTATAAATAGTTAACTGTGCAACGTTCAAGAAATATAAAATCAGAAAAGTAACTTTTATTGTATGGAAAATGCTATTTTTCGCATTAAAAATTTGCACTTTTAAGAAGCTTTTCCTTCATATAGAAATGGCGGAGAAAATTCTACAGAATACTTTCTGTCGTTGGCATTGTCTAGCCAGCAAAATGAAAAATACTCGTACATATATCAGGTTAATCACGAGAGAGAGCAAAGAGAGGTAAATGTTTAACCAAAATAATACGAGTAAGTATTGTGCCACAAATAAGGAGAATTTATTTTTATTTTTGAGATGCTTAGACTTTTTCTTGGAAGACTCGTATGGTTACACAGCCTTAAGGGGAATTCCCTTAGCTCCACAAAAATTGGGTTCGCTTTTCATTTGGTTTTATTTTCGTTGTCATTTTTGTTGTTTTGCTTTCTTTTTTTTGTGATTCTGTTTTTGTTTCAGCTACAAAAAAACGACTTAAGCATATTTGATAATTGAATTTGTAATACATTTTGTTCTGCTTTCAGGTCATCCTTCTGCCCTTCTGCTCGTCAGCCTTTGCCTCTGTTTTCTGTTCTTTCGTTTTTCTTGGTTGTTAAGGGATAATTTTCCTCTTAGGGAAAACCGAAGGAAAAACAGAAGGAGGCGAGGTAGTGACGCATTGAATTAGCTTTCATTGTGTGTGCTCGTTTATTTGACAAGAGAAAATAACGTTAAATAAATACAGAAGGCGACACAGACACCCACAGATGCATTGTTTTTCCTCTACGCTTTTCTGTGGAGTCGGAGGCGGAATGGTAGAAATTGTCACACAAATTTCATTTGATTTATTTGCCAGTTTTCTTTTCAATCCCCTCCCGAACAACACCCCCTTGACATCCACGACGACGACGACAACATCCATCGCCGTTCCGTTCCGTCCCATTGCCAGA
This sequence comes from Drosophila subsilvestris, assembly GCA_035043285.1. Classification (NCBI taxonomy): domain Eukaryota; kingdom Metazoa; phylum Arthropoda; class Insecta; order Diptera; family Drosophilidae; genus Drosophila; species Drosophila subsilvestris. The sequence goes on along the minus strand of JAWNNB010000133.1, from coordinate 3,854,987 downwards.
CCTTTCTCTTGTTTTGCCATTTTGTGTGTGTTTTGTGTTGGCAATTTTCACCAAATCAAATCAAAATCTCCGAGAGACGACCCAAAGCCGTCGGTCGTTGCCTACATTTTGCGGCCAGACCCAAACCCAAAGCTTACAGTGCGTTTCGTTTGTACATTTACAATATATTCGGACAGATGGTAGGATGAGGTTTTACAAGTGGCAAATCCTTCTGGTATGTGTATGAATGAATTGCAATTATTTGTTAATGACATAAAAAATATATGTAATTTATTCATTTTGTTTCCCATTTGTTCCATTTTGTAACTGCTTCCAAAGGTTAAATAAACTTTCATAATAAGTTCAAGTTTTAATGGAAGTTTATTCCAGGGTCTTATAGTTGTGATACTGACTGTATGTCCATCTCCTCTGCCTCCACACACACACATAAATCTTATTCGGCTCTTGTTCCCTTTTTGATGGCATCTTGTGGGCATATCGCTATAATTGTTACATTTATTCCGCACACCCTCTCTCTCACTCTCTCTCTTTGTCTTTCTCTCACTATCTCTCTGTGTGTCTGTGGCCTTCTTTTTCTCTTACTATTTTTTCTTGGCTAAGCTCATTATAATTAACCAATCAATGCGAGAACAGACGACAACACAACAAGAGGCAAAGTCAAATTCCCACAGAGATCTACTCTCAGCCTCTAACTTGCTCACACTCTTCTCCCTCCACCCCCGCTCACGTTATACCACACTCTAGAAGAAGAAAGTTACTTGGAAAACGCTGATTTATTTACTGAAAACAAAAGAAGAAACAACAGCAAGGGAAACAAAGGAAAATAAGATGAGCCTTCGGGGTGAAAGGAGATAGAGAAATGTGGATGGGTGGGGGGAGGCGGGGTAATAATAATGCGTAATAATGAAGAGAGAAGAGAGAGGGCAGAGGGGAGAGAGAGAGAGAGAGAGAAAGAACAGGGACTGGGGAGAGACAAGACAGGATGCCCAGAGGCATGACCAAAGGACAATGGCAAACGGAAGTGAGCCTCAATGGCAGCGAAGGCGGAGAAGGCAAAACTTCTCAGGTAATTATGGGCCTAAAAGCGCAATATTTTGTTCTCTCTCTCGTCCTTTCCCTCTCGCTCTCTCTCCCTGAGGCACACGCACGAACACCCACCACACACACACACACACACTATATATGTACATACGTACATACTGTAGCATATTTGAGTACTTTCTTCGTTTGGTTTATGGACACACGCACAAGTTAGGAAGCACAGGACACAGGACGCTGAACGAGGCTGTTTCCTACTACTTAATGTAATTAGACTAAATTGCTTTTTAAGTGCGCCAAAGCGGAAAAAGAAACAACACAAATACCACGTACTGTATGCCAAAAATATACTCGTATACGCACATATTAGTGGGGGGGAGTAGGAAATCTCATACCAAAGATGGAAGAGCGCAGCACTACATCTTTGGGAAAAGTTATTCTGTGGCAAAAGATACACGGTCAAGGTCTTGCAATGAATGCCAAAAAGCGGCATACCACTGGGGGCGGGGAAGTTCAATGATAAATCGATTCAACAACCAACACTTAGACAACCACTAAGATCAAATGATGGTTGAATTTGGCGAGTACACCGTTAAGATTTACATCATGCAATTCAATGACGGTTCACTTATATTATTTATATTTATTTATTTATTTTATTTATATTTATTTATATTTTAATTATTTATTTGCCAAATAAATAATTTTCTGGGACTGTTTCCACTTCCAACCGCTCATAAACATTGTCTAAGATGTTCACAAAGAAGAAATGACCCCAAAAAAATCAAACAACAGATGTTGAAATCACTAAACGTGCATCAATCTGTCACATAAATGGAAAGATGACCTGATTTTAGTAATACCAAAATCGTTTACATTTTTAAACCATTATCGGGTTATCCATGAACGTTTCTTTAATGAAAAAATCCGTCACAATTGACCGCAATTAAACGCAATCATCATTTAATGTGGCACGTGGCCAGCCTCAACAGAGTCAAATTCATTTCAGCTAATTGGATATTCATATTCCTAATCAAATCTGCCATAACATGTGTGCACATTATGCATGCCTCATCCATCTAAAATTTCATTTTACAAAATGGTGACCCCGACAGCTTGATCGCTAGCCAGAGCTCCACCACCCACAGGGCACAGGGCGCAGGGCACAGGCGATTCATCAATTAGATATATTATGAAACCAATAAACGTGTACGCCTCTACACACACACACACACACAGCAGCAGCAGCATCAGCAGCAGCAGCAACAACATGGCAGCCTCCTGAAATTGGTGGAGGCGTGTAAAACATGATTACCAACGCAGCCGCTACTTACGGGACATAATTGGACAAAATTTTGAAACAGCAACAACTTCATGAACGAAGGCCATGCCACACCATGCAGCACTGGCCACAAAGGGGATACACAGAGTCCATGCACAGCAATCTACATATGCCACAAACTTTTCGATTGGCCAAATATCCCTGCATTGCTATGCAATTTGTGAAGACAGTGTCCGGTAATGAGACACTTTCGCATATACTCTACAGACATCTGATTGGAAGTCAACCTTTTGGGGCCAAAGAGCATTGCAAGATAAGGGGCTGTCCACACCGACTCCACTCTAATTTCGTTTAGGACAAAAATTAATACAATTTCATTGGTTCTCAATGATGTACAACTTTTGTATGTGTTAGGCGCACACAAAGCTTACAATTAAATTGATTATGTTTTAACCTACATAGGCTAAGGAGGAATCCCTTACCAATTGATACTCTGCTCATATCTATCGCATCGAGAGGGCATCGCCAGCCTCGACTTGTGCCTTAAGTTTTTGAGGTTAACATTACTTTTGCGATTGTGTGTGTTCGAGACTAACAACAGCTGCTGCTGTGCTGCCTGTCAGTTAAGCCCGCCGCCAACGCCACCGCCGCCGCCACCCCCCCGTTGCCGTTGGCGTTGCTGTCGACGCTCATGTAATTTGTTTTAGTTTTGTGTCCAACTCGAAAGTTTGTAATTAACATTGTTGCAAGTGGCAGTGGCAGTGGCTCTGGAGCGAAGGATGCGGTAGTGGCAGTGGCAGTGGCAGCGGCAGAGGAAGAGTGCGCTGCTCCTGATGATGAACTTTCCCGTGGAGCAAATATTTTTATTTCAACTTGGAGCACTTGTCACACTTGCGCACAAAAGGAAACGGCAGCATATACTTATTTCAATGTAATTAATAGTAGAACAAGTAAAACTTTCATGTCCAGAGGAGATCTCTGGCTCTGTCTTTCTTTCGCTCTCTGTGTCTCGATATCTTTCTATCTATCCTACAATTGAATAGAGCCCGTTGGCGCCTGAACAGGGAGACGAACACTTAACAAAAGTTCAAACCGGGGCAATAAATGTGCCTAGACAATTGGTTATACAGCAATAAGTGTAATCAATACTGTGCATATCGATTTATAGTTGTAGCAAGATGAAGGTTCTCCTTCCTTTGTGCTTGAAGTCCAGATGGAAAGATATTTTTGTATTATTTGCCATCTACAAGTGTCGGGGTATCAAAGTGTAGAGGAAATTAAGAGGCAAGTCAATTAAGAAGCACAAAGGACTCAAAGTAAAAATAGGCCTGTCTGCAGGCACAAAAAGCAATGTGAAATATGCTTGCTTAGACAGGACAAAGCATCTCACACTCCATTTGAAAGAGAATCCTTTCGGTTAAGCTCCTATTACGCACCTCTGCCTGAAGCGGCACAAAGTGTACGAGAAATTCAAAAATTCGAAGATTAACATGGGAGAGGAGTGGACCTTAAAGCAAGGTAAAGATTAGCCCAAGTAAAGCAATCAAAAATATGAAACAAAAAAAGCATCAAGAGAAGCAAAAAAAAGAAGATTAAGCGGTCGTAACTGTATGTCACCTTTCCACAGATAACTAAAACGATATGCCGCCAGTTACAACGAGATACATTGCTCGTTGCCTTGAAAGTATCTTATGAATTTTCGGCCAAAATATCTTTGGTTTGTGTATTTGGTAACAAAGGGCATTGCATAGTCTCTCGTTGGGTGGAGTGTTTTTCCAGCCCTTTGTTGCGGCGGTCAATTCTCGTTGTTGTTGCAGCCACAAAACATAGCCAGCAAGCAACGCCACCCCACAACATTTATCCAATATCCCAACCCAGTCCCCGCGAGCCAACAACTGATGGACATGGCCAACAATGAAGCTGGCCAACACACCTTCCTTTTGTGCTGCCCTGTCTGCTGTGTAGTCCTGTTGCATTTGCTCTAGCTGTCGCTGTCGTTGCTGTGTCTGACTAACGGATATATGTATTGATTGTCAAATGGTATACTCGCATATGTCTACATATGTATGTACATATGTATGTATGTAGATGAGTATTCGTTTTAGCTGGAATCCGTTTTGAACATTCTCTCATTCCTGCCCCATCACACACAACAGGAAGTGCTTCTCTCTTTGACATTCAATGGATTTAGTTCTTGTTTTGTGTGTATGTGTGTGTCCATCCATTGTGATAATATTTGAATAGCTAAATGTTCAAGTTCGTTTTAGTTTAGTTTTCTGTCATCAGATGGGCTAAGCTCAAAGGTCATTCCATAAATGTTTTAAATCGAAATGCGCTTAGCAATAGGGGCACTTTTTTTTAGTTATCGAATAGTGGTGGAGTGCACGGAGCTGTTTATCAATAATCGATAGTTATCGATAACGTATTACCACAGCAAATATAAATTAAATTTCAATAATTACAGAGGACTTCCCTTTAAACAAAAAATAATATAAATAAGAAAAAAAATTAACCCACAATCATCATGACAATCGTGTGAAGCGCACTCACTATTCAGGGAATATTTCCCTTTGAATGACAATTTACCAAGGGGGATTGACAAGCACACTTACACGTACAATATTCCCGTTCTGTCTGTGTGCGTGTGCTCCTCCATTTATCTATTGTAATCCTCGGAGTAAGCCCCAGGATCCAGTGAACTAATTTATATACTTAATACAGAAAATGACAGCGGGGGGACGGACTCATATTTGATTTCGTTGCCCGACAAATTAGTTCTGTGTTTTTTTTTTTTACCCAGCTCCAAATCCCTGAGTCACCTTCAACTCTGTCCCAGGTCCATCCCCCCTTAGGACAATCCTCTCCCCCTACCTCTGTGGGGCATAATAAAATTTACAGTGTTATCCCAAAAGTGTTGTCGAGTTTTTGTCATTTCATTTCAGTATATTTTCATTTTATTTTCAGTTCGTTTTTTTTTTTTTGCCGCACAGCCTTTGGTGGCTTGGCCGCAACTATGTGGGCGGTTGGGACATTGTCCTTGTGGCATGTCCTTCCATCGGAAGGGTGTGCGTACCAATGGCCTGCAGGGATTGTCCTGCGTTGTCATAATTCGCATATTAATGTTGTTCATTAAAGTTGTATAAATTATGAATGATATCACAGGAGGACACTCCACTCGTCTCGTCTCCCCATATGAGCCGCACAAAAAGAGTCCTTGGGTAAACGGATTGTGCAACGTGACGTCCCCTTACGAGTATGAATCTCTGATCTCCTGAATATTGTATTATGTGTGGAAATTGTTCTTTGTTGCTATGCAGAGCTTTATCCTTTACTGCAAATCACTTCGTGAAAGTCCTTTCCCTTTAATTTGTCATCTCTTAAGAAGTTAAAGCGTTGGATCAACTTTGGGCACGTATCCTTGCTACCAACTGATGATTAATGCGCGACTCGAGATGCACAAGCGAATCCTGCAAGAGAGAATGCCCGAGAATAGTACTCAAACAACAAACATGTCGTGAACTTGATGCTCGACTTGTTTTTGCTGTTGAACCACTCCTAAAATCTAAGGCAGAAATGGAAAAATAAAATAGATTATGAGGCTCCATTCAGGAGGCTTCACCTGCTAGGGGGCAGAGCATTTCCCATGCCCAACCATTCTAATCGTATTTCTTTTACTTGAGGCTTCCCTTTGTTAAATACCTTTCAGATAAATGCCTACAGATACATACATATCATCATCATAATCATCATCATAGCATTATCATTGCATCGTTTCCATCACATCTTTCATTCGGTTATAAATGATGTTCATGTCTCTGACATTTTGTTTTTTTCTTCCAACTGTTGCAGGACTTCCCGGCATCCCCCGGCATTTTTCTTGCCGCTCCCTTGTGCAAACATTTATTGATTGGGCTTTCCATCCTGCCGACCTCTCTGACCGACCGGGGGGTAAATAAGGCAACATCTTTTCCACTTTCGTTGCGAGTAAAACATGAAGAAAGGCTATGGGTGGAGATGTGAAATATATGCCATTCATTTTATGCATGCAACAACATTTTTGCCAAGAACGAACCCCCCCAAGAAGACCCAGACCCAAACTGATTTGATGATTGATTCGATTTGCTGTTCCAGCGGAATGAAAATGAAAATGTCCGCAGTGCAGTGGAAAGCTATAGAAAAGAAGGCGAAAAGAGATGGCAAGACAGCAGAAAGATATGGGAGTGCTTAAGATAGCGATGCAGAAGAGCAGAAAGCGATAGAGTTGGAGATCCGCAAAAGAAAGCACCAGAAAGTGAGATAAAGCAGAAGTATGTACATACATGTGAGTAAACTTCCCAAAAGATATGAAGAAACTCAGAATGGGTAGAACGAAATCACAAAACAAATGGTAAGAGTACAGATAATTAGATTGGCAGATCAAAAGGTCAAAGATCATTAAAGATTTACACCCCGCAAAAATCTTTGCTTTTGCTGGGCGGCTCGTGTCATCATTAAGTCCACACCCAATCTGGGCAAATGGGTATCCAAGGGGTCACGGCTCCCCAGTGGTACACACACTCCCACCACTGCATCCCCGACCCCCTCCCTTATTCCTTCTGCAAGTATCTCTGGAGAATCTGTTCAACTCAATTGGCAAGACTTTCCCTTTTATTTGCACTCAGCTGGCATTCATGTTTGCACTTTTTTTGAAAAGCCATCAGAAGGAGAGAGAACAGAGCAAAATACGCAACCGAATTGCCATTAGAGGACAGGTCCTGCTGGTTGACACATAAGCCCATGAATGCCCTGGCTTTCTGTATCTGTGGATGTGTGTCTTCTTGTGTCATTTTGTCCTTCAATGGCTTTGTCCCTTCCACTCTTTCTATCGCTTACTGTGTGTGTGTGTGTGCAGTCATCGGAAAGTATTATAGAATCAATTAAGTGGGTAACGATATTCATTTGCAACAGAGAGAGAGAGAGAAGGAAATTCTAAATCGATTTTCCACAGCATTTAAGCTCCATCAAAGTGCTGTCAAACACTAAGAAAAGTGTCTTGCCATTGGTTTTAAGCAGAGTATTTCAACAAATTACAAATACATATTTCACTCCCATGCGAAAGGACATTTTCCACGATTGCTTCGGGTATTTTTTTGCAATGAAACCCCTAAAAAATATCTCCAATGGTACTGCAACTATTTTCAATTGATAATTTCTTAAAATATTCATTCCTTCGGGGAGAGCCTTGGTGAATCATTAAAAGATAGAAAATTGTACATTCCAATTGATATTTCTTTTGAAATTTCCAATCTACGACACACAATTAAGGGGGATGCAGCAGCCCTAGGTACCGCTTGAGTGGTTTTATTTTTTTCAATCGCAACTTTCGGCAATTACATAATCGCAGACAATTCATTTCCCCGTTCCCTGCCTCCTGCCACCAAAAAGAAGGATTCGATTTCTCGGATTCCTTAATTTTATTTTGCGCCAAAGTGTCCTGCGGATGTGTCTCCAGAGGGGGAGTCATCGCGGCGCTGGTTTGTTGATTCCACAGCGAAAAAAAAAAAAAAGCCAAAGCACAAGACCAAGAGGGATGGACGGTTCGTTCGATGGTTTCTGTATCGGTTACGGTTACAGTTACGGTAGCGGGGGGATTTGACAACCCTTACGCTGAGAAATGGCAGGGCAAAAAGGAATCGCAGACAGGCGGATTAACGCACAAAGCGTAAGGAGGGGAAACAATTGGTCCACATAGAGCTATTGACCTTGTCAGGGAGACGGTGCTGCTGCTGCTTCTGTTTCTGCTGGGAGTCGGGTATGGCGCCTTGTCAACGCCTTCTTCGATGTGGCATGACCTTTCCCTTTGGCACATACATAAATAAGGAGAGGCGACAGCAGCTTGTCGGGGTTACCATCCCAGGAGCGGAGCGAGGGTTCATTTCAATATTGCAAAAAATAAAACGACAACAAAAGAAAAAGAACACACATTTTTTCAAAATACATTTTTTTGTTCATTTCCCCCTTATGTCCGTCCCACCGTATCCAAGCCCGTTGTATCCCTAATATGGAGACCCGTTTCGACCATAAAACCGTTTGGCGCTTTTTCTCTCTATCTCTCTCTCTCTCTCTTTCGCCTTCTATTGAATTTTATTGATTTTTCTTCTTTCTTTCTCATTCCTTTTGGGGGTTTTTGTTTTTGTTTCTGTTTCTGTTTCTTTTCTTCTTCCGACATTTGTCGTCAACGTAATTGCCACACAGCGACCGCTTGTCCATGCCCCATACCACATGCCCCAGTGCCGCTGCCTTTGTGTTTGTCCGTTCTTGAAAATGTTATTAAAATCTGAAGAGGAAACATCTCGTGATTTATTCTATATACATAGCCATCAAAGTTCTTCAGACAAAACTTGATTAGCCAGCAGATCAGTTTCGTGTTTGATATACAATATATAAGGCATGGGGCATGGGGCATGTGGCAAGTGGCAAAAAGAGATTGAATGATTTGCAGCTTTAACGCTGGCATGAAGTGGGGATAATCAATGGTGGAATTTAAATATAGAATTGGATAAAATCGTTCTAAATTTATAGTTTTTATGTTCATTTGAGGCGGAATCCCCTTCTAAAAGAGACAAAACAAGCAACCGAAGAGCGCTGCTGCATGACAAGTATGATTAAGTATCTCAAGAAGAATTAAGCAGTGTTTGTCATCCAAAAGCTCTGAAGGATTCTTGGCTGCAGGACTCTGAACTAACCGAAAAATCAGATGATGGCATTGGCATGCACCTCCCACCAACTCCCCCTCTTTGCCTATGCCATCGTGTGCCACACAAACACACACATGTGCGGGAAGGATAATGACGTTAATGAAGTTCCACAGTTGCTGCCACACAGAAGTTTTCATCAGTTTGCCACGTTGCGTTACAAAATGTGCCCATAAATGTGTCATGCCTCCTCCTCCCACACGTCCCCATCTACCCACCGCATACCACCCCTCACTCTCTGTGGACACCCTTGCTCACCCACCCCCAAACACTGCAGAAATGGCTGAAACGGAATGGTCGAGCCACGCAATCAAAGAACCGTTGAAATGGCTACCGGTTACACATAATACGAGTACGTCCGTCCGTTACCCTGCTCCCGTTCCCCCTGCTTCCGTTCCCCCTGCCTCGGCGGTACGTTCTAGACGTGCCACGTAACGGCAGCCGTGTGTGGGTGCGGAGGGGTGGCAGCGCATGCGAGAATCCCTTTAGCAGTCGCCGACTCGACTCCGCTACGTAGTCGTCCTTAAATAACATTGCGTTGTTCTTTATTGGTCGTTAAATCTCTTGCGGTTGTCGTGTCTCCGTTTTGTGCCTCTCCGTCTCCGCCCCTCTTACTCACTCCCCCACCATCCATTCACACACTCACACACAAACACACACACAAACAGTGGGGACAAACCCCACCCTTGTGTTGTTATGCTGAAGAGCACACCCGCACCCGCACACGCCATCGGCAGAGCAACAGCAGCAGCAGTAGAGCAGAGGCCTGTTGGGAGTCACGTTTTCCTAGTCGGGATGTGAATCTTAAATACGTCAGTGTGGCACAGTGGAACAACATCATTTAGTAACGGTATTAAAATACAATTTTTTTTAAATTAGTTATAGTTATTTATGCAGTTTTATACAGTTTTTTAATTTAATTTTATATGCAAAACGCGAAAGAAAAATCCATCCAGAGTGTGGTTCTACATGGGATCTATACATACATACATATATGCATGTACATATGTACATACATTCTTACAATATATGTAAAAAACTTCCAACTTAGACTTTAAGAAATAAAAAGTATGTCTATGCCCACTGTTCTGTCGCCCGCTGGCGAAAGAACGCAAAAAGCAGCCGAAAAAAGAACCGTTCAATTTCATTCTCAAGCTTGGGAGAGCGACAGCGCGTAGGCAAAACGGTAGCAGAGCGTTGACAGTGGCAGCGCGAGAGCTGAGCAATGGCAGTGCAGTGGCAGAGCTTTGGCAGTGGAATAGACTGGCAGGAGCAGCGCGTGGGCAGAGCGGTAACAGTGGCAGAGAAAGGGCAGTGGCAGAGCAACGCGTAAGCAGCGCTAGGGCAGAGAACCAGCAGCAGCAGGCAAAAGTGTAATAGCAAAAACGCAAAGACAATCCAAATGCAACAATAAAATGAAGCCGAAATCCGTAGGCAATTTCAAACGGGACAGAGTGACGCCGACGGTTTTTGCGTTTAGATTTTCTTAGTCGTTTTTGTTGTTGTTTAATTTTCCATTTAGGGTTGCGTTGCTCATGCAGCAGCAGCCGTCCCACCAAGTATTTGTTTTTGTATTAGCGGTAGGAAAGAGAGGAAGAAGTAAAAAGACGAAGACGAAGACGAAGAACAGTAAAAGCCGTGGCTGAGAAATTCCGTGACGTGACGTTTCTGCGCGTCTCTGCAGTTTGGAGTATGCTGCTGCCGCTTCCACTGTTTGTGGCCGATAAGAGAGAGATGGAGAGGACCGTCGTCGATTCCTCTTGCTTATGCTTACTTGATACCCTTTTTTCCAACGAGTTTCTTTTGCAGCGTGTCAGAATTTCTCTCTTACTCTCTCCCCATCCACCGAACTTGGTGTACAGTACGGAGTACAGGGTATTTCATTGTCGAGGCTTCAATTCTATAAGGTGGTTCTTTCTCCTTCTCTTCCCACTGCCTTCTGTTCATCATTCCTTCTGTTTTTCCCCTTCATTTCACTTTCGTTCGCTCCCGCGCTGCTGCTCGTGACTTTGGTGTTGTTTTGCGGCCGCCATCTAAATGCCAATCCCTTGCACTCCCCCCTGGCCATTCTCTCACCCACTCACTCCTCAAGCAGTGTGTGTGTGTGTGTGTGTTTGTGTGCCGTCAAGCAGTGGTGTCGTGTCCTTCATCAGGATGCCAACAAAATAAAGCCTATTTTCATTGTTTCCTCTTTGTCGACATCTTTCTCGTTCTGTTTCGCCCTTTACTCCCTTTTCGCATTGTCTCCCCTTTTCCCATTACTCTATTTCTACCACTCCACTTCTCCCTTTTCAGAAACTTGAACAGCTGACAGAGCGACGACGTCAACGTTGTTGTTGTGCTACGGCGCCTAGCCTATTGTTGTTGTTGTTGTTGCTGTTGCATGACATGGGCCGTTAATTAAATTAAGTAAAAGTAGCAAAGTATGTTCCGTACATTATTTAGTTAGGAACGTCTCCCACCCTCACCCTCACCACTCACACTCTCACTCTCTTTAGCTCTATTCTCCTTCGGCAACTCTTTGGTATATTTTTTACCGCTCTCTTCGCGGCCGAATGACTTTATCAGAGTGCCATGTGATGGGGAGAGGGGGCGTAGCAAGGGAAAGACCATGGCTAACTAAATGTTATTGCACCTCTCTCGCTCTCTCTTTCGTTCTATTTAGTTATTTATCTTTCTTCTCTCTATCGTTTTTCCTCTTTCTTTACCTTTCTTTTCTTTTCTGTTTTGCAGTATTTTTGTTCTTCATATTCCCTCTCTTTCTGTCTTTTTTTCTGCAATAACAATTGCTGACTGTGGAACGGAACGCATGTAAATATTTATCTTGAACATATTTATACCCATTTCTTTTTTCCCATACCCTTTTCCGTACTTTTTTTCACTCGTACTCGAGTATTGTATTTTTATAGAGAATGGAAATACGCATCTTATTTTTATAGGGACTATACTACACATATACAATACATGCATACAAACATATATACACTTAAATAAAATATCACGTTACACTGACAAAAAATTGAACTTCTTTTACTAAATTAGGTAAAAACATATGAAATTATTATTTACAGAGCCTACAAAATATCCAATTTTTCGTAGAGGTGCATACAGGTGAATATATTTATTTATTTAATTTAAATAAATTTAAATGTATACTTTTAACAAAAAGTTTCAATCAAAAAGCTTCAGAAAAATATTTTGTATTTCATTTCTATCATATGAATTGGTAATCTTAATGTATACCTCCCATGAATTGGTTCGAAAATACCCTCCCTTTTCCAATCGTAAATATACGAACAATATTTAGTAAAAATTCCATCAGAATTCATTCATTAAACATTTCCAAGACATACAAATAATGTTTCCTTTGCTTAATTAAGGAATAAAGCAATCCCTAGATAATATCTCTTCAAATACTTTTTCGCTTGTGCGTCGCAAGTCTAGCGGCAATCATCAGTTGGGAGAAAGAGAGAGGAAATAGGCGCCTCATTTCTATCAAGTAAAAAGAGAGACAAGAGAAACGGTTGTAAAGTCTCAGAGTGGCAGTAAAAAGTACGAATACAGTTATGGATCATGTCCGGGGGTTTTTCCTTCCAAAAGAAAAGCGATTTGCATTAAACGTTTAGTTGAGGCAGCAGCAACAAAAAAAGGAGAACCAGATGAAGCAGACAGAGATGAAGGCAAATCGATTAAAAGGCTTTTACCTCTCTCTATCTCTCTTTCTCTCTCTTTGCACGTGACACCAACAGACGGGCTCATGGCACTACAACGGGGGAGTGCCGTGCCGTGCCGCCTAGAGGGTTAACAGTAGGTAGATGTGGCAGGCAGGCCATGAAGGTGGCAAGGGTGAGTGGATTGGAGTTGGCTTGGCGTGGAGAGAGAAATGCGCCACATGGCAAAACGGGGCATAATTGAGCCGTCTAACAAGCCCAATGACCGATTAAGCCAGCATGTCGACTGACCCACGGACAGACGAAAGTTTTGCCCCGCAAAATTAGTGCCCCGACTTTGCGTTTGAGTTCCAGTTAATGTGGGGGGGTTAAGGTGAGGTCTCCAGAGCTCTCAAGGATGTAGATCAAGTTCTACTTGCGGGAATTAAGGAATTACTTGTAGGATAGACTCAACTTTCCTTACTTTATTGGAACATCAATCGATCATTTCCTTGGCAGAAAATATTCATATTCGTTTTGGAACCTTGGAAGGTGCAAAATTTACTTATTTATTTATATTTAAAGTAAAGCTTTATGTCAAAGCTTTTTAATTTAGATAGCTAAGAGGTTATGTCTCTTTCATTTAATTTCATTAGAGTGCCATCCATTAACTTTGACTCTGTTCAACAACAACCACTCTAAGTATATGCTAGATACATACATATATCCTCCCATTATCTAATATATTTTCCCTTCATATTCATAATCATTAATCGAACACGTATTGATTTTTTGGGGGAATTCGTCGATGTCGTTTTTGCTGGCGTCTCTCTGGAACACGTCAACGCATTTTTTCACGCTTATCTCCAGATCGTTGGGTAAAATATGTGTATGTAGAGCGGGGTGTAGGAGGTGTAGGTACCTGTGTCTGTATCTGTATCTACAATTTATCTGCCGGTTACGGCTTATCTTATCAGGGAGAAGCCAGCACCTGAACCAGTGGTTTTGTGGTTCGGTGGGATGGCAACGAGCGAGCAAGCGGATGACGAACTTCAATTCAATTCAATTTCTTTTCAATTTCTTATTCCCCTATCGCCGGTCTCTCTACCTCTCTGTCTCACCCTCTCTCTCTCTCTCTCTCTGTGTATATCTGTTCATTCCCCGACATTACCCCTTTCCGTTTTTCCTTTCCCGCTTTTTCCCTTTGCCCCTCTTTTCCCTTTCCTCTTTACCCCTCTGTTCTTTTACTTTTATTTGTTGAAATATTTTCCGCATTTTCCTACAAAAAGTGGCACCTTCAGTGGATAGATTTTGTTGGAGTTTTTGGGTGGGAAATCTTTTGGGGGGCTCTGTACACATTTTTTGAGGGTTGGGGTTTCGTAATGATGAGCGACGGTGTCGTGTTTTCATTAAGCTTCAAGAAATTTAAATATGTTATAATAATAATAATAATACGTGTCTCTGTATGTGTATCCGCCCCATGGGGTGGCATTGAAAGGTGACTGGTGTTGGGGGTGGCATTGAAAGCGAGGGATGGTTTGAGGTCGTATGGAAAAGTGGGGGCTTTCTTGGGTTGGTTGTGCGCTGTTTTGGTGCCTTACAAAGGTGTGTGTGTGTGTGTGTGTGTGTGTGTGTGTATGTGTGCCTTGTGTGTGGCATTGTCTTAGTCCTGTCCTCGTCCTTTGATCCTAATCACAGTCCCAGCCCAGCCAGGAGGACCAGATTTTTGGCATACTTCCCCGAATAATCCCCCGCACCAACCATCCCTGCCTCTTTTGCGTTTCTCGAGAGTTTGCTTTGCATTTTGCGGCTTGCTTGAAAAATGTTAATTTTCCTGCTAATGGGAGGGGACTGTCGGAGGGGTATATGTATGTGCGGCTGTATGTTTAAGGGAAAATTACTTTTCCGAGCTGAGATTTTTCGCACAGAGCCGCTAAAAAGAAAATTTTGTTTCTTTAAACGAAAGCAAAAATGTTGTACCAGGAAATTCTCAAAAAGTTTGTCTCAATTTTCATATTCAATTGTAATAATGGGAAATATTTTCTGTTTATTGCCTGGAAAAATGGTATATTTTCACCCAAATGAACTGAATTAAAGAATTTTTTCGCTTAATTGGGCATTTTTGCGTGAAAGGAGAAGCCTAACAAAATGTAGAATTGAATTCCTATAAAATAGTTTAAGCAAAAAAATGCTCATGACGCTAGGAACAGGAAACAGAAACACCTACAGAATCACTGCTAATCTTCTCGGAATTCGGTGACTCCGACAAAAGTGTTAAAGAATTATATGTATAGAACGATTAATATGTAACTCTCGATTTCAATCACTAATGATTCCTTGATCAATGACAATCAATATTTTTGCAAATAGATAATTAGAAATCATATATAAATTGCACTTACCAAATGCAGTACAGTATTCACAACCTCACGGTTGGTGACCTGCCCCACCTCGATGAGGCCGATGAGGACGGCGAATTTAAGATTGTCGGCGGTTGTCATTCTGACGATTTCGTCGGGCCGCTTGATCTCGCTGTACGGCGGACGCATGATGTCCGCCATTTTTGTCGATTTAAATTTATTCGATTTATCGTTTCGAGTTTTGATTGAATTTGAGTTATTGATTTTATTATTCAATATTATTTTCAACGCATTGCCAGCGCGTTGCGTTTTTATTGTATTTTTTCGGTTTTTTGTTTATTTAAGTTAAGGTTTCGATTTTTTTTCGCATAGATTGAGTTATAAAATTAATGGATGGAATGCACACGAATGGATACACGGCACACGCACACACGATGCACAGATATATAATACATATAATGCTATATATAGTATATACACCTATATATAGGATATATATTCAAAAACAATTTACGATATATTGCCAGGCAATTGGAGGGGAGACGAACAAAAAAATTAGTTGAAATTTTTTGTATTAAATTTAATTTTTTTTTTTTTTATATTTTTTTTTGGCTGGATTTATGTTGTATTTTTGATTTTGCAAAAAAACTTTTCCAATTGATCAGGGATCAGGTTGCAGCACGTTGTGGCTTTCGCTGTCGCTGTCGTTGCTGCCACTTCTTAGGGCACATATTGAGGAGGGAGCAACACCCACACACACTTATCTCTGCCGCAAGCCTTTAAGCACTTCTCTCTATGCGAATTCTCATTATTTTTACATTAATTTCTATTAACTTTTATATTTATAATTGCACAACAGAGCGACAAAGTTTCGTATTTGTTTTAAACTTTTTTTGCCTGTTTTTTTTTTAATTTTTGGTTGGTTTGTTGGTGGATTTTGATGTGTTTTTGTGGTGGTTGGTGGTGACATATACATACAAAAAGGGGAGAAAGAGAAAAAGGTTTCATGAGTAAAATATGCAAGAAATTTAGATCAATTATCGATCGATCTATGGATAAGGGAGCACAGTGCGTTTCAGAGCTTTGGGGCGTTCGGTGCAGGGTATGTATATTCATGAGTTATGCTATTTTCTTGTTTTATAATGGAAATTGCTTCTACTTTTTAGTATACTCATACATAAGTTTTGTTCACTGTTTTATATATTTTTTCACTCAAAAGATGTTTGTTTTACATTTCCAACTATACAATTGATAATAATCGATTGCCACGATTTCTTTCTGACTGCCACTTTAACTATGAAACGCACTGTACGTGCGTTGCTTTGTGAAATTAAAATTTATATGAAAATTAAATGAAATTCGTATTTTACATTCATTTTCTTGGTTTTCTCTTTTGTCAGAACTAGAAAGTAAAGCATTCCAAATATTCGTTTGATCAGAGGGAGGAATGGGCTTTCGGTGGGGTACCTTTCCAGAGGAGAAATACGTGTGCTCGATGGGGCATGAGAGGAGAGTAGGAGTCCCATTATTCATTCGGTTTTCATTCCTTGGTCCAAAGTGGAAAATTGTCTGGGGGAATTTATGTGCATTTATAATTTTTTGCTGCTTTTACGAGTATTTCTGTATTTTTTATTTTTTTTTTGTTGCTCAATTTTATGCATTATCTGTATCTGTATCTGTATCTCTGAGTGAACCGCACTGAATCTTTTGCCTGAACTTTTCATCAGATCAGCAACAAAAGTATATATTGTACATATTCCCCTGACTCTGACTCATCTGCGGATCGATTTCGTTATGAAAGAGTAGTTCTTGGGCAAAAGGTTTTCCACGGTGCGCTCTCGCCGTCACGCACCGGCAATAAGGCAGGGCCATTGGCCTCTGCAAAAGCCTGGGAAAACCTTCGAAAGAAACGCTAAAAGCAACGCAAATATCGTGGGGGCACACACATAAGATTTGTGTGATGAGAATTTTAATAAATTTATTAACCCAGTGGGGAAAAGACCAAAACAAAAGTGTTTCTTTCATTGGATTTTCCATCGCATGAGTATGAAATATTAAAGAACTTTTTGATGGAAATTGTTTACTAGATGTTGGTTGTAAAGTGTCTAGCAACTTTTCTTGTAAAAAATGCATTCATTTTGAAGTATATACATATGTACATACATATGTATGTACATATATTTTTGGTTATTTTCTCAAGGAACTCCTGGCAGGAAAAGAGGACTTCATAGAACAAGTTTTCCTAATTAAGAAAATCTTGTAAACAGCTGAAACACAAACTTTCTATAGATATTTTCACACCTACAGAGAAAATCAAAGTTTTCACTTGTTTTTTCCTCAATTTCATTTAGCATATTTGTGTGATATATAGCCCTTAACTTATTTTGTTTCGATTTCCCTTCAAAAAAAACACCTAAGGTATAAGTACTCGTACGAAAAAGGTGTTTTCACTCTCGCGAAGATCGGCTTATGTAATGATCACTTTACAATGGGCAGCGGGGGTAGAGCTGTTTGAGAGAGGTTGTAAATGCAATTCACATTCTCTAGCACTTCTCCTTCTTTTTCACTATTCACAATAAAAAAAAAGGCTAGCAAGAGGGAGAGAGAGAACAACAAAAACAGTAGGTGAACAACAAACAAAAACAATAAAAAAATATATACATGTGCATATATGCATACATATACATACATACATATATAAAAAAAGAACACGACACTCGAAAAAGTGGAAGAGAAAAAAAACCGGCGTGGCATACGTGGTTTACGCGGGGCAGTGACGGCGACGAGAAACGTTGGCAGAAGCAGCACAATGTTGGTAACTCGCGCTGCCAAGGTGTGTTAATATCAGGTGGAGGCACTCATTTTATATTTGTTTTTCAATTGACTATGTTTCTGGCTCTATCTCTCTTTCTTTCTGCCATGCACTGCGTGTGTGCCAGTGAATTAACAACAACAAATGTTTTTGAGACCCTGTGAATGGCTGCACCTTCAATTAACACATTATGCACTGGCCGGTTTTTTTGTATTTTGTCTGCTATTACATTTTCGATTTCTTTGGGTTTTTACTAAGCAGAGAAGATCCAAGATCCACAGTACGTTATGAATGATCCAATCAGAAGATAACAAAGATCCAAGTAGAGACGGGAAAAATCAAATTATAGCATCGAAATTGCCGTCTAGCAGGTGTCTACATTTCTAATGTTTTTCTTAAGTGGAAAGTACGCGTTTTACCCGTTATTGCCACTAGTTCGCGCTCTTACCACGTTTTATTTTTTACCGCTAACCGCTATGGCTAACCATTTAACAACCTGGCGCGCACTTTACTAATTGCACGTCAACAAATTCCAATTCGAATTTTGGTCGACGGCCACCAGTCGCTGCCGTTGACGTCGCCGTCAGCAGAGACACAGAGAGAGAGAGAGCACTTTGAGTTTGTTAGAGCGGCTCTCCAGTTGGTAATGCTTGTTACGAAACACGAAACAAAGATGCAATTCAGAGAGAACGACAGCGAGAGAGAGAGCGAAACTGATGATCGCGAAACGTTGAAGGGGAGCACAGTGCTCCCTCCTGGGTGATGGACGCCCGACCCCAACCCCCCTCAAGCACGTGTATTCCTACCACCTAGCTCCCCTTCCGATACTACGTTCTTATTCTCTGACGTTATCTGTTTGTGCTCGCTCTCCTTCTGTCTTCTGGCCAATGTTCCTGCTCTCCGTTTTATCTGTTTGCTCGCCCTCTCTATCCCACTCTTCTGTTTTTTTTATCTGTTTGCCCTCTTCCTCTCACTGTTTTTCTTTTTTGTTCTGCTTTTTAGTTGAACTTTTTGTTTGTTGTATTTCTTAGCGGCAGCGAGAGAGCCGCTGCTCTGCTTTTGGTGGTTGCTTTTACCGTTTTTGGTTAGGTTTTTAGTTGAATGCTGGTTCGTTGCTGGTGGAAGGGGGACGGTAACCAGTTTCAGATCTATGTGGGAGAGCGGGGTGGGGTATGACTGGGAGAGCGTAACCTGCAATTGCAGAAGGGTGTTCGTTCGTTGTACGGTGTGCGGTGGGGGGGTGTTCCACTGTAATTATGAATTGCAAGCACACACGGTTTTTCCTTTGTTTTGGCCCTCGCTCTCCCGCTCTCTGGCTTCCTTTCAACATCACTGTCTCTCTCTCAGAGTCTCTCTCTCTCTCTCTCTCTCTGTAAGTCATTCTCTCAGCCGGTTTCCTTCATACCCTCTCTCCACCACACTCCCTGGCTATCATTTTATCCTGCCTCTCACCTCCCTTCGGCACTCCCCTTCCTTTAAGCAAGGTTGGCTTTCCTTTCCCCTGCCCTTTGAGTGCGAAAAATCAATGAATGTGTCGCCCAAAACACACAGTGAGAGAGAGAGAGAGAGAGTGAGAGCGACCAGGAGAGAGTCACCAAAAGAGAATACTGTCCACGAGTTTGTTAACGTATTAGTCGGTCTTTCCCGACCCGCCCCCCTTTCCTATTCAATCTTTCAACCATTTAGCACGTTCTACGCTACGTGAGCGCTCTCTTGTTGGCTCTCTCTCTCTCTTTTGGTTGCTCTCTGGTGCTACTTACTCTCTATCTTCACTGCTGCTGCTCCGTTGCGGCTTTTTGTCAACCTGCTTCTTCTTATCTCTGCTGCTTCTACTTCTTCTTCTCCTATCTCTCTCTCACCGTCACACTCTTGGATATTTGTTTTATTGCAATATTTTGTTGGATTTTCATCATTCCCATTGGAACAAATACAACAGAAATCGAGTGCTAATTGGTAAGAAAACAATCCGTGCTCCAAATGGCAGAAAAACCAAGCGGAATCCTCAAAAAACGACGTCGACGTAAACGCACACGTAACACACAGAACAACAAAGAATGTGGTGGTAGCAAAGGACGCGGTGGGGGATCAGGAAGGAGGACAAAAACCGGCTGTAATTAATATTTACGTTTGCTTTTGTTGTTGTTGTCGTTGTGGACGCCTATTTTTTGATGCTTTTAAACATAATTTTCTACCTAATTATGTTTTGTAAATTCATTTTTTTGATTGTTGAAATATTTCACACATTTAATTTGTGTTTTTTGTAAATTATTGTTGACATTTTTTTTATTTTTTATAATAGCTATCAGTTGTTGTTGAACAGGCTGTTTTGGTTGTTGTTGTTGTTTTAAAAGAAACACCACACACACGGAAAAAAAATTTAACAAAAAAGACAACAAAATGCCGGCGTATTGTCGCTTTACGTAGTACCGTAGTGCGTAACGGTCCGGGGGGGTGGTGATGATGCTGACCGGTCCGTCGTACGACTGGCGGGCGGGGACTAACGAAGGAATTGATTCATAAATAAAAGGGAATAAACGTTCCGTTCCGTTCTCGTTCTCACGTAACAACAAGCAAAACCATTTTCGTTAACGTTACGCTGCGCTGCGTCTCTTGTCGCCAGCCAACCTGCGTCGCTGCGTCCGGTAGCGGTATATATCGAATATTGATAAATTTATATTTTTTATTTTATATATTTTAGGTGATTTTTTGTTGTTGCAAAAATATCAATATGGATATTTTTGTGGGATTTATCAACGGACTTTTCTGAATTCAGAAAAAAATTCGACACTGTGTTGCCTTTTCCGCGGCACGTTCATTCATGTTCACGAGTTGGGGCGACATGTCCCGAACATCTTTCATTCAAGCTTACGAGTTTTGGGGCGGCAAGGCCGTTCTTTTAAATACGCCCGCCTTTAAAAGTTTCTGGTCCTTGAAAATTTTGCTCCGACGCATGTGGCAAGAAAAGAGCGCGAGGGAGTTCATTTTTGCGTTGAGTGAGTGAGCAGGGCATATTAGGGCCCTCTGTTCAAGGTATGTTAGGAGCCACTGTTAAGTTAACTGTTCATGAGGCGCCAGATTCAAAATTTTTAAGTGATTTTTATTCATTCCTTTTATGTTCAAGAGTAATGGGGCGGGGTGGCAAGGTTCTTTCAAATACGATCGTCATCTGTTGCAGGGCTTACCAATGTTGCTTGGCCACATGTGGCTAGAAAACGTATACATATGTATATGGCTAGATGTTGCTTAGAAAAAAATAGGGTAAGGACAACATTTAAACAGATATAAAACGCTTGCAACCAGAGCTGAACCCATTTCCTTAACATACCCTGCAGGCCTATGGATGTACCGAAGGTGAGGTGTGGTTTGTCATTTTTTCTATGTTGCTGTGTTGTACATTGTCCTTACCTGTCCATAACATTCCCTTCCGTCTTGGTTTTCTCTCTCTCAGCTTTTTCTCGCTCTGTTAACGTATTTTGTGGTTGAGTTTTCTCTCTCGCTACAACAGCTGATTGGGAGGGACATTTATTGCAGCCCGCGCGTATGACAGTTTTTCAAAAAACTGTTCGAAGAAGGCTGTGCCTAAAGAGAATTTCTGTTTCAAAGCATCTTTTTTGGAAGCAACTGTATGTCAAAGCGATAATTGTTAAATACCAATTGGTACTGGCAGAAATTAAGATTTTAATAAACTTAGAATACTTAGAAATTTTGCAGTCATAACTATTTACATATGTACATTGAATGTTAATATACACTAAACTAAGTTTTTCTAATTTTTTTTCAGCTTGTCCGCCATTTTTGCGTACTCCAGCAGAAAATTCATGAGAGGGACGACAGATTTTTATAATATTTTGCTCATTTTATTTGATAAACGCTTGAGTCCTTTTTTAAGCTCTTTTCGCCACAGTACATGAATCTAATGAACTGTTGCAGTGTCAGCGGCTTGTACATTATGAAGGTATACAAAGGTATGGGCGTTTATCGGCTTTGAGCGAAAATAGTGGACTTTCTGTCCCCAGCACTGCGTCTTTATATACTAAGCTAATACTAGATATTATCTCGGTCCTGTCACACTTATTTTAAAACTATTTTATACTATAACTACATACATATACTACCATAAATCGAATACAGATCGTAATATTTAATTCATTTTCGGGCACAGATTTCGTAAGAAATAAATATTTGATATATTTAAATTATGCGATTGGTTAATGTATAATGTATAAGAAAACAACAAAATAAAGTTATAAAAAATATTAAAAAGAAATAATACCATCCATTGG
Organism: Drosophila subsilvestris; assembly: GCA_035043285.1. NCBI lineage: Eukaryota > Metazoa > Arthropoda > Insecta > Diptera > Drosophilidae > Drosophila > Drosophila subsilvestris. Next base: position 3,832,828 of record JAWNNB010000133.1, on the reverse strand, counting down.
CGGCCATCTGCCTTATATCTTTTTTCGAATATGTCCAATATTCTTCTTAGTCGTGTCCGGAGGCTTCCAATATCTTTTCGGGTTCTCAGCTTTTTTCGGCTTCTCTTGGGTCTCATCCTTCTTTCCCAATGAAACTCCATATGAGTGGTACCGTCGCCATCGCCCAGGACGTCGATGGCGGTCTCGAACGGACAGTGGTCCAGCTATTATTTCTGGTGTTCGTTAGCCCCTTTATTTTTAGAAACACCGCTGTGCTCATAAACGCTTGCAAGTCCTTTTTAAGCTCATTACATGAATTTAATGAACTGTTGCAGTGTCAGAGGGGCTGACATTATGCAGGTATACAAAGGCATGGGCGTTTATTGGCTTCGAGTGAAAATAGTGGATTTTCTGTCCCCAGCACTGCGTCCTTATATAATAAGCTAATACTAGATATTATCTCGGTCCTGTCACACTTATTTGAAAACTATTTTATACTATAACTACATATGTACATATACTACCATAAATTCTCGTAAGACCTTTGTCATCTTTTAGAGAGGAGATGGAACATACTAATTGATTTAAAGTCTAGCTTTGCCAAATACAAAATTAAATTTAAAAGGTTTTTATGATTGGTGTGAGCGGGAGCATGCTCTAAGAAAAGCTGACGGGAAATATGATTCTGGCCACATGCCTCGAAAGAAATGTTCCTCCGGGAATAAGGCAGGCTCAGCAAGAAGGACAAAAGAACACAACTGATTAGTTTAAAAAAAACACTGAACTTGTTCGGGAAAGTAAAAGTAAAAAGCTTTAAGCGTGGCTTCGAAGCTGAACAGATATTGGGAGCCACGTCGATTGTCATGCTTAGGTCCACGACTTTTCAAAATTTGAAAGAAAAATATTTTGTTGATTTTTGTTGTTATTAAATGTGAGAACTAAGAATGTTTCCCAAGAGTTGACTGCACTCCAGTTGGTCAATATAACGGACCACCATGCCCCAGCTACATCCAGGGGCTGCGTAAATAAGGCACTTAGCTTCCTCCCTAATACTGTGGCACTACGGGATATTCACCGATACCAAAGAGTCTCAGAGATGAAAATTCTCAAGCATAGGAGCCACTTACAACCTGCAAGTAGCATTTTTGGGAATTTTTTGGGTTATTTCATTTAATAAATAACAAAAATTTTAAACTGATACATCCACTCGAAGTATTTTTGGCTACTGGCTTCATAAAAGCCCGACCAATTGCTCTACAAGAATCAGGCTAATTCAGCATCCAAAAAAAATAAATGTTTAATTCTTAGGAAAATATACCGTACAAAACTTTCCATTCTGTTTTTTAAATATTATTTTGGTGTCCGATATTAGTCCCACGGAAGTTGGGTTTGATGGAAAACTGTCCACACTGATACATATGTCGTCCGGCTTTTTCAAGTCAATAGTACGGGAAGATATGGTAGATGTCTCTGCAACCGCAGACGATCACACAATAAATTGCCACCGCTTGGTCCTTTCATTAGGCTCGGAAATTTTTAGAAAGTATTTTCACTAGAAGCCGATAAACGCCTATGCCTTTGTATATCTGCACAATGTGAGCTGTGGCTTAAAAACAAGGACTTGACAGCGTTTAAAAGCACAGCGGTGTTTCTAAGGCATATTCACCGATACCAAAGAGCCTCAAAGATGAAAATTCTCAAGCTGTAATTCCAACATTTGGTGATATAGGATATAGGGATATGGGAGCCACTTACAACCTGAAAGTAACATTTTTGTTAATTTTTTGGGTTATTTCATTTAATAAATAACTGTGGGTTAACAATTTAAACACTGATATGTCGTCCGGCTTTTCCAAATCGTTAGTACGGGAAGATTTGGTAGATGTGACTGGAACCGCAGACGATCACACAATAAATTGCCACAGGCTAGTCCTGGCGTTATGCTCGTAAACTTTAAGAAACTATTTTGACTCAAGCCCATAAACGCCCATGCCTTTGTATATCTGCACAATGTGAGCCCGTTGACACTGCAACAGAAACAGCTCATTAAATTCATGTACTGTGGCAAAAAGGAAGAGGACGAGATCTAATGATTTGTCCCTTGGACAAATCACAACGAATGACTCGTCGAATCAATGACAATTACATAATTCTGTTCTCAATATGCATTGTTAAAAGAAAAGAAAACTAACTAATAGAAATATTGAATTACTAAGAATATATAACGCTAACATGTGTAGCATACAATGTTTGCAAATGTTTAACCAACATTTTTACAAATATAACAGTCGTTAGCTTAAAATATAAGATGTTCACCACGGCGAACAAAATTGAAATGATGCTCCAGTGCTGGGACTGCTGTATTTATACCTTTTCCGCTGCGCACACACACACACACACGAATGTAAGCACAATTGCTCTCAGTTCTGGCCAATTTTCATCAGAAAAAAAGCTGTTTATAGCTTGAAGAAAAGACGAAAAAAGGACTAATTTGCTTTACCAATTTTTGTTTAGAAAGTGGATATCATTTACAGCTTTGCAGGATGAAGAAATAGTTGCCTAGAAGTAAAAGACTAAATTTCGGGTCTTCGATATCGCTGGAAAGAAAAACTGTTTTGTTTTTTTGTTGGAAGTCGCTCATGGCATATTTGGGCTTAATTGTTTGTCAGCTGCAGTAACTCTAAGCTCGTCCGTGTCATCCTCGCAAACATTTCTATAAAAAAAAACCCATTTTCCGCAAATCACACCTTCCAGCAGTTTGCCTTAAAAAAAGCCAGATCTGTCGGGGAAAAAAGCGAAATCGGCCGAACAGATTTCCGTACACAACCGGTAATCTTCAGCCAGGTCCGTTCTAAGGAATATTTTCGCCCGGAGCGAAGTTGTAAACCGGAGCCCCCAAGCAGCCTTAATACTCATCATTTTTGTTGGATTTGAGTTCAAATCGGCGGTCCAAAATTTGTTTTTTGTTTTTAAGGGAATTTGATTTTTTCAGTTTTGCCTATATAAAAAGTGAAAGTGTGTAACTCTTTGCCACCCTACTCACACCCAACGAATACTGTGTTTCGGTGCCACTCGCCACCGGATTAGCAAAGCAAAGACACACTTATCAAAATTTGTGTGTGTGCTGCGAGTCCCGGCAATAGGTCGCACTCACTCACACATGACTCGTTTTTTTTTTGCACGAACCCAGATGTTTTTAGGCAACGGGTTCCGGTCGCACTCAAGCAACTCGTATAACCCGGGTGTTTTATACACACCATGGTGCCTGTGGGTGTACTTATGAGTAATTTTCGACGGTAAAAATAAAGTTAATTCTTCGTGCTTGTCAAAAGAAACCTTAACAACCAAGACACTCTATGCATTTTGTTCTTCCCTTTTCACTCTGCCGTCTAACCGATCTCACAAAAACTTTTCTACGAAGAGTGTGCCCCGCTTGGAAACAGGGTCGAACGGGAGAGACAGATGTGGCAAAAATAAATAAAACAAAGTAAATATTTTAAAATTTGAATCAAGTGGGTATTAGATGGAATATAATATATCATATAATATAATTTGGGAACGAAACAGTATCGATAGCAAAAATTTACGAAAACCGGAGCGCACACAACTAAATTCGTACGAATTTTCCCAAAATTGTAATCGCAAAAATTTACGAAAACCGGAGCATAGCGGATAATATTATTTACATATGTATATTCACATATGAATGTACATACATATGCACAGTCTACCCCAGTCTGTTTGCTCCCATTCCGCCATTTTGTTCTGATATTAAAAAAAATTAGGCACTGTGTGTGTTGGCAAATATAGCGATTTTTGAAGGGAAAAAATAAAAGCAGCGGGCAGCGGGAATTCCAGATTTTTTTGGTGTAGTTTTTTTAGATTTTCATTAAAATGGCTCTATGTTGATGGCGCTATCGTATAAAAGTGTGCAAAAATTGGTGGAGATATATGCAAAAAAAAATGACTATACGCAAAAAGTTCGTGAAGTATGGTTCGAAAGTCCTTAAAGATTCTTAGATATCTTCGTAGATTCAGATTCTTGTGGTTTTTTTGTCCCATACAAACATAAAAAGTTCTATAATTAAGACTTTAATAGGCTTCGTGATATATAATGCGGTGTTTTAACCACTATGTGGTAATTAAATTTGTATTAAAACTAGCTTGCGTCACATCCATCAAGGTTGGGTAAATACCGTGCAATTTAATATATTAGTTGGGTTCCTTTTTATTCAGGGAACTAAGTCGTTTTTTAATTGTTCGTTGTTGTTCCCTCTCTAGGTCACACACCTTTCAACTTTATGGAGATGCGCCTTTTGTATCGGTAAAGTCAGCAAATATATCCATTACCGGCAATGCACGCCAATGGACCTTGTTGTACTAGTGCATCGAGTATAATTCATGTAGATATTATGTTGAAAATATAGAGGCATATACTGGTATACTGGCTGCATAAATAAGGCTCTGAATTTGCATTTCAACATGAACACACCGAATAAATTAATATGTATATATATCGATCGGCCTATCGTACCTCGCTTGTCTCTGTCCAATTTTACATGAATATGTAGTTAATTTGTAGCAAATGCGTTGTTAAATTACATTTTCCAACAGAAGACCATTTTCCTCTTATTGATTAAACCTTATTTATGAACAATTCAAATGAAAATGAGCACTTATAAGTAGCAAATCTTATAGGAAATTGATTAATTAATCGTAGAAAAATATATGTTCAGCGCTGAGAGTTTTATCTTCCTAGTAAAATTGAGCCGAATATTAAAATCGAGGAATAACAGCTCGTTTTTCCGTCAATGTATGTACGGTATTTTATGAAAAAGAGAAGGTACATTTTGGTATATTTCTGAGGGTCGGGCGGTATGTTTTGTCGATGGATCCGCGGTCACACTGGAAACGAGTCTTGTCTTTTATTTTCTTAGTTGATTTTTTCTAAAAGAATCGATTCTTGATATAATTGGCGACAAAAATATCGCACCGATACTATCGTATGAAAAAATAAAAATATCACCCATATCGATATATCGATATAATATCAACAATCGTATTAGGGACTATAACTAAAAATTTTAGCCAAGTGAAACTCGATGGCCATTTTCCGCTAACCCATATAAAAAAAGAACGATGCATAAAGCATAAAGCTGTGCCTGAAACTTGTATATTGGAACAAATCGTAGGCATTGCAAGGGCCCGGAAGTGTATGTGCGCGTTTTTCTTTTAATTGCTTGGTAAAACAACAGAGAATCTCATTATAACGCGAAAAAAAATCAACAATATAATATTCATTTAACATATAAAACAAAACACTACCGATACAGCGAGGTAAAAATCAATAATTAGAGCTCGTTCGAAAGCCAGAAAGGTATGCAGTAGCAACAAGAACAAAATAATCGGAACACAAAAGTACCTATCTGTATGTACGTACACGCATACGTACGTAAATCTGTATGTGTGTGCTAATATATTAGGAAAATATATGCAAATATTAGCAAACTAAAGCAATGAAAAGCTAAATTAACAAACTCTTGGGGCTCCAAATGGTGCCTCCTATTCTTTTTTTGTGAGTTGAGTGGAAAAACTTGAAAACAAACAAATCACAAACGGACAGAGTCGGGTAATTGCACATATGTACCCGGCACACACAAAACACAGAAAAGTCGGAAGTGTGTGTGTGTGTGTTTTGTGCACGCGCATACATCATACATACATACATGTATGGATTTATGTAGCTGTGTCTGCTTGTGTGCGTTTTATCCATACGGCGTCCCGCTCTACCATAAAATCAGTTCCGTATATCGCGTAACTGGATGATGCCTACGCTATGCCTTTTGTCACCATAAGGAGAGGGGAGAGAGCAGAGCGGAGAGCAGCCACCACAGCCACTCTATTTTGCCTCTTTGGTGCATTCAATTCATTCTCTTGGCCCTTGCGATTACGTATGTAGGTACCGTATAGTGTGGTGTGGTGTGGTGTGGTGTGTGTGTGTGTGTGTGTGCGTGTATTTCTGCATGTTGGAAAACGCATGCGACGTAATCCAATGGCCACACTACGTCCAAAACGGCCAAACGATGGTGAGAGGGTGGAAAAAGGTTCCGTTTTCTGCCGCCTATGTAAATATTTTCTTTGCGGCTGCTGTTTCTGCATTTTGCAAAAAGTTTGTCGTCATCTTTTCGTACCTAGTATATACATACACATGTATATACATATTGTACTTAGATACATAGTTATCTTATGTGTCAAATGGTTCCATTAGCTATTTAGGGCATAATGTTTGGTCAGAAAATATACATATGTATGTAAATGTCCATTGAATTTTTCGAGTCGGTTTTTCCACCAGATTGTGCAAACAAATGCACTTCCATACATACATACATATGTAAGTGCACATGGTTGATTGAAAAGTAGAATTATCTAATACGCAAAGAGTACAAATAAAAAACAACATACAATAGAATGCGCTTTTGGCCGAGCGAGAGGAGCGGTCGTACACGTCGTCGAGCGGCTCGACACGGGTCGTCCGCATTGCGGTTCCAATTCTCTCAATGGGAATGGGGTGTTGTATGAAAATCGATGCTTAAATGAAACAACAAAACATACAATAGAAATATACATATACATATATACATACATGAATACATACGTACGTGTGTACGTTACAATTTACATTGATTAATGTTAATAATAATTCAAAACATTTGGATAACTAAAAGAGTCTTGTATTTGTATTATTATTACAAGAACAAACTTACGTACATACATATATATGTACATATGTACATAGATCTTTAAACAGTAATTTATTGCGTTTCCCCATGAAAAGAATGCGAAATAAGAGAAATTATAGATCACACTACAGCATACATACATATTACTTGGGAGTTCTGGTTTTGTAGATCATTAATTATTATATTGTATGTACATATGTACTAAGTTAATATTATAATCAGTTATGGACCCATTTGTAAAGAAACATAAAATAATGTAATTGTTTCATTAATGTTGCTAAAATCTATTAATGGCTAATTACAGCTTTATCGACTTCAAGTGGTGGACAGAGGGGGGAGTATCTGTTTCAGTAGGCGTTCAAAAAGTACATACTCAATATATATTAGACATTCTTTCAACTATTTTTATTTTTTGCAGTTTATTGAATATTGATTTAGTGTTTCTACATTATTGTGTTAATGACCTGACCTGACCATTGGTACATACATACATACATCGTCATATTTTTTAATTCAAATATATACTACCCCTGTGTACTCTCTCTGTCGAGTATCGGGCGGGGTATATAATCACCATAAATAAAAAAAAAAATAAAAAAAACAAGAGCACAACAAAAACAACTTACACCAAAGATACTTACATTTCAAGTACCGTGAAATTCGAATACCCAAAAGTCATGTTAAACAGCGCAAATAACAATTCTCTCCAGCATGTAAGTAGACAAAACCAAAAAAAATTCATTTACGATTTATGATTTATTTATTTATCTATCAGAAATTGTTATTATTATTGTTATGTGTATGTGTATGTGCATGTATTTGTTAATGCATGATCTGTAACTATAGTTAAATGTTGTATTTTATTATGTGAATGAGTGGAGTGGACGTTGAAATATTTACATATGTACAGTCTATGGTTTAATTATGTGTATAATTATTTGAATGTGTAGAAGGTACATTAAGTCATTTTTGCACACATCATTAAGTAACTAGATCATTTTTATATGTATTAATGCCAGAATGAGCATATTTGAACTATCGAAAAGTATAGATTATAATGGACTATCCCATTAGCCTTGAGGAAAATTGCCTGCCCATAATCATAGGAATTATAATTATGTTATTATAATTATTGGGATTTAATGATTGTAATGAGTGTTTGAATTGGCTTCAGTCGAAGCAGCAAAAATCAGAAAAGTCCTTTCTTTTATCGTTGGCGTCGACTGTTTGCACACTCTCTTTATGCTTCGCCTTGTCAAGATATTCCTGTTTCGACTTGTTTAATACCCTGCACCAATATAAAACAATTTTTTTGTGCGAAAAATCTTCATTCTTGTGGTTTTATTTTTCTCAAAGGAAAATATGTAATGATTTGTTTACAAACCATATTTAATTATTTATAGTAAATAATATCAAAAGTTAATATGATAAGGAAACATCAAGATATTATATATACAGTTCCAGAGTAAAAAAAATGTCGGTACATTTCCAAGAAACAATTAGCAAGGCAAATCAAATCAGATCAGCAAACAGTTGACGGCGACTGCGGCTGTCATTAGTTTTTGTTGTTTGTTGCTGCTTTGACTTACGATTCTGTTACAAACTTTATTGCGACTTTTAATTTTTTTCAAAAGCGTAAACAAAAGCAATGCAACTTAGGATGGGTTGCCATAAATGGGCATTCCAACTCAGTATGTGGCAACCACGATAACAACGTTTTTCGATTCTATAAAGGACGGTTTTTTATCATCCAACACAGTTGGTCCTTTAAATGTTAATTTCCTGTTAAAATCATTCTAATTTAGTTTATATAATTTAAAAGGAAAAGTATATCCAGTTCGTCGGAGAACGTCATCAAATGTTAAACTGATTTAAAAGGTCGATTAGTCTTCACTTTCTTGTTATTCTTTGGGAACCTTTAGTTGACAATATGCTTAAATTTTTCAACTTATTTGATTCTAATTGTTAGATTTTTATCATTCTGCAGTTGCACCGGCACTCATACGTCCCATCCGACAATTTAGACACACGACGCGACGCACAGGTGCAGCTTGCAGCACACATTGTTGTATAAATATGCTGCTGCTGCTGCAATTTGAATTTGAAATGGTATTTTTTTAGTGGGACCCTCAAGGCGTATGGCCTATGCCTTTTGTTTCATTTTGTTGTTTCAATTGTTCTTCAATTTATCAAAAAAACTCGCATAGCTTGCACTGCACAGGTCTTTCATTCTTACGTTGCTTTTGTACTTAAGTGCATCTTAAATGCTATTATTTGTTTATCCTCTTAAATTTTTTCTTCATTTTACCTCTTAAATTGACTGTGCATGACTTCTGCCCTTGTTGGTTCCCTACCTTATTCTGATGCATGCATTAATCAAGTAGTAAATTTAATATAGCAAAAGTCGGGACTACTAGGACTACTAGGCTACAAGTACATATTTTTTCTATATTTCAAAAGCCCAAAAAATTTGTAATTCTATCGTCCATATATATATTGTATATAAATGAGTTACTTGATATACCCCTATAATAAACATCACCAGAAGTAGGCCACACAATTTCTCTAAACTCCCAACCAAAAATAAATACATATAGTATTTGGCCAGATTTGAAAGTGTATTTCCAGTACTAATGGATGGTGTTAATATATGTACGTACACATTTATTTATTTGCCAGCACTTTGCCCGTTGATTACTGCAAATTTTGATACGCAAATGCAACTCATGCATTTCTGAGTTCTTGCGCGCAGCTGCTGCTGCAATAACCGCTCCAACGGCATCCAAATTTTGCTGCTGCCTGATGCCTGCTGCCTGGGCCTGGGCCTCTTAGGGCCCCCGTTCCGTTCCTGACGTTTGGGACTTCATTAAAAAGAAATTCGAATCGAAACGTGTGTGTTGCTGCGGTGCACTCTGCAAAGTTTTTATCAACACCAAAAGATCAGATTTTGCCGACAGGCGGGACGGTTGTACTTGTATCAGAAAGAGAGAGAAACAACGTAAAAGCAAGGTTAATTTTCATTCCAACGAACATTGCATACGCTTTTTAAAGTGGCTGCAAAAATATTCCATGAGTTGATTTTTATTTATTTGATGTGATTAATGGTTTAGCAAAGGTTCTTACTCCTAGTAGGTACAACCATCTGCAAGGTCCATCGAATGTACAGATTAATGAATATTATAAATAACTGTGTATTTTGTTGTCAGATTCTGCGCACAAAACGTAAGAATAACAAAAAAAAAGGACTTCCAGTTACCAATAGCTGCTATTACCCCTCTGCTTTATAGGGTATGCAAATATCTATCTTCTCGGAAAATGAAAAGCTAGCCAGCCGCGCAAATTATCTTTATTCGTACAAACCATGTGTCTACTTGTGAACATATGCATATATGTATTTACAAATGTATGTACATGTTTGTATTTTTTTTTTTTTTTTTTAATAATTTCTTTTGCTTCTATAAAATTAGCTGCGGTTTGCTTTTGTCGTTGTCAGTTAAATGTCAGTGCTTAGCTGGGCAACTCGGAAATCGTCAGTCGCTTAGTTTTTCGTGCCCTGCTTGTTTCTCGTCTCTCGAGTCGCTTCGAATTTTGTTAGAAGTTTTGTTACCTAGGAGAAGACAATAATGTATCCAGCGTATTATAAGCCACAGCGTGCCGCGTGCTATAAGTCGTGTCATCATGCCGTGCGTTTGGCCAGATCTTCTTCGGTATTGTATCAGCGACAGCAGTTTTATTCCTCATCGGCATCATCCTGTTTTACGGGCAAAAAGTACTCGCGTGTACTCTTTAAGCGGCGTACAATGCTACCACATTATCCCTACGATGTAAGTAAAAGTTTTGTGATTGAAAGCAAAGGAAATGTGGAGTCCTAAATAGGGGTCGGGTTGGGTCACCCTTTGATGGACATTTACATGTCAGACAAAAGGGGTTAATAGGGTCGTTACGTCCATCCATCCATCAACAATAAAAAAATAAATAAAAAAATCAATCGCTTACAGGGGGTGGTGTGTGTTGGAGGAATGAAAATGTAAATTACTTGAGGAAATTCTTCAGATTCAGATCCAGATTTAGAAATGTCTATAAATTAACAAACATTTTTGTTGCGCTCCTATAAAACACATAACATATGTATGTACATGTCGTCCTAACTCTGTTCTAACTGTCTATAAATACGTATATAATATTGATGTTGTTGTGCGTAATCATTTGACTAAACCATAAGTTAATGTGTGTGTGTATGTTTGTTACATTCCATTAATCCTTTAATCAAAATAACCTTAAAACTTTGTGTGCGTTTTGTTTCGGTCTGAAATAATACAAGTAAAAATTGCCACAAAACTTCCAGTAAATGGGACAATGTTTTTTTGCCATTAAATACTTGTTCGATTTATGGCATCGAAGAAAAGCTAACATACAAAAAGATTTGTCTGTCTTTAAAGGATATTTGAATGTTTAATTGTTGTACTTAACTTAAATTCTAATCAAATGCAATGACAAAAACAAATGCAAATTGTTTGTATAACATTTAATGTCATTTTGTATTTCAATTCTGATGTCTGACTGACTTGTTGTCTACAGCCGGTGGCTAACTCTTCCGAAAACACCATGAATGGCTATAACCGAAAGGCACCGCAAAAACGGCGGTATGAAATGCCAAAATATGCTGGTAGGTCCCCCTCCCCCGTCAATTAATCAATATATGCATGCAATATATATAATATTTATGCTGAATCCTTTATCGTTTTTCATACAGTACCACCAAAAAAGAAAACATGCAAGGAGCGGATACCACAGCCGAAGAATACAGTGGCAATGCTAAATGAGTTAAGAAATGGACTGATTTACAAATTGGAGTCACAGACTGGTCCGGTGCACGCACCTTTATTTACGATATCCGTCGAGGTAAGTTATACACAGATATAGATATGTATATGTACGTTTATAAAGATACAATACATACATATGTACGTGAAACAGTCAAATTAATAATAGTGCTCGTATTGTAACTGCATATTCGATTCTCAGTGCCCTTTTTTCTTCGAGTGTACAATGACAATATAATTTATCATCGATTGTTGTCGTTTCTTGTTGTTTACTCGACCAATACAGCAACAAAAAAACATTCCCATTTGTTTCTATGCCCAAGTATTACATTTATCCCATACTCGATGGACTTCCACATACGTTGGGATGGATTTTGTGTGTGTGTGTGTGTGTGTGTGTGTGTGTCATTTCACGCGATTTGTGGTAAAATAAGAAATCTATACAGACATTGGGGGAGTAAAAAAGGGCACAGCCAGAAGAGACCCATAAAAAAGTGCATGATAAATAAACGTTAAGACGGTCGTATGCAAATGCAAATGATATTTGTAATGGTCGTAAACGTATGGTCCCCTACCCCCATCGCGTATGGTATGCAAACGTAAATAGTGTTTTTAGTTTTACTTAAGCGAATCACAAACAAAATAGAGCAACCATAATAAAAATCTACATACATATTATATCCAATAAATAAATGTCTGTCTATAATCTTTTGTTTTTGTTATTATATATTAACAGGTCGATGGTCAGAAATATATGGGCCAGGGACGCAGTAAAAAAGTAGCGCGTATCGAAGCAGCAGCCACAGCACTTCGAAGCTTTATTCAGTTTAAGGACGGTGCCGTATTATCGCCATTGAAGCCATCCGGCAATTTGGACTTTACCAGCGATGAGCATCTTGAAAATGGTATTGAAAATGTTGCCAATGATAAATTGGTCGAATACATACAGAAGATATTGATGTTGACCGAAAAGAAACCCAACCTTACCTCGCTTGAACAATCCACGTTGCGTCTTCAAATGTTTTGCATGAGTCAGAGCAAGTATTAGTAAAATTCAGTTTTTTTTTCGTTCTTCTTGTAACCTTTTTCGTTTCTTTTTTCCTTCAATTTTTTTCTTTATTTCATATTGGTTTGTTATTATTTTGTTATTGGTTGGACCTGTACACACACAGATCGTGATAAATTCAAAAGTATGTATACAACTTATGTATACACAGATATTTGACATTTGCTATTTGCTATTTTGTTTTGTTGTTTTGTATGTTATCCATTAAAAATACAGATTAGAGCAGTTGCTAAAGCGACTAATACATTAAACTATCGAAAACTGGTCCGCTTCAATGTACTCCTATGTATGAATTCTTGCTGTACCTTTTTTTGTTTTTGTTTTCTGTGCACTCCATCTACACTTTTGTATTCATTCATATGTTTATTAATATTATTTTGAGACAATACATACGTATGTACATATGTATGTGTCAAACAATCCTAACACTTTACCCCCATGTGCATATACATACATACATATGTATGAAACATATGAATCCCAACGGGACACTACAACTACAATAACCGGTACTCAATCAGTATACAATATGTATGTAATTTTATTATTTATGTGACTTATATAATATATGTGTGTATATATATTTCTGCATTACGCCTACATATGTATGTATATGCTTTCCACCTAATGAAAAATATTCTTGGTGTGCGAATCAACGAAGTAGCAGTCGGCCCTCACTTCGCCACGGCGCCACTGGAAGAGAAAGAGCGAGCGCGTGGCAGCGTGGCAACTCAGCAATGGGAAATTTTTTTGCATTTTGTCGTGCTTTTATAATGATCCGATTTAAACGTATTTCTGCAATTTCAAGTATATATGATCATTCATTTTTTTTTGTATTCCCAAAATTGTGGATCCACACAGTCTGCACACAAAATGCGGTCGCTCTGGTGGCCCCTGATAGCCTCTGAGACGGACATGGCTTTTGATGCTGATCAATAATATACAAATTTTGTACGGGGGCCTTCTACCTGTCTGGTCCTGCCTTGAGTACCGGGATATAAAAACAATATTTTGTGTTACATATTTGTCAGATGTTGAGTGCATTTATTTTCATTATTTCTGTTTTTTCAATTTAATCTGTATTGGTTTTTTTTTCCCCGCATATGTTTTTTGTTTTTTTGTATGGTTGGAGACACCACTGTGTAATCGCGTGTGTAATAAGCATAGATGGCTAAGTTAGGGTTTATTTTCTATACTGGGAAAAAACAATCAAATATTTCTACTAACTGCCATTTCATATTGCACAGATGTCAGTAAGAGCGCCATTACCGTCGATGGGCAAAAGAAGGTGCCGGATAAGGGTCCCGTCATGCTACTCTATGAACTGTTCAATGATGTTAATTTTGAATGCATTAATATTGATAGTGCACAGAACAACTGTCGCTTCAAAATGACTGTAACCATTAACGAGAAGAAATTCGATGGCACCGGTATGTACAAAATTACATTTAAATATCTTAAAAAAACTCTCTCTAATCCATGGATTTTTGTTTCCCTGTAGGTCCATCGAAAAAGTTGGCCAAGAATGCCGCCGCCAAGGCAGCGCTCGCCTCGTTGTGCAACATCTCTTACAGCCCGATGGTGGTGCCACAGAAGAATGTGCCACTCCCAATTGATGATAAGTCCTCGTCCATGGAGTTGCCGCAGATACATGCAGATGCGATTGGAAGACTGGTATTGGAAAAGTTTATGGAGGTTATTAAGGGCCAGGAGGCATACTCTCGTCGAAAGGTATTGGCGGGCATTGTTATGACTGAGAACATGAATTTTTTTGAAGCCAAAGTAAGTCGAAAGTTTGTTTTGATACAACGTTATCAGCGTTATCAAACGTATGAAACATTAATTTGTCTATTCTATCGAAAACAGGTAATATCCGTTTCAACAGGCACAAAATGTGTCAGCGGCGAGCATATGAGCGTCAATGGTGCCGTTCTCAACGATTCTCATGCTGAAATAGTGTCTAGGCGTTGTCTACTAAAGTTCTTGTACGCACAGCTGGATCTTCAGTGCAATCAGGGTATAATTATTTAATTGTATAATATCAGTATCAGGGAATTTCGCTCACTCTAACGAGTACCTACCTAATAATAGAACTTAAGCTTGAAAATGTTTTTTAAGTAAGTACGTTATACATATGTATCATTCAAAATGTATAGTCAAACCAGTCAATGAAGTTTGCAGGCTCGTTTCTTGTATACACATCAGGATAAGATTTCAAAAAGCGCATGCACAGCCGAGTCCTACATTCTGTAGCCCCTTCACGACTGATAACCGGCTTTGCGGGTGGACATGTTTTAGAAAGGGGATGAAATTTATATAACAAAAATACTTCGATTTGACATAGAATAAGTTATCCCATGAATAACTTACGTATGTATGTACATACATACATATTTACCCCGCAAAAAATTGGAACTTTCTTTTGTTTCAATAAAGTACTTCACGCTTAAGTATTTATGGCTGGCACTTAACAATTTCTATTCGCATTTGCATACAAATTGTTTAGCTAATTGAAAAATCCAGAAAAAAAATATCCATTTCCATTTCTGATTTGTTATTATGTTCAGTTTCTGCGATACCTTTTTGTTTTATGCTTCCAAGCCCCAGATTTGGTGATAAACATTTTATTTGGATAAAACAAGCGCAGCAACAGGATCCTCCCCTCCCTCTGTTCATAAAGCACTTATGGGATTTTCTAATGGAAAAACTATTCAAATAATATATAAATATATATATGGTATTAAGATACATACATATGTACGTATATTTTTCCATGGATCTTGTGATATTTTGTTGGATTAGTTTTAGGAGGTACTTAAGGAGTTTAGAAGTATTAAAAAAAATATATATATTTGTTGACATTATTTCCATATAGAATATCATTTCATACATATGTATACACTTGTGTATTGGTACAAAATAACATGATTATTCCGATACTTTAGTGTATATCTATTACAATAGTAATAACAATATGCTATCCATTTTTGTAATAGGGGAAATGATGAAATTCCCTTAGGAACTTTTACAAATCTAAAATCGTTTTTACTTTTATTTATATTTAATTATTCAACTCTTATTCAATTTTCTCTTAATTTTAGCCACAGCATATCAGTCGATTTTCGTGAGGAATACTGATGGGCAATACCCTTATAAACTAAAATCCGGGGTACATTTCCATTTGTATATAAATACAGCACCTTGTGGGGATGCACGGATATTTAGTCCTCACGAAAACGACACAGGTGTTGATAAACATCCAAATAGGTTGGTACAAAAGATCTTTCTAAATACTCTTGCTACTGTTATCATATCTTATGCATTATGGATTATGCACAATAATGCATAATAGCAAAAAAAAAAAAAAAAAAAAAGCAAACAACAAAAAATTGACATGTTAAAAGTATACTAAAAACAAATTGTAAAGAGAAAGTAGAACCAAAATAATTTATGTATGTATGTTATGAATAACTTAATAATTATTTGTTGGCTAAAATTGACTGAAAAAAAAATACAGCTAAGACGGAACGATAACTCTGCATTTTGTATGCATATATACAGTCGAGCTTTTCTAAGTTAAACCCAACCCAAAAGCAAACCAATCCAAACCAAATCAAATTGAAGTTCAAGTCTCAGTGTAATCTGTACAAGGAATGCAATGAATAATAAGTAAATATGTATACAAATATTTAGCTTAGAGTCTTAATAAGTTGAATCTTTGTTGTAGGCTGGTTACCGTCAGAAAAGTTCGACTCTATATACTTATACAAACTTTATACAACTATATACAATACATGTGTATGGAATATATTGCCAATATGAACAGAAGCATGATTGTATAGACCCAATTTGATTATATGTAGGTACTATTTAGGGTATTTCCTTTGTACTATTCTACTGTGTACAAACATTGGTCCGAGATGATTCACAATCAATGAAAAGTATAATACATATTTAACATTTATCAGCTAAGGAACTGAAACCTATAGAAAATATAATTTTTTTTATCGATTATTTTATACTGTCTGTCTGTGGTGGCATTTGTATTTAGACTTGAGTTTTTCTTCTTCTTCTTCTTTTTTTTTTTTGTTTTCTTCGTAATTTTAGTGTCAGATATAACTTAACTACTCTAGCTACAGCGAATACTTTAATAAACCTATGTTTTCCTTTATTATTAATTTATTTTTTTGTTTTTGGAAATCTGTAAACAGAAATGTCCATCATGCCCCAGCCATTGTACGATAAACCCACAAACAAATAACTCAATAACCTCAGACCATATTTTGTTCGCAGTATAATGTTGCCATGTTTTGAAATACGCTTAAACCAAAAATTGTATTTTATTTATATTTTTCGTGTCAATTTTTACATTTTACTATGCTGCCATTTGTTCACCTGTGTTTATGTGGCTTAAATCATTGCAACGTAACGTCCTTGATATCATCCCTGAATCTAAACAAAACCAAACCAAACAAAAAACAGAAAAGCTCGTGGTCAATTGCGTACGAAAATCGAGTCTGGCGAAGGTACAATACCCGTTAAGAGTAGCGATGGCATACAAACCTGGGATGGTGTACTACAGGTGAGCATAACTACATATCTACGAGTATTGTATTCGAGTGTATTCAAAATAACATAATCCATTGACATATATAATATACACAGGGTCAACGATTGCTTACAATGTCATGCTCGGATAAAATTGCACGTTGGAACATTGTGGGTATACAAGGTTCCTTATTGTCTTCCATAATTGAGCCAGTGTACCTGCATTCCATTGTATTGGGGAGTCTGCTGCATCCAGAGCATATGTATCGTGCGGTGTGCGGACGAATAGAGAAGTCTATCCAAGGCTTGCCGCCGCCATACCATTTAAATAAGCCGCGACTGGCATTGGTCACGTCGGCTGAGCCGCGCAATCAGGCCAAGGCACCAAATTTTGGTATCAATTGGACCATCGGAGATGGTGAATTGGAGGTGGTCAATTCGCTGACTGGCCGAACAATTGGTGGCCAAGTATCGCGAATCACCAAGCAAGCGTTTTTTGATAAATATGGATTTTTAATGAAAAACTTACCAGGTATTTTGAACCGCAGTGTAACCACAGACTATGGCCAGACAAAAGCCAACGTCAAGGATTATCAGGTAAGCATCGATTGGATTCGATATGAATTGTTTTTTTGTATACATATGTACATATAACAAACCTTTTTTTTCTTTGTTTGCAGACGGCTAAACTAGAATTGTTTAGCGCCTTCAAGCGGGAGGATCTTGGCAGCTGGCTAAAGAAACCCATAGAACAAGATGAGTTCGTTCTTACCGAATGACTGCATTCAGCGATACTATATATGTTTAAAAAAGACAAAAGCAACGGCAAGCAATTAATAGAATTAGATCAAATAGCTTTAAAGACAAATTGTAATAAGGATACAAGTTTGGTGCAAAAACAGCGAAACAAATTTCATCTTAACGAGTATGAGATAGATAATGAAAATGAAAATGAGAACCTGCCAACAATGTGTCCCAAAATAAGAAACGGCAAGCACGAGGATGCTAATGCACGAAATAAGATAACGGACCCTAACGACGGCTCTAGAATATTTATAGAATAGAATGTAGTCTTTATGCTGGAACTGAGTAAAGGAGTATTATGGCGTTTTTTTTTAAATCAATTCCTTTTATAATCAACACACACCCCCACACACACAAACTTTCTTCTCACCAACAATTTGAACCCTCTCGTTGCCTTCTATGCAACCCTCACTCACATAAAAGCGTCTCGGCTATACAACAACAACACACTGTTAAAATATGAAATTTGAAGCAGTTTAATTATTATTTAATTATTTTTTTTTTTTTTATCCATATTTTGCACAGACATATGGAGAAAAACATATTGTTACAAACAAACAAACAAACAAAGAAACAACGCGAAAATAACAATAAACTATACATGGATCTAGAAATGAATCTGTTTATGATTAAGTATAAATGGGTAATGTATGTTGTAAAGTAATGTTACAACGACATAAACGAATAAAATTAATGAAATTAATTATTAATAAAACCTTCAGTAGCCTTTAGGGAGAAACAGAAGCATCATTTCCACACGTATCTTACTTCAGATCGATCATCCACTAACTAAGCTTTCATCAAATTTTGCAAATGCAAAAATATTACATTTTGGGTTAAAAAAAATAGAATTTCAAACGACAAACAAGCAAACAATTATTCCCAAATTTATCCAAAGTTTCTGTAGATTTTTTTATAGTTACCAAAAATTAGTTTGAAATACTTATCTTATGAATATGTATTAAGAAAGTAATGAATAGATTGGTTAACAGTTTTTTACAAAATATACTTAAAAGACACTTCTTTCTGTATTATTGTATTGTAAGCATTAAGATTTTAATCTCATTGTTTTTTGCAACCATAGGGACACTTTATTTACCCAAATGTAAGGGATGCAAATGCAATGCAACTGCTTACCACAACTTGTGATTTTTGTTTTGTTTTGAGCATCACTGCTTCCAAAAAAAAAACTTCCAGTAGTTGTAGACTCACACTCATGCGTCTCTAGAAATTCAATAGTTACAATTTGTAAGCTATTTATTTCTACTTCCAATCTTCCAATCAGTAGTTGCTGATGATATTTCTCAGAGGGTTTCGTTTATGGGCCCTGAAACTACATATTACTGAGATACTTATTGCTGAACAAATTCGTAAACACACAGTTTGAAAATTTGCAGTCTGATGACATTGCTATGTGCATGTGCATGTGCATAACCCTACCATATATAGCCATACCGTATATAGACATACATATAGTATGAGAGTACATTGTGAAAAATGTACTTCAGGAATTTCAATAGGCGCAATTGACATTCAATAACGTAATTTACACGTATTTTTAAACTACAAATAGCTTGAAATAATCTTAAATGGTAAATGGCCGTGCCCAAATACATAGATATCCTTCAGTAGGCTTGAACAACAAATTATTGCTTAACAAATACAAAAATACAAATACTACTACACTATACACCAAAGAGAAGAGTATCACATGATGATTAGAGCAGGACACAATACACACTGAATACAACTATAAACACAGTTAGATCCCCAACTCGGCTTTCCCTCTTCGATTTATCCTCCACAAAACCATTTTGAAACAACACTCTTGCATGTGTGAATAGAATGAATTAGTAATGAGTAATGAGTAATTAAAGGAAATGTGTATATGCGAATATATTAATTTATTTGTGTTTCCTTGACTTGCCTTATATTATGTGAGTATTTCCATGTTACCAAAATACATACATACATACACATACATATATACACATTTTTCTTTGTACTTTACGTACTTCAATGGGATTCGATTCATGTATAATCTGGGAGTATTTTCCGATAGGTTTACATAGTTTGTTTTGTAGCTTTTTGGTAACCGCGTAAGCAAAACGCTCCGTTCGATTTTCTGCATTACTTGTTTATATATTTATATATACATATATATATATATATGTATATAGTATATATACACATATACACCTATGTGGCGACATACATACATATATATTAAATAAGTAATATTTGCATAAAATACAGCATATAATGGATAAACCTTATAAAACAAAAGTTGATCTTATATAAAATACTGTGATACTAAATTTTACTAGTACTTCCAGCATAGCTGCATTTTATCCATTCTTAAATATTCTATGTTATAAAAAAACAAAAACAACCAGCAGCAACAGCTAATATAATCAGGAAAAATCTTTAGACGACAAAAAAACAAAAACATTTTTTAAAATAATATACTATAAATATAAACAAATTTAATAACAATGCTTGTCTACATTAGATTTTCAAATAAGAATTTTTACAAAATACTTACTTATTCATAGTAAAAAGTAAAGAGTAGGTATAACTCGGGTTTCTGAAATATCATTTTAAAATTTGAAATTTGACACAAAATTGCAATCCAAAATCCAAATCCAAAAAAACATAGGCACCACAACACGGAGCTAAACATTATAAACTATAGATGAACTTCACTCTTGCTGTAGATGGAAACAAGACCAAAATAAACTCTGTTCAACACTTGATTCTTTGACTAGAATATAGAAATATTTGAAAATAAATACAGAAGCTCAAGTGGTTATGTTAGTTAAAAGACAGATCTAATTAAGGAAATAAGCTTATTATTGTTCAATATTTAATAGATATATTTATCTTATCAACTAATAGTTGAGCCTTTTACTATTTGGTTAATTATAATCGTGTATGCAGTGAATGCAGTAAATACCCAGGGAGACAAAATATGGGACTTTTTTTGTGATCGCGAAGAGACACATTTCCTTCGGATCATAGTAGTTCAAATTTTCTTTTAAATTTGTATATTTTCTTCTATGGAATAAATTCTTATTTAAAATTAGTCGAAGCAGATTGATCGAAAAATAGTTCTTATCAGCAACACCCGTCACTGCTCGAATATTTACCATCAAATTAAAGACCCATAGATTTTGAAAAAGTTCTGCCCCTCCCATCTAAGCAATTTTGATGAAATAGCAGCACTATAGCATACAAAGTATATAGAAAAAGAAAGAAAAAAGGGATAGAAGAGTTGCTCAAAAGAATATCGAACAATTTCAGATCTCATTACCATCAATTATGTATTATGGACATTGAGTGGAGGCAGCAGCACCGCCTGCAATAAATGCAATGCCAAGGGGATACATAATCTTTGATATTTGAAGGAAACTTTAACCGATTTGCAAATTGGGCTTAAACACATTTGATCCATCTGCGAATGTATGGATGTTGCAAACGTATTATTATTTCAACTTAAAACAAAATACATCAAAAGTAAAAACCAAAATAAATATTACTGTATATGATTTTAATGTTGAAAGACTATAATCAATAGGAAATCTATGACAAACTGAGAGAAACTTAGTGCCGATATGAGAAAGTGAAAACCACATAGATGATCAGTGATAATTTCTCATTTTCAAGATTCACCAACCCTCCCTCCCCACAAAAACATGTTATCTAAATGCAGTTGTATACATGCATATAATACCAAAATATTATTCACTTCTTATACTGAAAAACAAAAAAAAAACAAAACAAAACACGATGTGGTATAAGCTACAAACAAACATCAAAAAGTTCATTTTTATACGGGCATATAAACATACAAACATAATATAAACAGATATACATATATATGCACTTCAGTGTGTCTGTATACTCGTTCATACACTCATACCTGGCTTAACTGCAATTTGTAGATGTTTATTATTCTAGTCAAATCAAAAGACACTTCCTACGAACACATAGAATCTCGTATTGAAGCTTTAGTTTTAGTAATTTATTTAGTTTA
This sequence comes from Drosophila subsilvestris, assembly GCA_035043285.1. Taxonomy (NCBI): domain Eukaryota; kingdom Metazoa; phylum Arthropoda; class Insecta; order Diptera; family Drosophilidae; genus Drosophila; species Drosophila subsilvestris. The sequence continues at coordinate 3,810,832 of JAWNNB010000133.1, read as the reverse complement.
CCCTTAATTTGGCTATTATGATGTTTAAATTGCATATATGTAGGTGCAAAAAGTTCATCAGATCTTTCAGTGTACATAACACTACTCGACAAAATTGAACTTTTTATTTAGGCTTGTGGCCCAAAATGATTTTACTGATAGATTTCGAGATTTACAATTTTTTAAACAACAATTTCGTGAAAAAATTCTGCAAAAAATGTTCAAATTTTAAAAGCTCAATATCTTACAGACGTTAAGCTGCAGCTACAACGTGTCTATGTCTGATTTATAGTTGTCAGCTTTTCATAACTGCAATGCAACATGCATCCAGAAAAAGATACTTAAGTTATGTACAAAATAGAAGCACAACCTCTGAAAAAAAATGCCAGATATGATAAAATTCTTTAAAAAAAAACTAAACCTAAAAGCAAACCATAATTCTTTAAAAAAATTAAAATCCCGAAATCTATTAGAAAAAGTCACTTCGGGTCACAGCGGAAATGTCGTGTTGAGTAGTGTAATTTTACTGCAGGCATTATAAGTCGGAACATCGAATTTGGACATTGGATGAGCCGTCATAGGAATGACCGATAGGCTCGGCTCGGCTCACTTCCTTCCTTTCTTTATATATCGTAGTGGCTGATATATTTTTTTGTTTCGCTAAGTTTAATGCAAATTTATTGATTCGCTGAAAAGTCTTTAATTCTAGTTTTTATTGTAAAATTAGGCCGTTAAGCTATGTATGAGCGTATAGACACATATTGTATACATATACAATCACTCGTTTTTACGTTTAAACATTTAAAGGTTACATACCCACATACATACATATATACAACATACCTAAACATACATACAAACATGAATATGAATGCAAACATATACGTAAAATTATGTTGTTTGTCGACATTAGTCTGTGTACCCGAAGATAACAAAAAACAAAAAAAAACAAAAAACAACGTTTAGCAAACAACTGGAATAACAGTGAACAAAATATTGTTAAGAATTGCAAAAAAAAAAAAAAAAACAACTCAAGCAAAAACACTTTGAATACCTTAAACCAAACATCAAAGAAGATTGTTGAAAAAAAAACCGAAAATCACTCTCAAACAAATTAGAATGAATTTTATGATTGCCTTTGTTCAATGGAAAAGATTTGTATTAGGCGATTCTATAATCGACTGTCTGCCAATAAAATTAACCATGATACCATTAAGCCGAAATTAAACTTTATAAGCTTATGAATACTTGGAAAAACAAATCGTTCGGTCTCCAAACTATTGTAAATGACAATTAAATAAACTACCAATATGATATAACAACCAACAAACAAACAACGTGTATGAGTTTTGAGTTTGAAAATACCCTCTGCAACAATACTATCTATTCATATAAGTATGTACATAGTATGCACATATGGTTTCACTTAATATGAAGTTTCATGAAGTTTTTGTTACGTCTCCTGTCCTGTTTCCAACATCTTATCGATTTTTTGTATCACTTTTTTTTTTATTGTTTTTAGCTCCGCTGCAGCGCTGTTTAGCTTTAATGTTCTTTTATATCATGCAAATCCGTATGGAAAACGAAATTGGTTTGCTCTGGAATCCTGCGTGGTGTGAGTGCTTCCTTGCCTCCTTCTTGATGCGCCTTGATGGTGTCTTCAGACTAAGCTCGTTTGCGATACGGCAATAGCGTACATGCTCGCAAGTAAAAATATGTAAATATTTACATCTCCTTGTTGCTTCTTTTGAACAATTTTACAAATATTCTTAGCAGCGCACTAGTCGGTCCTCGTTGCAGATAGATTTGTGAGAAGTTCGCACATTATTATTGGGCCTGCCTACGCTATTTTTCCATAACAAACCCAAAAAAGCTAAACAGATTCCAAATTTTGTATTGAGACAAATTTTTTAAGGTCAAGTTGGCGTAGAACTAGGATTTTGTTTAATCAAAATTTTATATATTCGAAATTATACAAAATGTTAGTAAATTTATAGTGCAGCACAGTGATAGCGGTAGCAGCAGAACCAGTAGCTTCGTACGCCTCCACGAAGAAGGCTCGGTGCTCGAACAGAAAAGCGAGTCAATGGATTGACTTGGCAGAGCAGCACTCAAAGAGGACTTTCACCCGCCTGACGAGGCCCTTCAGGTACTTGCCCCGAATGTTCACATATATTAATTCATATTGATTCAGGTTCTTCACATCCCAGATTCCCTGTGCCAGATGCAAGCAGCGCTGGCGCAGCACAGCTCATTAATCAGACAGAGCATACCAGACAGTAGTTTGGGCTCCGGTCCGAATTGTGGTTGGTTTTGCATCTGGGTTCCGTAGTGTTTGTGGAAGAACCTGCGGAATCTGATGCTGCTGTTGCTTCACCAATTCGCTGAGGTCTGTCTGGCTGTGGCGATTGTGTGCCGGATAGGCCGTGCGATCCGACTCTCCAATGGGACTGGACCTCTGATGCAGATGTTCTTGCTGCTGCGTCTGTTGGTGTTGTTGCTGCTGCTGCGTCTGTTGATGTTGTTGCTGCCGCGTCTGTTGGTGCTGTTGCTGCTGCTGCGTCTGTTGGTGCTGTTGCTGATCCTGCTTCTGCGTCTGTTGGTGCTTTTGCTGGTCCTGCTTCTGCATCTGTTGGTGTTTTTGCTGGTCCTGCTTCTGCATCTGTTGGTGTTGTTGCTGCTGCGTCTGCTGTGGTTGATGTTCGTGCCAATTTTGGTGTTGGTGTTGGTGTTCGTGGTTTCGTTGGTGTTTGGGTTTTGTATTGGTGTTGTTGTTGGTTGTTGGCATTGATGTTGGTGTTGCTGCTGCTGCACCTGCGTGGGATGCTGCTGCTCTTCAGCCACGTGAGCTCTGCCCCAGGAACTGATTCACCATTCCACTTCACCATTGTCCACTTCCACCTGTGTGACTTCCGAACCATCAAGCTACGCCCGCAAGCTTCGCATCCTGTCTGTACGCTGCAGGGAAACTTTCCTCAAGCCAAAGTAAATTTTACGTAAATTTTGAATTATTTAAATTTTTTTTGGAACTTTCTGATTTTTGTTTAGTTGTGTAGCTGTGACTGAGAGATTAAAAATGTTTTTAGAAAGTACATTTCAATGATTTCAATATGATGGCATTTTTAGGTCTGGCGTTTCGTTTGGTAAAATACAAAAAAAAAATTTAAAACAAAAAAATATATATAAAAATAAAAGTTACTTGTTGAAAAAGTTTTCTTAATTTCATAGCAAAAAGTTCAGCTTAAATCGAATGAGCGGCTCAAAAGATATATGTACATAAGCTTAAATATAAACCGACTAGCTAGTTTTATTTTTCGAAGACACACACACACAAGTGTGCTGTTGATGTTAGTTGTCATCGAACATCAACAACTTAAAACATTCAACGTCGCAGCTCGACTAACTAACTACAAACAAAAATTTCCTTATTTCCCAATAATATATTTATATAGATATATAGATTCGGTACCGCAGTTAGTGTACTTATACAACCGTCGGAACATGTCCAAACCACCAGCTCGTCCGATACCAACGCTGAAGGGCATTCTGTCAATGCCGCGATATGTTCGGGGTCGCAATTTTCTAAAAGAGAATAAATTGAGCTTGCGCCTGCTAGAGAAGTCCACAACTGAAAAGCTAGCGGCCAAGCAACCAGTGCGTCCCACATGGATGCCAACTATGCGCCGTCCGGGCTCTGAGGTACTGGATCGAAAAGCAGGCAAACCCCCACAGGTACCGGTACCCATTTCCAGACAAAAAAGAACCAGGCTGGTACGCAACAGCAAAAGCTCGCGCTCGTATCAACAATACGATGTGGCCGGCTCAGAGTGTGGCGGCTTGGAAGAGCGCAATACTGCGTTCTTTGATCCATCGGAGGAAGCTGAGAATGATTTGGTACAGTCGCAGGACAATTATTCAGAATACTGCAGCTCATGCGGCACACAACACAGCGTCACAAGCATTGGCACACAAACGGAGGACATAACCGATGAGCGCTATCTTACAAATGCCCTGAAAAAGTAAGAAAATATAGTAGAAAATATGTATATCATAGCCTACCACGTTTTGTGCTCCCTTAGATGCAGTTTCGATGGTGAATCAATGCTGTCCAGTCGGTACTACGATAATAACGAAGACGGGGGGGAGCAGCTCTCATCTCGCCAAAAGATGAATAACTGGAATATGATTGACTTACCCGATGATGATCTCAAAACCGAAGTCGCTTCGGATGAAGAGGCTTCTCTCAGTGCCCGCAGCCGCTATACAGTGGCCACAATGGCCTCAAATGCCACCAGCACCACGTCGATAACTTCCAAACGTCGCGAACACAAGCTGGGCTCACGCGACCAATTGCGCCTTCCGCGTTATTTGGAGAAGAAGAAGCGCCAAAAGGCCGCCGCTGCGGCCAAAGAGATCGCCGATGCACCGGATCTGGACTGCCCACGCGGTCATAGTCTGCTCACGGAGCAGGAACGTCTTAGCCAGTTGAACAGCGCACAGAAGCGCTATGATGGTCTCATCCGTGAGGTAAATCACATGCCCATCACCTCACAGAGTCTGTGGGTGCGCACACGCAAGGCCGAGATCGATAAGGAGCTGGATATTGTAGATGAGCAGATCCGCTTCTACTCGAAGCCCAAGGTCTACATCGACTCGAGCAAATCCTCGTTTAAGTAAATCTGATAGCTGCACACACAACAAAATCCCTGTTCATTAACTTATTGGTATTCTATTCAAAAATTAAATATATTTAGTTCAAATTCAAATTAAAATTAATATAAAAAAATGTTCAAGACAAAATCCAGCTGCCAGTTTTGTTTTGTTTTAAATCCCACGGATGCATTTAATGTACCTAGTTATATTGACAATTTTCTGTAATTTAACTTAAGACTTAAGTTCAATATTTTTGAGAGACTTTCTAACATAACTTTTATCAGGGACCATCCTTCGTAAAGTTGTAAATAGCAAAGAAAGAAATTTGTAGTCTTAAATATCATTTATTAACGTGTTGCCTACATACCGAAATACTTGGTCCAATCCGCTGTTGTATGCTTGAATATGAAAAGGTTATATTTACCTACAAGTAAGCGATTGAAAAATTACCAAATTATTTACTTAAATATTTTATTTTATTGTTTTCCCGGCACTTGGTAGGAAATACAAATTATATGTATACATTTGAGCTTTAGTGGCTATGTAGCTACTCATTTATTTATTTTAAGTCATAGTTTTAGTTTGCATTTGTTGTTGCTCCACACAGCATGCAGGTTTCGTCGACAACGAACTTGTTGATTTGTTCATAACAGCCCGCTGTTAACGAAACCCGACTTCAATGTGGATTTTTCGCACCGATAACTTTGGAATACGTGTTTGCTTTCAATAACAAACTGATTTTAACGCGGATGTAGATACATATTCGTGTGTAACCAAAACACTAACCACTCACAGACCAAAGCACAGTCGAAACCACTCAATCTAGATTCTAGATGATGTTTAAAAAATTGGGACAGCATAGAGAAATGTTCTTTTATGGAATTCAAAATGAAACCAAATATTTGCCTTCGGGAGCAAAATAGAATTGAAAATGAACTACTACATAAATACAATACAATATTTCTGTATGGACTCGTTGCACTTCTAGGGATCTAGAATAGCCCACGCGTTGTCTTTCTTTCCATGGCACAGAATACGTCACGCTTCACAGTTCTTTACATATTTGATTTTGCTTATGATTAAATGCTTTAAAGTCCATGGTAGAAAAATCAATGGTTAATGCTAAAATTGTCCTTGTAAGGTTTAGACTGTGTAGAAAAATGTGTGTTGTAGGTAATTTTTCCGTTTTCCTGAAAGCAACAAAGTGAAAGCATGCAAATAAGATTTATTGATATCCTCAAAATTTATGAATGACGCTTTAGATATATATTTAAGTGGGCTTTTCACGGTATTTATTACCTAATATGGAACATCTCTTTGAAGGTTGTGATCAGGAATGCACGCCTCAGACCACTGCGCAGCGTAGGCTGAAATCTAAAAAGAAAATAATGAGTTTTGGATATGTTCAAATACCATTTGCAAGAATATTGAAATATGGATATAGTCGCTGGATGAGTAACAGCGACAAAAACAAGCAAGTAAATAATTCACTTAAAATCAAATAAAATGTAATTTACTTTCAACGGAAGGAAGGAAATTCTGTGACACAGCACGCGGAGGGATGGCACTTAAGCCGACAGTCGTAGCGCGGCCCGGCCCGGACCGGCTACTGTTCTGTCTGTTTTACTGCTTATAAAATGCAGACAGTTCATCCTGCGGGTAGAGGAAAGGACAGCGTGAATCAAGCGACTAGCAGCAAAACAGAAACAACAAAAAAAAAACAAAAAAGAAAGGAAAAAATAAAAGAAATTTGCTAAAAAAAACCAGCAGTAAGTTAACTTTTGAGGACCGAAGTTTTGATGCTCTTAAACTTAGATTAAAAATAAATTTACTCCTGACTTTTTGGACGATTGTTTCTATGGTAGCTACATATATGTATTTATGTATTATATACTGGTCCGATCTGTGCGCTTATTGAAAGAATACTATGTAAAATATTTCGTTGATTTATCTTTTTATCTCTAAACCGATTAGATTAAATATACTTAAAACCATTGGTATTGTTTTCTATCGCGGCACACTTGGCTCACTTCCTTTGCTCAGTTTATATACATATGTACATATATGCAATACATATTTGTATCTCTATAAAAGAGCTAAAAAAGACAGTAATAAAAACTGTTCATTAATATACAAATTCAAAATCCTGTAATTGATAGGTAGGTATTTGTTGACACTTAAGCGTTACAAAACTGGGAAAAATTCAAGTATCAGTTGATAGCATGCTCGGCATTAACATTCTTACCTCAGAGCTGAAAGTATTCACAACTAACTTCACAAATATTAAACGAAAGTAACGAGACGATAAACGACAAACGCTATAATGCTTCTGAACTTGTAAGCATTTAATTCGCGAGTACATTTGTTTGCCAATTAATCCAAACTCATCGTTTTCTTTATAGATGCACCAAGGCAGCCGTCACTGGCGTCCAGCAAAATATGCAATTTTTAATAAGAGATGATACAAATCCGAATGCTAAAATGCCTATAGGATCTTTAAGATATGCATTCAAAAATAATCAACTGGCGAAAGACTCTAGCCCCTTTAAACATTGTGCAAATATTAAGAGCATGCTGAACGATAAGAATATCAACTTGATGAATCCATCAATAATCCAGCTAAGTCAGGCCATAAAAGCCGCAACACTTACTGGCCAACGAATTGTCGTAAGTGGCAAAGACTTAAGCACAGGTTATCCCAAGAACCAAATGCCCCAATCGCAAGCCTATGCTGCTCCATCCCAGTTCAAAGCCAATATGAGTTGCTTCTTGGTAAGTTTTAGGACTACAAATTTGCTAAACTTCCATTTGCAACATTTGGGGCTTTTTACAGAACAATAAAATTGCACAGAAACCGAACACAGATTTCCAGTTTCGCAGCTTCACGGCTGCAGCTCGAGAATTGATGTGTCGGTCACTCTCTGCCGATGATGTTAACCATGAAGGGCGATCGATTGACATGTTGGAGTCATCAGTGATGCGAGTACGCTCGGAAAGTCGGGTGATATCTATTCGTGAAATAGACAGTGATGACAGTGACTGTGAGTCATTGACTGATTCAGAGGGCTCAATGGGCGATCTGGCGGCTTTCACAGTCATCAGAACACTGCAGTTTGAGTGCCCTTCGTCCCAGATATCATCTGTAAAATACTTGACAGTCTGTGTTAAGTCACAAGAATGGATTCCGCCACAGCCGACCCTTCTATGTTATATGATTGATGTAGTTCACTTTGTTTTTATGATTGCCTGCCTGCGTGGAGTGTTTTAATGGGGTTGCAGGAGCTCCGTTTATTGCTGCTATGTACAGATGCAAATTCCGATAGCGAAATTCTTAAAGTTAATTTCTCATGTAATACTAAAATTTGAATATTTGGTAGCTTAATTCGTCAAGTTCGTATGGCCCCCTGTATTTGTAAATTCAATTGTTTGATAGCTGATTAAAAACGTTGTAAGAAACAGATGTAATTTATTAGTCAATTCAATTTTAAGACCAGTTGTGGAAAGGAAACCAAACTTATTTATGTACATACATGCATACTCGTACATACCTATGTATATATGTATATGCCTATGGCAGGTGAGTACCCCGTCTACACTTCTGTGCATTTCCTGTACATTTTAAACTTGAATCTTCCCATAATTCAACCGTAAAATGAAAATCCCAAGAAGTTTTCGAAGTCACACGATGAAGCAACATCCAGAGTCAGAGTCCTAAAGGCGGTCTGGCCAGAGGCAGTCACAGTGGCAGTGGCAGTGGCAGGCGAGAGAATCAGACACCAGAATTCAGGACTCAGCAACGATGGGGTGGTATAGGTATAGGTATAGAAATGTTGTTAACAGCTAACACAGCAGTGGTGGGGCAATCAAACCGAAAACGATGTTTGTGCAGGACACGACTTTTGGTTTCGGGGTATTTGTCTTTCCACTTTCTTGGGCGTCAGTTGTGCGAGGAGCAAAATCATATTACAATTTACACGGGCGGGCGGGTTACAAGTGGGGGTTGGTCTGAAGATGTTGCTGTGCCTGTGCCTGTCTACCTTTCTGCCTGATGTAAATAAAATACATGCATATATATACATACATCTCGTATATACACATATAAATATTGTGTGTGTTTTGGGTTAGACCCATATTAGCACTTGCCAATGACCAATTTTGCAAAGTGATAACATTTTATTCCACTTTGGTGCACAGGCTGCAGGGTGCATAAACATGCCTGGGGATCGAGTGACTTGGCAAGCCAATAAAGTTGCACTATTAAAGATCTGTATTGAGCAGAAACTAAGTGCATAAAATCGCAGCCTTGCTCACCATTTCTGTTCGCTTATTTGAAGCGCTAAAAGCTTTATTGGCTTATAAATTATATTCTTATTATATTATACCTATGTATTCTTTTCACTTTGTGCTGTCACGGTATTCCCATTTTAACTGCATTATTAATGCTCGAAATTCGTGGTTGCTATCCAACAGGATCCAATAGGATGCCATCCAGAGGGTTTTGCCACTGTTTTCTTTTGTTTTTGCACAAAAGCCTGCATGTATGTACATTAGCGTAGGTTGGACCTTCTCTTTGCGTTGATTTTAAAACGTTTTTTTTTTTTACCTTACATTGTAAATATGTACATATGTACATGCATACATACATATGTATATTCGTAGGTAGTTGTCGCAAAAAGGGATGTTCATGCACATGCATACATACCCGTACATACCCGTACTCAACCGCAATAATAAAGTTTGCTGCCAGCCAATTTGGATCTAATGCACTCAAAGTGCCATAAAAGTGGTGGTCGACGTGCGTCCCCATTTGATCGGGTTGCAGTTGCTGCCAATGCCGATGCCTTTGCCTTTTGCTTGGTAAAAAGCCCAGCATATAAATCGAATTATTGGACGTAAAGTCAACGTACAACAATGATGTTGCAGTGACAACCAATTTGCTTTTGTTTCTTGTTTGTTGTTTTCCAATACAAAAATAAAATAATGCAATTTACAGTGCCTAATTATATTAAAAACGACACAAACGAACACTCTGCAGACTCGACCGCAGTTACAGCCACACGGTAGCCACGGACGGGCGGCCCTATGCCCGCCAGTTTAGAGGTAACATCTACACGTATGTAGATGAAGCTGAAGAAGTGGCTGGCCTTTTAACAACTGGCTGCCTGCATCTCTCCCCCCATATACAAAACAAAAATGAAAAGCAAATTATGTTTAGAGTGACGTATGCGAAGGCAGCGTGAAGAATGCAGTTATGCCCATGCTCTGCTCTGACACAAAGGAGTCAATCTTTTTGCATAGATTTTCTCATTCATGTGTGTCAAAATATTGTTGGATTATTTAATCATGAGCAAAGCAACAAGTGTGGACTACCGAATGGTGTATATTTTATTGCAGGATTTACTTAAGCATAAGCAAGAATAAATTATAAATCAATGTGTATGTGATGCATATTTGTAGCTTCATTTTTGGAGTTGGCTGCACGACTAGGACTACATTAAATTCAATTCTAAAGTATCAGCAAGGATCTGTGGCAGGTGGAGGAAGGACACAAAGCCAGCCGTATGCTTGCAGGCATGAGATGTGAGTACTTTTGGAACGCAACAAGAATGGGAGTTAAAATTGCGTAAAGTTTATTCTACTTCATTTGATAAAGTACAAGCGACTACTGGTAGTGCTGCTGCTGCTGCTAGCGGATGCCGATTCGGATGTGACGGCGGATGTTGTGAAACCTCTTTGTTGCGGCCAAACACTTACACGCACATACACGAGCACAGCCAAACATATGAAGCGGAAGTTGAAGCAACCGTAGCGACCACTGTCGTCGCACTGTCACAGTCTGCGAGTGTTTGTGTGTGTGTGTGAGTGTGCATGCTTTATTGTAACACGCACATTTCCGGCACCATACACCCACCCACCCAGCAACAACTACTTGCCATCTTGTTGTACATTTATCACTCCCTTTTGTATCAATAGTCAAGTTTACTGCTCGCTTGACAGACAGACAGACAGACAGACACCAACGAAAATGTCTGTGTCTGCATTTCTGTCTGTCTGTCTATCTGTCTGCCACTTTTGTTTTGTTTATAACGTCACTTTTTGTTATCCCATCATCAGCTTTTGTCATAAACATGATTATAACTGCATTATAGAACTAAAAAAGGCATATACGGCACCATCTGGTGCCTCTTAGATTTTGGCTATTTGGGTAGTTAATTGGGCGGATTCGAATTGCTGGCGTTGCGAATTGTGGCTGCAAGGGTACCGGTCAGGTAAAAGTCAATTTTGAATAACCCAAAGATGTATGAATATTTTTGTATGTATTTTTTTTGTAGGGTTATACTTTGTCACAAAGCGCCGTTACTTAGCCGTGACATACATTGTCCATGCCGTATATACCCCATTATCAGAAATGTTGCAGAGGTAAAAAACCTCACCCTATCCAACAGTTCCTATCCCACCTTCTTTTTTCCCACACTCTCTCACATATTGCATATACACATATGTATACATATATGTAAATGTACTTATGTATGTATATTCAACCGTATAGATACTTTTTTTTTTTTTTTGATACAAATTGCCCTGCGCTTGCCTATGGACACATAAAAGTTGCAATTTAAATGCGGTGCAAGTGTATTGCGAAGGCAATAGACCGTGACAGTGGACAAAGATATAGTTCGATGGACGGGATGGCTGGGGCTGAATGGCTGGGCTGGCTGGGCTGGGGCTGGCTGACTGGATTGGATGGCTGGTTGACTGTTTGTTTGACTGGCGGCTTGGTCTGCTTGGTTCGCTGGTTGGCTTGGTTGGAGCTGCTTGGCTGGTGTTGACCAAATGCGACTTAATTGTGCTTCCATAGCAAAGAACGACTACACACAAAGGCCAAGAGTGGTACAATTTGAAAGCGCTGCTGCTTATTGTGCTCGTTGAATAACACACCCGCTTAGCTGGCTGATGGAACGCCCATGAATGATCATACTCTTGCCCCCAAAAAGGGTCTCATCGCTGTACAGTTTGATCTTATCATAAATCCAACTACACAGAAGAAATATTTAAAGAAATATTCTGCTGTAACAGAAGAAAAAACTTCATAGCTAAATGGCAATATTTTCTGACGATAGCTCTGGGATTAGCTTAAGTGAGTAATTTGCATTTACACACACACACACACACACACACACACGTGCAGTGTAAGTATACGCTTACATGCGGCCTTAAGTCGTGTAAGTCATAGCTCCCCATAGCCGTGAGCAGGCGGTGAGTTTTACGTTTAGCCTGTGTTCGGGGTGGCTTGTCGCCTAAAGGAGTATTGAAATCCGCTGACTTGTGGGATAGTCAAACAAGATTACAGTTAAGTGATACATACATACATATACATATATGTACATACATGAATAGAACTAGCTACAAAAAATGCAACTGATTTACTAGCTTTCGTTTTACGCTCGTTGCCGTATTTTTAAATCTCTTTGCCGGAACTTATAGTCAAAAGATAAATCCTGCAAAGGATTGGGAATTTATTTTCGTCAGGAAGTATACAATTTCGGCACAATATGCCGGCGGAGTAACCAAAATGCGAACATTTCGCACGGACACCTGTTAGCAAACCAGGTTCTGGTAGGAATATTAAATTGGTAGAACTTAATAGAGCTCTACCGTTTGCTTTAGCCACAACCGAATATATGTATGTATGCCTTTTTGGCTTAAAATGTGTTCCGGCATATTCAAATAAATGTTTGAAATACTTACTCTTGGCATCTAAACATAACTTTTTGTTAATTGAGTTCTCAGTTTCTTACCGGTACCGGTACATCGCCTCGATTCTACTTGTACCAAATTGTCCAATTGGTTTTTAATTGTCAAGCAGCTGGTCGTCGTATGGCATATTCTTGGCAAATATATAAATATTTGATTCTAAGACAAACTTATTTATGCACTTGAGTTTTGTTTGTTTGTTTGTTCGTTTGTTTCGAAACAAAAAAACGAAAAGAATTAATTCTTCTGTTTGGCACTAAGTTGTGGCACTTTTAAAAAATATTAAAAGCAAAAAACGGCAATTTTGTGTATTGAAAACAAGAAACCAAAAAACATTAATATTAATATTTCTTGAAATAATTGCTGAACAACACCGATGATGGGCTTGACGCGATCCCAGCGTTGGCAATAATACAAAAAAAATACAAAAAATGGAATTGATTGTTTAGCCGTTTGGCATATACTTCCGCTTCGAACGTCCCGAACCGAATGAACCATCAACTGTTTTCTCGTTTATAATGAAAACTTTTTGCAGGGCAAGAGAAAGGCCAGAGCCACAGCCAGAGCCAGGCAGCACGACGCGATGCTTTTCCAACCCCCAAAATCGAGTGGGCGAGTAAGGGCGAGTCACCTATACGGTATACGGTATACGGGTTTGTTGTGTATACATATACATATGTACACAACCGCGTATACGTATATGTATACGTATACGTTCTCTGTGTGTGTTTGGGTGTGCGTTGCGCATGTGTATGTGTGTGTGGGAGAGTAAGCGGAGCAACACAACGCATCCGCATCACAATGGCACTGCAGCAACAGCAGCAACAGCAGCAACAGCAGCAGCAGCAACAGCAGCAGCAGCATCAGTCTTCGTCTATATCGTCGTCGGGAAAAATCACTGACACGAGCCACGCGACTCGTGCCCGTGCCAGTGCCCGTGCCAGTGCCGTGTCGTGCCGCGCCATGGCATACTGGAGGGTAAACGGAACTCTTGTGTTGCTAGTTTCTTGCTGCGCTGGGGCATGACGATGCGATGCACGATGACGACGATGTCGAGAGCTCTGCTCTGCTCTTCTCTGCTCGCCCTGCTGCTGCCGCATAGAGTGCGCACCTTTGAACTGTTGCTAGTGCTGTCAGAGCCATTGGCTGGACAGAACGAGCGCCAGCTCCAGTTCCAGCTCCGGCTACAGCAGGAAGCAGCAATACGTGAAAGTATGGAAATTCATCATTTTCTTCCTTTTTTTGTTTTGTTTTTTTGTTTTTAGTTCGGTTCAACGTATTTTTCGCCGTGTGGCAGACAACCCGTCTCTCATGAACGTCGGCGCTGGGAAGGGGGAACGGGTGGGTATGAAAGCGGGCGGCTCGGCGTAGACGACATAAATCTTTTGTAGCTGTTGCTGCAGGCGACTCTCTATCGGTGTGCATCGTTGTTTTTTCGCCTTAGATAACGGCAGCGGCAGCGGCAGTGGCAGCCCCACCAGCGGTCGATAGGTGGGTTCAAGTTTTGAAGTGTATGGATGCTCCCATAGCTATTGGCCCTAAACACACGAAAATGTCACAAGGCTAGATTTGTTGGCATAAATCATTAGGCCAGGCGTAAATTTGTAAATATTTGTGGCGACAATTCGTGTGCAGAAAGTAAAGGAATCGAAAAAGGAAGATTAATGTTCTTTAATCTCGAAAAGTAGCCGTTTCAAGGCGAATATTTACATATTTTTATTACTGATTAGCATTTGATGGAATACACTCCGAGGTACTTACAATATTTTATGTGAAAGATAATCAGAAATGCTGAACGAATCAAAGGAAAAACACACACAAACTTAGGGTAACATTAAAATACATAGAAATATTCGAAATTAAATCAAGATTTTTCTTTAGTTTCTGCAGCACAAAGTTAACCAAAAGTAACATCACAGCGGACACCTTCTGCACAAAAACTTACGACTATGAAACACTGAAACAAAAAGAGTCTGTATGGAGTATCTAGATATTGTTTTTATATTTTGTTTTTTGTGTTTTCTTTGGATCTGACTTATGGCGCATACGTTTGACCAAAATTTCCATACCCTTTGCTCGGGCAAGAGTAAAAACAAAAACAAACACACACACAAGTAAACCAACAAAAAAAAATATACAAAATCGGTGCCCAAGCCCATTTATACCCCGACATCACCCCACAATCGGTTGGCTGACTCGCCTGCAAAAAACAAAACAACGAAAATAAAAACGAAATTGAGGCATTTTTACCTTTTTATATGTAGGGGATACTATGGGAGTAGCAGACGGACAAATGAACACATGGACATACTAGACGGTCATGCGAATGGAATGGAATCAATGGACCCAGAAGCACATGACAATAAAAACGGTCTGTTGCTGTTGCTGTCTCTGTGACTGTGTCTGTGTCTGTGTCTCTGTGTCTGTGTCTGTTGCTGTGTTTTGTGGATTTCAAAGTGCGTTCGTGGCCATCCGGCTAACAAAATTTCAAAGCGCGCCCCCTGGCACGGTTTTCTGAAATCGATGCAGAGGCAGTGCCAATGGCAGGGGGCATGGGGCATGGGGCATGGTACAGCCAGTGGCAGAGGCAGAGGCACATTAAGCTACAGCTATAACTATAAAAAAGCGACAGCTTTGCATACATACTCGTATATGTATGTACGTATATGTATTTGTGTATATTCCCTGGACAACGCTTCATTTACTTTATGCTGGGCAATTCGGTTGCAGTATTGAATTTATTTGGTTGCAATACGAATCCTGTGGGTGCCACATCCACATATGTATGTACATACTCGCATGTATTATATTGTAGTTGCTATTACTAATGCCCAACGGCTCATCGCATTGCTTTACGGGCAGCTTGTAGTTTTGTTTGCCATTGGACTCGTACCAATAAATTTCTACTCATTGATGCTTAGCCCAAAGTACCGCCACAGTGTGCGAATTTTTGTTTACGTTCGAGTTAAATTGATGGGCCACAAAATAAAAGGCAGGCATGGCATATGGGCAAATGTTTGTAGGTATAGTACACAAATAGATTGTAAATTGCATTGAAGTTCCAATTAAAGAGTCAGAGTTTTAATTAATTGAATGCATTTGTATGGGAAAAGCGTTAGCGATTTGCAGCCAAGCCAATGCGGCAGGTGGCGGGGAAGGGGGTGTGGTGGTGCTATGAACAAGGACCACAAAATTAATTATGATTTGACTTTGGGTAAGTTAAAGAAACATTTTGTGGTCGCTGCAGACTAACAAATGGCTCCTTTTGCTAGGTCGCATCCGCACTCCAGGTTGCTGGCTGCCGCTTTCTGGCTGGGGGGCTGCAGCGGAGCGCAGACATATTGTTGGCACATTGGACGTGGTTTTTAATTTGCCTTATCTACGCTGTTCCTTGGATCTTGGGTCTTGGAGGTTGCATCTTGGCTGTGGCCACACGTAATTTATACCTTACTCAGGCACAGGCAATGGCACAGGCAATGGCAATGGCAATGGCAAGCAGCAGCAGCATCGCAAGAACTAAAGTAAATTATTTTCGTCAGTTTAATTAGAATTTCGCCCAGAGATATAAGCATAATAACAAAGCGCTCTGCGTGATTATGTGCGGATTTTACAATTAAGAGAATTTTTTTTAAATATGAAGCACCTGTCCACCCAAACACTTAATTGTTTTTTTTTCTTCTCTCTTTTTTGTGTGTGTTTTCGAATATGTCTTGGGGCATACTTATTGGGGCCAATGGCCAATGAAATTGCGTTGAATGCCTTCCTTTTTTAATAAAATATTAAATATTAAAATATAAAAAAGTATATATATGAAATTACTTTGCATGCCTTTCATTTAATGCAGCATAGATGGACTCGATTGTGGATCGGAAATATTTTTAAATTTTTTGTTATCAAAGTTGCTTTCTTCACTGCGTTGCAAACATTTGGTCCGAGCCGGAATACCCCTCTTCTGTAGGGAAATAAATTCGCTATCAATTTCATTTCATGTATGGTTTGATTTGCGTAACACCTTTTCAACAGTAACGACATAGGCGTGCATGCATATGTGCCCACAGATACTACCCACAGATACATTTGCTGCTCTAAAAAAGCCAAAAGGGGGTGGGGGTGCTCAGGTGGCGCTTCGTCTCGATGTGTGTGTGTGTGTGCTGTAAATTTACTGGGCTTTTTCCCTTATGCAAAAAGGAATTGCGTGGATATCTACATACATATGTATGTACAGGTGTCTGTACGTAGTGTGTATGCATGTTCGTTGGCAAACCTGCGATGGAGACAGTTAATTTAGTGTTTTTGCATACTTCAAATGAACTTATGCACGTACATACATATCTGCATGTACATACACATTCATACATACATACTTGCATGTATTGAATGTACGTTTGCATGTGTTAAACCACGGATGTTGAAGTGGCAGGTTGTGGTGGCAGCAGCAGCAGCAGCGGCAGCGCTTGACGCCTTTTGCGTGTTGCGACAAAGGTGTTAGGCACCAACAAGTTGCCTTTTGCTATGATGACAATAGAACAATTGGCTATGGGTGGTCTGTCATTGTCGGGGCTGAAGATTTTTTTTTGCATATTTATACAGGTGTGTGTGTGTGCCCGGCAGATGATAACCGAAGGCGACCGCTCAACCGATCGACCAGCAGGGCGGGCAGTTGGCAGGCACAGAAGGCAATCAGTCTGTGTCAAAGTTAGTGGGGAGTTGTACATGAGGAGTAGTACGGACCAGACCAGACCGGACCGAACCGGACCGGACCGGACCCTTTGATATTTGTTGACACAAGCAAGACAGGCAGGCGCTGGTGGGGCACACAGCCTGAACTGAACGAAAGCAACGAAAGCTGAAAGGCCAAAACAATTTTCCAAAGGATTACATTTGTCGTCCAGATGCGTAAAAATATCCAGCAGCAATAAAGACACAGCATCATCGATTGAATACAGATTGAAAGAGCGAATTATTCGATTTCCATTTCAAACTACTTTAATACTTCAGTGCTCGTGTTTGTGCCCGTGTCCCTGCTCGTGTCAGTTAATAATCGAACATTAACAATTAAATACACAATTAAAATAAAATTTAAGCGCCCGTTGTGGTTTTTTGTCTATACGATTGCTAATTATAATCCAACGTTTTATAACGCAAAAAATTACTTTGAAACATTAGCACGAATCTTGTTAATTGCAAATCTAATTGAATAACAATTCGAGATTGAACATTTATTTAATATCGCAGGACTCTAGGCCTTAAAATTAAAATTATTACGTACCTTCCTATCGTGATTGTGGGTTCAAAAATGTGTGAATATCCTGTGCTGCAGACATAAGAGTTAAGTTACAAGAGTAAAATGAACTGTTTTCTGCTCGCAGGCATTCACTCAACCATTCAACCACTCATCCATTCGGTTATTACTTTTTATTGCGTTCAAATGGAAAAAGCCTCGGGTGATTGGGTTTTCATAGCATAGCACTGAATGGAGAGCCCATTAGTTTATGTTGGTGCCGAAACCGATTCGACATTATCAACTGAGATATTATCAGAGGAAATTGTAACTAATAGAGATAGACACCACCTGTAGATTCTGTGAAATGGAGCCCCCAAAAAATATCGGGGGGAGCACAGAATTTGAGAGCTTTATTCAAAACCTAAACATACAGGGTGGGCTAATCTTACTGACCACTAGAAAATATCATATGTAATACATGACTAATAATACACACACACAAACACAAACACACATGCACAGTATCACAGTAATTATAAACCAGCCGAACCTGAAACTGAGCATTTGTACATTCTAGGGGGTGCCTAAGCGTGCCACCCCAAGGGATGCAAGTACGAGTACAAGCGTTAATTGCTTCCTTTGCCACCTCACGCATTGCGTGGAATGTGGCAAACGCTAAGCGCTGCTGCTGGCTGGTTACCAAAACGAGTTCTGGTCGGACATTTGAGGCTGGTTTCTTGTCCAAATTAGTTCCAGTTTATTGCACTAGTGGATAATTCCTATTGTTCCCTCTCCCTTTCGCTTAGTAATCATTTGCATACAATTAACAGATAATAAAATAAACTTGAGTGTGCGAGTATTTATAGAGATTTTAAACCTAGAGAAGTTTTGTTTCGTTTTCCAAACCTCGGATATAATTATAATATTTTTCTACTCGAATAAAGAACTTTTTGGTCAACATTTCTGAAGGACTTTATAGTGTAAAGTACAGTGCAGGAACCCCAAATATACTCAAAATAAATGTATGCCTAAAAGATATAATCTTATTTTGTGTACCTGGGGGTATGTAGGAGTCGACTCGGCTAACGCTTGTTTGTTTTTTGCATGGCAAATGTGATTATATCGGTTGCTATACTATGTATGTACATTTTGGGAGGGTATACAAAAACCAATTTTATTGGGTCTGCGCTTTGGTTTCAACGCGGCGGCCTTATCTTTCACGCATATTAATAATGGCTTCGTCATTAGAGGGCTAGGGCTACCCTATAGCCCAGGTGCAGACAGGAGTAACAGCAGAAGTAGCAGCAACAACAAGAAAAATGAATACAGTAAAAGCAACAATAGCAAGGAGGCGGCGGCAAACGACAGCCAGGATAGGACAGCCAGCAGCAGCAGCAGCAGCAGTTGACGTTACAACGCAGCAAAAAGTAAAGGCAAACATACTGAAGGAGTTGGCTTTGGCTTTGGCTTTGGCTTTCGCGTTGTGTTGTGTTGTGTTGTGTTGCGTTGTTGGCAAACACAGCTAGATGGCGGCGAAGCGAGAGCCAAGCTAAAAAGTACACAGAGAGCACAGCGAACACGTTGGTAGGTTGGTTGGCTGGTTGGTTGGCTGGTGGATATTCCATTTTAACATCTCATTAACTTGAGCGGCAGACGTGCTGTTTTGGGTGCACGAAGATACGGCTGGGCACGGTACCTGCAGAAGGAGCAGAGACGTGTAAAGGGGCAGGGGGTTCCCACGGTATAAAGTTGCAATAATTTAACAATTCCGCCTGCTTAATTGCCTGCCACATTTCATTTTAAATTGGGCACGCCTTGCATAGGAAAGTTAAGCATGGATAACCAAAAATTGAGGAGCCCCACTAATATTACCAGTGGTAGATGCATATGCAAGGCTTTATTTAAATAGATATTTCTCAGATATACATATGTAACTCCTGCCATTATCGTAATTATAGCTGTTAAGCTCAGCTGCTGCTCAGTTGCACTCAATCTGATATGCTGCTTAATCTCGCTTTAATTTTCGAGCGGATTAAAAAGTTTACAAAGTAGTTTTCATTAAAATGAGATTATCATGCAACTCTGCATGCAACATGCGAGTACAACAGCAAAAATTACATGGCGATAATTTGAAAACCAAACCCGAAACTTATTTTAATTGAAAATTATGGAAAATGTCAGTTAAAATCTCAGCTATTGACGGCACAGATAAATTTATAATTCTCATACGCTTGCGGTTTCCAATTAGGCTCTAATCAGTCTGCTGCCTAATACTTACTGCTGAAATTAATAATTGATTTTGTGTTAAATCAAAAGTTTATACGTTGATTAACGCTCATAGTATTTGTGGTGGCATTTCCATTTGTACATATATCCTTTATTGTGGCTGCATTTGTACCCTAAGTCAGATCTACCAAAATGCTTATTGGCATTCCAAGCCAATTAAATGTTTCTTGAATGATGGTGCTTGATGTTTTGGGAAAATGTTGTGTTAAATTACTTTAAATATGACTGTTTGGAGTGGTGGGTGAGGTAGGCACGGGCACGGGCACGGGCACACATCAAAGCATAGACGACTTTATAGCCCAGCCCTTAGCTTATTTTCTCGAGCTCAGCTCGTTCTAATATGTCAAGCAGACGGCGCTTAATGCGAAATTAAACGAAAACACCTTAATTGCATAGAGAGAGATAGAGAGAGAAAGAGAGCTAGAGCTGCGTCAGACATGGTGCATACGGCACAGCACAGCACAGCACAGCACAGCACATACGCAGATACACACGTAACACTCACGGCCATGAGACACGTGAAGATGTACGTCATACGACATGGTGTCTGTATGGCATGGTATACCATCGTACATATGTACATATGTATTTCTCTTTTATAAGTTCTATAATTTTAACCACTTATGCTGCCATGGTTATCGTATGAATGTGAATGTGAATGTCTGTATGCATATACTTTTTTTTTTGTTTTTTTTTTTTCTTTTTCTTTCTTTTTTTCCTGTATGAATGCAAGCTTGTTGCCACCGTTGGAGAGGAGTCTCTCAATGCTGCGCGTCTTTTGTCGTGTCGTGACTAAAAATGTCATGCGGTTCGGTTACCAAAATGCGTTATAAAAATGTTATTATCACACCATTATGCCACTTCCAGATGCTTATAATGATGAAGATAAAGGTCGTCTCACCTTGACTAGCGCACAAGCTCAGATACAGATACAGAAGAAGCCAGCTGCCGATTGCCAGTGGGAGTTTGGCAGCAAAAAGGAAAGGAAAAGACAGGGCCCTAGAGGTAGGTGGCAAGTGGAATAATGTGGGGGGTTGGGAGGTGAGCCTGCATTCAGCATTCAGACGAGCTATGAATGTCCACTCACTCCACTGTGTACCATGAATCATCGAGTGTGCCAGGCAGAATGTATTTGAATTGCATAGAGTGGGGCATGTGTGCGGCAAAAGGGGTTAATACTCGTAAATTTATTTACATTTCACTTATAATCATGTGTAAATTCCAATTTTTTGTTTAATATCTTTTCCTGCTTACTACTTACCTTTCGGTGAGCAGATCCAACCACTGTGCAGATGATATAGAAGTCTGATTCACTCTCATTGATCTCAAGGCCATCCAATATATTTCTCCTTTTTTTTTGTTTTGTTTCTTAACTTGCAACTAAAACAAATTGGTAGATTATGTTAGGTAAACGTTTTATATTTTTTTTTGTTGATAACATAAATAAATACATATTGCTGGCATTGTTCCAGGCTGCATTAAGTTTCATTTTCGAGTAATGGGGGAATATTTTTATAATTGTATTTTCCATGTGCACTGAGAGCAGCCAGAATGCTCCATGAGACTGCGAATGCCAATCGACTGTCATACATGAATGCGTGGACGTGTTTGGCTACATATGTACATATGTATGTATGATCATATTAACAAGCTTATAAGAGGCGTATGTACATATGAATGAACATGAATATGTACAACTATGTATGGGTCGCAAGGGGGGGAGGTGAAGGAACAGGCGGCATGCTGCATTTTGCTGCCGTTTTCGCTTTAGAGTGTTAGCATTGTGAAGGCGAACAGAACGTGCCAATGTGTGGAAGCAATTTGTATTTTCATTAGGTTCGCAAAATTCTATAACTCGTACTTGTTTTTTTTCCCGCAGCTCCTGTGCCAGCAACTATTACAGGCTATGGCTGCCTGCTGGAATGAGTGTAAATAAATGTATGCGGATGTGTGGCTGTGTGGCTGTGTGGCTGTGTCTACGTTCCTGTGCTAGAATGGATCGGAATGAATATGCATATGCATACGTACGTATATGGCAACAGCTTATGTTAAGTGTCTGACATGCTCTGACGGGATGTGAATGTGGATGTGGCCGCCGCACATTAATGTAAATATCTGGCAAATAAAGTCCTTGATGCCATAGTAGTAGTATGCAGTCCAAGACAAGGACAAGGACAAGCATAGGGAAATATTCGTGCTTTGCTCTTGAAATTACGAGTATTCGATTCGATCCGGTAGTTGACTTCTCTCACTCTCTCTCTCTCTCTCTCTCTTTTGTGTGTGTCTCAATTTTGTATCTCAATATTTGCTTGCCTCGGCGGATGTACATACATATGTATGCATGTATGTACATGCTGTTTGGGTCCCGCGTCCTGCACTCCACCTTAACTCATTTCCTCTTTAACAGATTCTGTGTGCCATCGTGGACCCATCGTCCTTCGACAGCCACTGAAATGCTGTAACCCAAGCGGATATGAATTGTGAACGCGGAAAATGAACAGAAATTAAGTGACTTCCGTGGCAATGTCTCGCCGTCTGGCCAAGCGAAAATGCTATTTCCAAATGATAACAAAAACTGTGAGTGCAAAGTGAGTGGGGGTGGCCCATCCCATCGTCCATTTGCACAGCCAGTAATCAGAGCACGGGCGAGAATACAAATATTTGATTTTGGATTGTATTTAGGGGTTAATTCCTCTTGAATGATATACTACCAACCGATTACGGTTTGACCTTCAAACTCCCAAGTGTACACGAATATTCGATATGTTGGCTATCATGATTTATCATGATTAAATTCATCTAAGTGCGCATATTGATTGTTCATCTTCATCTGAACATTTTACAGCTTAATATTCACTCATAAAAATGCATAA
The DNA here is from genome assembly GCA_035043285.1 of Drosophila subsilvestris. Lineage (NCBI taxonomy): Eukaryota > Metazoa > Arthropoda > Insecta > Diptera > Drosophilidae > Drosophila > Drosophila subsilvestris. The sequence goes on along the minus strand of JAWNNB010000133.1, from coordinate 3,788,062 downwards.
ATATATCCGTGAATGAACTTATGTACATACAATAAATATCTGCATACATATATGTATGTATTTATGAAAGCGTATTCATGATTTTGTTTAGCAACACGTACGCACACGAGCCACACAGCACTCGAGTATGTGAACACAAAAAGGATGCTGATTCCTTTTCGCTTTCGAATGATGCCCTTACAAAGTAGAGACTCAGTTTGGTTCCGGTTACGACGAGAAAATTCACGAAAAATAAACCAATAGCCCCAGCCCACTATTCATGGCAGAGTATCTAACGTTTGGCTTTGAAAAAAACATTGACTGAGTGTGCAGTAGATTCTTTACGCTTTATATTCAAAATATCGAAATTTTCTATGTGTGCTTGTGCCCCGTCCTCTGTGTCCCCTGTCTCTACTGGGCGTATCTGTGGAGCATGAAGCCATTGGAAGCGGCAATGGCGACGTGGCACGGCACCACACCAGAAGCAACACCAGGCAATGGTGGTTGCACACCTTTCACACTGCTCGTGACAAATTGAAAACGAAAAGGCATCACAAGTTCAAAATCATAAATGTCTAGGCGAGACAAAAACTACGGGCATGAACAGACCTCTATACATACATACATATGCATGTATATATGAATATGAATGAATACTCGTATTGCATTGTACATCTACATATATGTACATACATATTCGTAATCGTATTCGTATTCACGTTTGTACGCTTGTGTGCGATGTATGGGGGTTATGAGCTATGAAAATCTACGAATAATGGAGTAAGAATGCGCATGAATATAAATTGAATTTACTCCACTAGCAAAGTGTAAATCGTATTTATATTTATTTGACCATGAGCGAGAGTGCCATGAAAGTACACACACACACACACACACACACACACACACTACTTATGATGAATGGATTTAAATACAGCATTTAAGAGTCACTAGTCTGAGTAATGGGTAAGCTATTATATTTATATCATTCGATAGGCTATCTCTATGTCTTTTGATCTTCTTGGGGCACATTTTACAGTTGCATTTTTGGTCTTTAATTCAGTATTTGGTTGAAAGATTAATACTTATAGTACTGCCATGTTCTTTGCTGTTGAGACTGTCTTTCTGCATGTCTCTCTCTCTCTCTCTCTTTCACAGAGTGGCTTGGCAGTTAAGGTTAAGAAATTGCACCACCCACATTCTCTCTCTTCACTGTTAGCTCTATGCTAGTGAGACACTTTAATATGTATATAAATATGTAAATACATAGATTAATGTTCGCATCCGAATAAGGAGCGGTATTGGTACCCTTTTAGCCATTTCTTTACCTTTTTTTTACATGCTTATGTACATAGTAGTATATGCTTACATATGTATTCTGTTTTTTTTTTGTCTTAACCTTTCCCATGAATATTCGTCCATCGCTTGCAGATTCAAAGTAAAAGTTCAAAAAATAAATATTCGTATATCCTTAGATTTGGCAATTGCCTATCCTGCCTCGCCTTTGGGATAAACCATATGCGAATGGGCGTTGTATTTATTTGTGGGGGGTTGCACAAATACACATACACATACGCATACATATGTTGAATGTTTTTATCTGTGTAGCGTGTTTATTTGCACAGGAAACTCATTACGCAAATCTTCCCCAAAGCTATGCGTAAATCCTTTTAGGGCCCCAAATGATTTTGCATGCCTCAGCCTTACCTAAGCCCATTTTTGGTAGAAGGAAAGGCACAGGGAGGGGAGGGTTTGGGATGGCCCGCATTTTGATTTTTGTATCCTGCTTATAGCCCCGCACAGGAAACTGTGATTTTGGTCACTCTCTGCATTCACGATTCGGCTGAGTGAATGCAGCATACATTCGAGCAGCAGGAGCAGCAGCAGCAGCAGCAGGAGTGTGTACATTGACCGATATTTTTGAAGCTGAAATCTACTATTGCAGAACTTGAACTTGAACCTGGTCTGCTGCTCGTAAAAAAACAATCTGACAGCTTAGGCTAAAAGATAGCTTGCTCCTGTGGGCTGGCTGTGAACAAAGAAACATTTTCAATTTCATTTACCACCTGCGTCACGGCAGCGACCACTCTTTTGCCTGACGGCTAAAGTTAGTGAAATAAAACAAAAGAAACAAAAAGTTAAAGCGCCAGTGCAATCCGAAGTAAATAATACACTTGCAAATAAACCAAACTCTATGCTGATATAATCACTTACTAAATGGTGAATAAGAAACCATAAATGAAATTAAATGTAAAGCTAAGTAACAGCATAATTTGAACTGCCAAATGCTGTGTGCACATTCCGGTGAGAGTATCCCTGTGTTTGATTACTTCTTCGCTCTGCAGTGTTCTCTCGTTGTGTTCTAGCCGTGATATAGGCAGAGACGCATAGTATCAAATGCTTCATAGTACTATACACAGAGATATATTCGCAACTGCAGATCCAAGTAACAGACCAAGAACTGGCAACGACAACTGCCAACTTTTGCATATTAAGTCGACGTGGACGTGGACATGAACGAGGACGAGTGCGAGTCGGATTTGATGATAAAATTAAAGTATTTTTTGTCCACTGTTCAACTGTTGTTGTTACGCTTCTGGTGGAGGAGCTTCACTCCACTTCACATGCGACTGCCTGTGTTGGTGTCATAGTAAAATGGAAAATTATAAACAAAACGCAGTGGTGTTTGGGCATCAAACTGGGGAGGGGGGTTGGGCTTTTGGGTGCGTTGTCACTTTTTCACGTTTTTTTGTTGCTTGTGTTTTTCTTGTTTTTTTTTTTTTTTATTTATGTTGGCTCTTACTCTTACTCTGTGGCATCCTGCCCACCACTTTACAGGCAGGTGCCGCTATCGAAAACAAAACGCAACAAAACCAGGCAAAAAATGTCTCACAACTTTTAATTAGTTTTTGCTTAAAACTGACGCACGGAGCACGCCCGCGTTTATGGCATGAAGAAGGCTCAGGGCTCAGGGCTCAGGGCTCATGGACTCCAGGACACCAGAGCTACAGGGCTCAGGCGACTAAAGGCGATGTGGAGGCAGCAGAACCGTGAACTGGATTGGATTGCATGGCATCCATGAGCCGTTTGGCTCAACGTAAATGGTGTAGCTATTGTGTGGAGTGGCTGGGAGGCTTGCACTTGGTTTGCACAATGGAGGATTACACCTGAAGAGTGTTAACATTTGCGACACATTCGGATATTTGGATCGATCTTTAAATGCAATATGCGATACAAACTTTTGCACCCCACTGTACACACACCCTCCCCGTGGAGTGCGTGCAGTGGTAGTGGCTTGTTTACAGGTGATAAGAGCAGCAGCAGCAGCAGCAGCAGCAGCATCAGCAGCAGCACCAAAACCAATGCGGCAAATCGGATATTAGACATCGGATAATGAACTTAAATTTGTAATGAAGATTCTTCAAAAATGTAAGTAACTGCTGCTGGTGAAAAGATAAAATTAATTGCATTTTATGTCGGACACCTTTGGGGGCAGCTTTGAAGGCAAAACAAAAAAAAAAAAAAACCAAAAAAGACTTTGACCCGTCTCTGCCACCGTTAACTTTAACTGAATTCCAACTAAAAAGACTAAGAGACTGGCGGACTGGCGGACAGGCGGACAGGCGGACAGGCGGACATCGTGACGGGGAAAATGTTAATTACTTTTAATGCTATGACGGAATGTCAACAGAGGTAAGTCAGGTGGGTTCTGTTCTGTTTTGACCTTCGTTGAAAATTTACGTTCACAGGACAGGCGGAGACGAGACACGGAAACATCATCCCCCCATCATCTCCATCGCCCCATCATCCCCATCACCACCATTTGTGCTAAGTGAAGTTGCAGATACTCTACTATCTCGTGGACATAAGTCAAAGATAGTACGCACAGTGGATGCCACAAGGTGGTTACCCTTTGAACTTGGATAAAATGTACTGCAAATTGCAATTGCAGCCCACTGTGCTCAGACGCACAGCACTGTTGACGATGTCAACTACCTGGCGTTGCCAATTTTGATATAATCTTGGCAACTAGGCGGTGAGGGGGGGGCCCACCAACGTCCTCCCGCCTGCCGGAGTTGAGTTAATTTACAATTTTCTAGCAAGGGGCCCACCACTGCCATGGAAAAGCTGCTTGATCTGTTGCTGTTGCCGTGGCTTGCAGTGAAAGTTATATTAAGGTTTATGGTTGGAGAGATGTGCTGCCACTATATGGCACTTGATACTTGATTGCCATAGTTGCCGCAGTCTTAATTTTAAGCGAATAAATCTGGCTGTGGGGGGGGGTAGCCCTAAGGAACGGCTCAATTTCAGATTAACTATGACTGTAAATAACCGAAATTAACGCTAATTTCTTCGAGTCATTTGGGCGCCAGTAAAGTTTTTGCATTTTGTGTACAATTCAGAGACGTAACGAAACGAAACGAAACAAAACAAACCGCAGCAAAGCAGCTTCAAGGAGGAAACTTCTCCTTTACCTTATCTCCAAGCCAAGGACCGATGCAGTTGTGGCTTTTGCCCAAAATGGTTGTAGCACGGACTTTGTCACTTCTTAGAAGTCTTAGGATGTCGGTCCTAAACTTCACAGTAAACAACAAAAGACAAAGGGTCACGGGGGTGGGGGGTTGGGGCGCATGAAGTCGTGGCCTGGCCTGGAACGTCTTTCCGCATTGATAATTCGAGTTTGGCCGCAGTCAAAAATTCGGCTGGTCCACTGAGTTTGTATGAACTGCCTGGCCTGGCCCGGTCTGGCCTGGCCTGGTCTCGTCTGCTAGTGTTTGATGCGGTTGAGCAATATGCACGATGGGCGGGGGGAGGCTGTCCCCCAAGCGAGTCGAAAGTGGCTTAATTCTGACTATTGTACACGTACTTCATTCACCCACGAATCAACTAATTTTCTATACCCTTGAAAAGGGTATCATAACACTCTCATAGGAGCGATTGATCTGCTTGGTTAGCCTTTTCTACTGGCCATAAAAATGATGCCGTTAAGTCATATAAATGTATTGCCAAAAAATATGGCATTTTCGTTGCACTTTGCAAAGTTACCTTTGCGGCATCATTTTCCACTTTTCCACTGCCAATTGCCAATGCCCACACAGACAGGCAGACAGACAGACAGACATTTTGGATGGCCAAATATTGGAGGAGGCGTGTGCAACCGCACGGACAAGATTCAATTTTCCTGCTCGTCTTTATTTATTTCTTTTATTTATGATAAATCGTTTTTACGGCTTCACCATTGCCACACACACACACACACACACACACACACACACACACACAGATACAAAAAATACAAAAATAAAGATTGCGACTGTGTTGTAATAAAATGCGTCAAAGGCTTCATTCCGAGCGCACACGAATTGTTACTGCAGAAGTTGAAGCGGAGTGCCAGCGTTTTGTATCTACATCTTGCATGCTGGCTACTGGCTCTACACTGAAGCCCCATCATTCTAACCGCAGTCCAAGCCCCCACTCCACCACTCACCACCCACTTTTGGAGCACAGGCTCCGCTCCGCTCCTTAAACGTGGCCAGTGCCCCTTTGCCCTGTGCCCCTTTGCCCCTTTGCACCGTGCCCCATGCCCTGTGCACTGTTGCACAGTAAACAAACAAATATGAATTTCAACTTTTACTGTTGCCTTGGCTGTGGCCCTGCTGCCCTCTAAGTTTCCCCTCCAAGTTTTACCCGTGTAATGGCTGCTTTTTATTGAATTGGACTTGCATAATAAACTAAATTTAACAGATTTCATTTCTTGCCGTCGCTGAGGGCGATGCTTCTGCACTTTTTGCAGCCATTTTGTTTTCAATTCATGTGATAAGTTCTTCCTCCTCTTCCAGCCCTAAAATACCCAAATATTATTTTTGGGAGTATGGTGATTGGGAGAGCACTTGACTTGTGCGCTCTACACGTGAGAGACATTTACAAAATGTTACATTTTGTTATTGTTTTTGCTTTGCAGGTTTTGCTGCCAACTCAATTACTATTAAAGTGAATTTTTCTGCCGCTCAATTGAAACTCAAGTGGAGCTCAGAGTGGGCCAACTATGTATGCAAAATGCAGCTGTCACAAATCGTTGACACAAAATTAAATTGCCATTTGTTTCGCGCAATTTCACGTCCGCAACAAAAGGTTTGTTACTAGCGTACTCGCAATACTCTTTCAGGACACACATTTTTTTTTTTTTTTTTTTTTTTAGTAATTTTGTCTATTTTTCATGGTCTGCTCAGATGGCTGAATCTGATTAGGATCGCTTGATTAATATACCCAAAAACAAAGCAGCTTAACAGTAAAGGCTGAGCCTCTACCACCCTCTATTTATCGCGCTTCCTAGCTAGCTATTTCTTTTTTTTAGTGACTCTCAGATTTGTTTTTTTTTTTTGGGCTTGGTTCATCAGCCAGCCGACGGCTATGGCATCTCTGTTACTTTACGCCTTCTATTTGGATTCAATATTAAATAGCTATCCCGAAGTCGGCATTATTCTGAAGCTAGTTGCAGCCCAAGTGCGTGCCATCCATTAAAAAAACAAGGAAAGAAATAAATAAATGTAGAAAGACTCCTGTTCTCGATAGACAGCAAAGCAAAACTCAATGCGACAATGAAAATCAGCGTAATATTTATTTCCGCATAGACGAGTAAGTATACATATTATTGTCACACTTCACTAAGTCGAAATCAATACGCTTATATAATACACGAGTACATACTGTACAAGAATTTGAATAAAATTCTGATCTAAGAAGGAAAGAAGGAAAGCGGATTGCCATTGCCATTGCCATTGCCGCACAAAAGAATAAAGAAAATGCTGTGAGCCAATTGTGTTTTTTCGCTCGCTAAAAAACTTGAACAAAAATACCGAAAAAATTCGCTGTGTTCGAGTAAATGTAAACGCGACGAAGGTGCAAGCTATTCGCGGATGGACTTCGACCAAGTGCTTCGATTCGACAAAACGTAATGTAATGTAAATGAACTGCTGTCATTGGCCCCAACAGTTTATGACAGGTGAAATCAGAAGCAAATTTCGCGTGAGCGTGAGCATGGCAGAAAACATCAAACAGCGCAAACCAGCAGCCGAATGGGGCAGTCGCTTCGATTCAGAACGTCAGCCAAGAGGCTGTTTGTCAGTTTGTCAGTTTGTCAGTTTATCAGTTTATCAGTGAGGCAGTCGACGGTCCTTCGCTTTATTAAGATTGTTAAAAGCCAAGATATTGATTTATGCAGATAAGCGCTATTATGCCAAAGTGCCAGTGAGCTAACCTAACCATCCATCCACCTTATAGCAACCCCCTGTCTGAGGCCCAGGCCCAGCTTCGACCCTGACTGACTGCCTGACTGGCTGACTGCCTAATGGCGCCTGTTAGGCATGTTTGTCGTGTGGCTGTGCCTACTGCCTCTCCTGCCACCTGCCTTGCCTTCTTGTTACGAGTATGTCTTCACTTTCTTACCTCTCATCCAGACACTGATGAGCCGCAGGCGAAACCAAGCACAGAAGTATGAAGTGTGGAGTGTGGGATGCGGGCTGGCTTGGGATGGGATGGGATGGGAGCTAAGGTTTCTTCTGTCACGCAACCAAATACATCCTAAAAAGCGACCCCATAGCATCGCTCAATCGCTTAAAGCTGCAATAGGCTTGTCTGTTTCTTTTTTTTTCTTTTCGTATATTTTTGTTTGTTTTTTGTATTTTGTTAGGGGGGATGTTGTGTCGGTCGACGACCAAAGAAATTTAAATTTCAATTATTTTCGCCGTGACAACTATAAGCTTAATTCGCTGTGGCACCTTTACAAAAATATACAGGATACAACACCCCCCCCCCCCCAGCCCACACCGCGCCACGCCACGCCACGCCACACCAATGAATGAATTCAGTAAACAGATACGAGGCAGAGACACGCAGAGGGAACGACAATTCACGACTGACTGTCCTTGTTCTCGGTGTTTTCCAGCGATAAATCAAAACAAATCCCATTTGTTGAATTTCAATGTTGCTTACAAGCAACAAAAAAAACAAAACAAAAAGTATTCCACTTGCAAGCAGTAGCATTACTTGAGCATAAGCCTTGCAATCGAATGAAAAGGAAAATAAAAGTCCAGAGAAAATACTTAAAACAAAGGTAAAAGATGGAGAGTTGTATGTATTTCCGATATGTTAATTTCAAACTGAATAAATATCAGTGCTTACATCTCGATAGTATGTTCAATAGTCGGCTGGATGGTGTGACAATTCTTGTATCGGTCTCTGCTCTGTTTAAACAAAATGTAAATGAAATGCATACGATGTAAGCTTGTCTTAGGTGTTCATATGAATTCGCAGTATTCACAGGATGCGAAACTGACAGAACATCGTGTTTAAGCAATCCATTCAGCTTATTCACCATTGATGTCTGTGTATATAGTATGCATGTACATACGTATCGATAATTATCGATTATGTTGTGTGCAATGCAAAAAGTGAAAGCCCTTTTAAATGCCAATGCACACAGATTAACTTTCAAAGACACATCTGCTCTGCTCTGCTCTGTTCTGTTCTATTATTTGTATTTATTTTTCTGGTTTGATTCTCAGCCACAGCAGGTGTACAAATTGCATAGACGATGACTGGCACACGCTCGTACAACATATGTATGTACATATGTATGTGCCAATGGGAGCACTCGTATAACCGTAACTTGATTGGCACACCTGTAGCTGGTGGCTGGTAGCTGGTGGCTGGTGGCTGGTGGCTGGTGGCTGATAGCTGACGGCTGATAGCTGACGGCTGTTGGCTGGTCCTGGAATCGTGGCTCCGTCTACCGCCAACTAATTTGATGTTGTCTTCGGTTAGTGCTAATTTTGTCGCTCTTTCCCCACAGCTGAAATTTGGCAGCAACTGATTTTAAACACAGTCTATGGAAGTAGACGGCATTCTTGAAATTCTGAAATATTTTTTTTATTACCCATTTTGACGAGTAAAGGGCCATGCCATGTTATGCAGCCCACTGATTGAATATCTGACATTGGCGAGAGAGCCAATGGCGGTGGCGTGCTTCGATGGATGGTACGCAGGACTCGTGACCAGCTGGAATTTGGAGTACGCGCGCCAACATTTTACATCCGAGTATCCATTCTATGGCGCGCGCGCTCGCTTGCTCGTAAATTTCACCACTGGGCAAACAGCACGCTGCCAGGGGAATGCAGAGTGGTGGGGACTTTATCTGCCCGAGCTGATGCTGTGGGCTGTGGGCGGCCGAAGCGTCTATCGCGAAGCGTCATCGTAATTAGCTGCTGACGCCATCAAATGAGTTAAATGAAGTTGCAAAATGATTTCCACCTATTTTAATGAACTTCACAGCGAATGTTTGCCTACATTCAGGAAGGGAGGGCGTTGAGTAGAGTGTAGAGTGTAGAGCAGGTGCCGTTAATTCTAAGGAATGTCCGTCGTTTGCACAGTTGATTAGGGCAAAGAGAGGTACTTGGTGGGGAAGGGCTTAAGACATCATTGAACGGTAAGCCGTAGGCAATCCGCTTAACCGAAATGGTTTAAAGCCCAGACCAGCATGGTAGCTGGTATTTATTTTTTTATTCTGTTCTGCTAATAATTTTGCAAAAATAATGGATTCAAGTACGTCCCCACCCCCGTCGCATACGGATAAGGGATGCCGCCGCCGTGTTGGTTGCCATACTTAAAGTGCGAAATGAATTTTTCGGCATTTTAGAAGCCATCGGAAGAAGAGTTTGTAATGTAAAAGGGAAATGAGTATGAAACTCAATTTGTGTGACGATTTCCGGTTATCAGATTGGGTGGATATTGCGGATGGGTGCTGCGATGGGTGTTTCAGTCGCTGGCATGGAGATTGGAGATGGAGATTGGTTTGGGGCGCACACAGCGTGGGGATGCCAAATGAACCCCTGGAATTGTGTCATTGAGAATTGTCTGTCCGCATTCAGCCTCCCCCCCCCCCCCCCCGCCCTCTGTCTGACAATGACAAACGGATGGGTAAGAAGATTTCTATAACAGAATAAGCCGCCGTCACCTGCAACTAAGTTTGATGAGAACGAAAACGAATCAATCAAAGGAATATTTTGACTACGAAATAAAGCCCGTCTCATGTACATATGTATGTATGTACATATGTATCTTGAATTAGTCGTATATGTACATATTTATGTGCATAGACTCGGTTGTGTATACTTGGCAGGGAATATTAATTTATTTAATACTTAATACGCTTGTGATTGTCATTCAATAAAATAGCAAAAAAAAAAAAAAGAAAAAGAAAAGGAAGACTTGGGGTAGCGTGACATAAACCGACAAGGCATGAGTGACCCCCTCCCCCTTTCTACGACGCGTATAAGCAGCGTAGTTATGTAAATTTGCATAAATGAATTTTCGATTCCGTTGCTGGACCTCAAAATTAAATCACTTTTGGAGTGCAGACAGAGACAGAGCGACCGAACATTTGCATAATTAAACTTAGCGCGTTTGGCGAGCAGCGTGACGGATAGAGAGAGAGAAAACTTTAAGGCGAATTTTAAAGGATCCTTTAATTTGGAACCGCATCCATAAACTCCATTGTGCTTAACAATACCAATAATATGCATGCGAACGTCTCTTCATTTGAGTTCTGATCATCGGCAGAGGCAGTGCCTGCAGCAGCGATTTCAATGGGCGGCATTGTCGGAGTGTGTATGTACTTGTATAATGAGGAGGAAACCTAAACGGGGGCTAAACTGCGGCTAGGCCATGAAGCCCAAGAAAAGGGCATTGCAAGAAAAGGGAGAAAGAAAAGCGTGGGAGCAGGAGGAGGAGGAGCTGAAGCAGGAGCAGGAGCAGGAGCTGGAGCAGGAGGTGCAGCCAAAGCAAGAGCAAGAATAGAAACCGACACAGGCCTGGGTTGGGTTTGCGATTGGGATTGGATACCCAGAGCTATGCCAAATGAATAAATCCATTTAAATTGCAACATTCATGACTTGCGGGGGCCATTCATCCCTGAGTGGAGTGCAGATGGGAACGGGAACGAAGGGCCGTGATGAAGAAAGAGACGGCGTTAACTTTGAGCCATGGAAAGGCAAGGCAAAGGGCCAGGCGGAAAACGCAGTGAAAACGCATTTCGTATACATTTTCTTCTTGAATTTTTTCCTATGCTTCGGAGTGCATGCTGGTCCATAGCCATAGCAGCCACAGCCACAGCAATCACCAACTCCAGGCCCACGCCCGATGTTGCTGTTGCTGTTGCTGCTCCATGGACGGCGCAGCAGCAGCAACAGCAGCAGCAGCAGCTAACAAGCGCAAAGTTAAAAGGACAATCTAAAGCAGTATATGTTTGTATATATATAAATAGTAGTAGGTATATAGATATGCATATAAATGTGCTGCTGGCTTTTCGCTCTGTGTGTGTGTGTGTATGTATCTGTATGTGTGTGTTCGGAAGACTATGCCTGGCAAGCAGCAAGCCAGCAGACAGGCAGGAGGCAGAACGGCAGAACGGCAAAAAAAAAAAGAAAAGAAAATCAGCTACAACCAAAAAGAATGCTAAATCATGGATGAAGTGGATTCCGAGCGACGAGCACAGCTTGCCTTGCCTTGCCCGTTGGACCGCTCCCGCCGTATAATTGCATTGAACGCAGGCGGAGATTCCACTTTTTTGGGCTCTATGTGTGAGAGAGGAGAGGCCATGGAGCCTTGGCCATGAGTCTAGCTGTTAGCAGCAGGAGGTCAGTATCAGAGTCAGAGTCACAGTCAGGACCAGCACAGTCCTGCAGGACCATGGCCAGGGCCGGTGCCAGTGCCAGCGACAGTGCCAGGGCCAGGGCCAGGGCCGACAAGGCATAAGCACAGCGTCACATGGTGCGAATGATCGTTGCCATATTGTGCAAATGGCTGGGTGGCTAGCCAGGACGCAATCTGACGCCGTCGGCGTTTGCCCGCCCATTTCTCCACTCCTTCCTGTTGTGTTGCTGCCTCTATGCCACTGCCCATTTGATACGAATGTATGGGTGGGTGTATGGGTGTGCTCCAATACGTATCTGTATCTGTGTGTCGCGGCGCTAAAAGGAAATTGTGATTGCTGCATAAAATGCTTTTAGAATGGTTGCCAATCGATTTTGGCACGGATTCGCAACAGGGCAACAGGCAACAGCAGCAGCAGCAGCAGCAGCAGAAGCAACAGCCAACGTAGTAGCCGTATGCCTGCCACAGGAAGACCATGGTTTCATGGGGTCGGGGTGGGTCAGGGCAGGGCAGGGTGGTGTGGTGTGGGTTGGGCGATAAGCGGCTGACGCCGCATCCATGGAATGTGCGATTTAAAATTGATTGTGAAACATTTGCACAGAATTGTGTTTCGTATTTTTGCCGCTCTGCTCTTTGTTCGACAACGACAACAATGCTTTCTGCCCCGCGTTGCTATGCAAAAACAAAAGCATCGTCAAGAGCAGCAGCAGCAATAAGAGCAACAACAGCAGCAACAACAGCAGCAGCAGCAACAGCAACAACAGCAACGGCAGCAACAGCAACAAATATGAAACCAAAATTGTGCGGCTTGCTCGAACACAAAATACTATCAACGACAGCAGGAGCGGAGCCCCGAACACCGAGCACCGGGCACCGCATCGTCAGATGACAGAGTCACAGAGCAACAACATGTTGCCCGTTGGCATGAATTGGCTTAACAAATTATGTGTAACATTAGAGCGCTTGCAAGTTCGCGGTTGCAGGGTTAGCATGTGGTGGCAGGAGCCATGCGATGGCTGGGTACAGTCAAATTGTGCAAATTGTGGCAGTCCTCTACCCCAGGAGAGAAATGTTTTACACTGCAGTGGGCACCCCTGTTTCGGCAGGATCCAACATTATGCAGGATCGCTGCAGCAAGTGATGCAACAGCCTACTCGGAAAAGTCCATAGATGCAGCCACAGCATTCCCACACAGTACACACCTGGGAGAAACCAGAGAAAATGAGCAAGAAGCCTACGGCTCGACTTTATGGCTCGGACTCAGCAACAGTTTTTCCCTTTGGCCATTTGCCAAACAGTTGGATACATCTCCTTTCCACACAGTACACCCTGTCCAGTCGTGTCAGGAAATTGTTAAACAAGAGCGTTTCGAGTGCGCCTCTCCTTTGACCAATTTTTGATCACAATTGATGATCTGTGCTGAGCTTTGAAGCTGATGAAACTGTTAAAAAAAAAAAAACACCATACGAGTGGGAGTATTTGTACGTGTGGTAAGCTCTTGGCCGGCTAAAGGGATGCTTTTAAAGGCCCAGGATACATTGCAGGACAGCGTAGCGCAGAAGCTGCTGCTAAATAAAGTCACGTGCTGACATTTAAGTCCGAACGTGCAAAGCGAAACATATATATATATATTTTTTTTAATATTTTACACCACGGTGCAGGTGCAGATAGAGCGACCAGCCGACCAGCCGTCCAGCAGCCATTATGTATGCGTTCTCAATGACGCGTAGGGGTGGGGCAGTGTCCAATCTGTGCGGACACTTGTGCTCATATCCATTTTCGTAGTCTGTGATTTGCCATTTGCAATACAATTGTTTCATTTAGTTCAGAGGAGCGCGAGCCAGAGCCAAGCAAGTGGCAATTTTTGGAGGCCTTTGGGGAGTTGCCCAAAAAAAAACAGGAATCAAATATTTTCTCCTAATTAGTTAGCTTTAGGGCTACATACTAATAACAATATAGACAATTTTCTCAGCTCTGCTCTCTCAGAAGTTACTGGCATAAGGGTTTTCGGTACCAAAAAACAAAAAGGCAACAACCAAGAAAAAAATATGACACCAAAAATCAGAACAAAATGAACTTAAATTGGTGACGAAAGGCCAGAGACCACAAAAGGCAAAGTGGAGGGCGAAAGCAAAAAAAGCAAAAGGAAAAGCAACCGAGTAAGCATTCTGCCACAATAACAAGGCACAACAAGCGAATCAAAGGCAGTGGTGGTGACTGGTGACTGGGCAAGTGGCTCTGTGGCTCCAGTGGCTCAGTGGCAGTGGCAACGGCAACAAAGATTTTGTTTTGGCTTAGCTCCGACCACGGCCCATAAACTTGTTGAAAGCTTCTGCTATACGAGTAGATATTGTACATACAATGTACATATATGTACATACATACATACATATACATATACATACGTATATATGCGTATACAAATGGTGTGGCATAACTAGCGGGGCTGCAGATAAAAATAACAATTGAAATAAATGAGCAAAGACGAAGGGCATGGGACTTAATGCGCTGCCCTAAAAGGAGCCTGAACTGAACTGTAGATTGGAGGGGGGCATGGGGCATGGGGCATGCTGGGCCTGGCTGCCTGGGGCCTGTGGATGGCGGCACGCGCTGTTGCCTGGCTGCCATTTTATTTGCATACTTTTTGGCGGACTGCGGATTGAAGACAATTTGTGGTCAAATTGTGTTTGACTTTTTCCTTCTTTTGGGTTATGTTTTTCCTTTTTGCTTTCAGAGATTTTTCTTTAGCGGAGTCGCTTAGCACTACGACGCTCCATCCACTGCGGACAGACTGCTTCAAGCAGCAAGCTGGCAAGATCCCCTTGCCACCTGAGGCACATATAGTAGTAAAAGGGTCGCCAGCACCATACATACATACCATTCGTAGGACGCTGACATGGATGAGAGCTGACTGCAGTATTCATGGCTAAGGGTTATGGCTGCAGCATCTCCTGGCATTCCATTGAATCCCAACTGCTCTCATATTTTTCTTAATTAATCTTCTTTTCTTTGCTTCGATGATGGGTGAAGCGGTCGCTATTTTTTTTCTTTTCTTCTCTTCTCTTATTTTATTTTATTTTATTTTTCTTTTTGTGTGCAGGCGTTTCGCAGCAAACTTCACTGAAAGTGCCGAAGCGAACGAAATGCGCGTTAAAGCTGGGATAATGTGCGGCGGGGGCGCTGGCGCTGGCACTGGCGGGGGCGGGCAGTATCGCAAAGTAAATTAGCTAAAAATGTTTGCGAACGTAGCAAAGATGAAGATGAATGTTCGGTGGAGCGACGTGGGGGGATGTGGCGGTTGAGGCGCGGATAAGTATGGCGCTAAAAAGGGCAGCAAAGCCTTTGCGCGGCTAGCCAATCCAGCTGACAAGGGTTGCTGCTGGATGCTGGCTGCTGGCTGCCGGTTTTGTTGGGCCGCCCTTGGCGCATGGAATAGCCCTGAAGCTGGACCCTGGTCCTGGGCCTGGACAGCAGCACCTGCAGAGCAGAGCAGCGCAGAGTTCGGTCGGTCCCTACTACTAGCTGCTGGTGCTGGCTGGCTGCCGCAGAAGCGTCATCAGGTGGGAGTGCAAAAGTTTCTCTAGAGCGAGACCAAGAGAGAGAGAGAGAGAGCAGAGAGAGAGCGGGGTGGGCTGGCGAAAGTCGAACTGAATGCAGAGTGAAGTGAAGTGCTAGGTCGACTGACAGAGCACAGCGAAACGGGGCTGTAGTAATGAAGATAACATTTCCTGTTGTCAGCATTTGCAAAAGTTGAACAATGCCAGAGCTCTGCCAGCTACTGCCGCTGCCTAGCGCAGTGCTTTCGCGGGGCAGCCATCACCCATCACCCATCACCATTGCTGTCTGAAATGGGCAAAAAACCTATTCCTCATTTTGAAACTTTTACTACAGAATAGTCCCGACAAAGGTAGCAAGAGAGAGAGAGAGAGAGAGAGGCGCTGCCATTTACAGCCTTTTCTGGGCCTGTCCATATATGATCTGACACCTACTTATGTACTGGCATAAAAAATACATACATACATAGATGCGACAGTTGCTGCGCCGCTTCTCTTTGGTTTTTATTGTTTTTAAATCTAAGTGAAAGCGCTGCTGTGGTCAAGCCAGCAATGGGTTGCATTATATCTCTTCATTAGCGCTAGTCAAAGTTCGGCCAATTAAGCGTCTTTTTATTTTGCAGTGCAGCAACTAGTTTAGTAGCTGTTGCTGCTGCTGCTTCTGTGATTGGGTTGGGGGTTGGGGGATAAAAAGAAAAAACTCAGGCAAAAACAATTTGCAGCAGTAAATTTTTAACGCCAACTCAACGTTCGTTTCTGCGTTCCAAGTGGGTTTCAAGTAAATTATTTATCAAGATGAACAAACAGAGCACAACAGGTCCTAGGTGGCAGATCGCAGGACTCGGAGCAGGACCAGCTCGAGGTCCAGGACCGTGCCGGAATCCGACGCTTTTCTTTGTTTTGACTTTGTGCAGTTTGTGCAGTTTCTTCGCATTGCTTAAGTGGGGGTTTTAATTTGTGCGCCAACATATCCCAGCCACTGGCCCACAGTCCAACCTTTGGCATTGTCTCCGTGCTGAGATGCCCACGCTTGGACTGGTCTTAGATGCGTACCCTACCCTGTTTTAGCCTTGCCTTGGCTTGCTTTGTGACGCCTTCGACTGTGGTATAAATGAGGGCAATGGCACGACCGGAGTCATTTATACTGCAATTAATCATGATTACGCCGTGCAGCAGGCAGGGACAGTGGCAGGGGCAGGGGCAGGGGCAGGGAAGCACCGCTATTCCTAAACAGCTCCTTCAGCATCAAGAGCTGTCCGGCCAAAGGTGTAAATTAAAATTTAAAGTGTAAATTTGAAGCTGCCACAGGGTGTGCAATAGTCGGCGCGCATTTTCTCTTATTATTTTGTTTTTTTTTGGTGCCGCTCAAGTCGTGCATGGTATGTATGTATGTATGTACATATGTATATGCTTCCTGCATCCACTTTATTCACTTAGCCAGCCACCCAATCCCAGTTGGCCTTTCAGCATTCCACCCAATCCCACTTCGCCTTGATTCGCTTCCGCCTTCCCTTTCCATCCGCACTTGGCAGCAAGGGGAGTGCATTTAATAATCTAGGTACCGAGAGCTTATCCTTGATCGTGGCAGGAGTGAGATCAAGCAGAAGAGCTAAAAGGGATTCACCCGAGGTTATGGGTTGACCCCAAGAAGCATAGCCTACATTTATGCGCCCATGAATGGCAGCAGAGCAGTGTGAGTACTACTCGTATGTGTATGAATCTATTGAAAACTCAATATTGAATGTGTGGCAGAACGTGCATTTATGCTATTTAGCTCTGAGCAGAGACACAAAGTCACTGAAATGATGTGTGTAACTTAATTATTTAAAAAGAGATGAATAAATCAGCATATCCTGCAGCTCAAGCTGCATAGCTTACACACACAGATGGCGCTAGATGGTAGATGGTAGATGGCATATGGCATATGGCATATGGCGTATGCATATTTGTTTACACTTGAATCCAGAGAAGAGAGCAGCCTGTGTGCCATGGGAACGGTGGAGCAGCGAGCGTTGATTCTTGCACTATGTGTCGCACCAGCAACAAGCTCTAATTAGATTACACGGGAATTAAATGCAGCAAGGAGCAGCACGTACAGTAAATATGTACATGCAGCATACAGATTCTGTGTGTATATACGAGTATATGGCATAAATAGTTTACTTATTGATTATGGATAAATATATGCATATATGCTATGTACATAGGCTTAAGGATTACTTCTTTCTATTAGTTGTGCATACCTGCATACAGTTGTTGTAACAGCCGCGAAAACTTATGCTCTCTTGGCTTAAGTGGCTCACTGCACCAACAAACAAACAAAAAAATGATTAAAAAAATATTAGATTCGATGTTCGTTTTTGGGTTTTGTTTTTTGTTTTGTTTTTTTAGTTTATTTTCTGATTGGTCTTCCTTCGCTTGTTGTGTAACTTTTGGGCTGTTAAGTGCGCCGATGACTCGGCGCTGTGGCTTATGTGTGTGTGTGTGTGTGTGTGTGTATACAAGTGTATACTGGTTAGCTGGGAGCACACTAAACTGCCTTGGGACGCGGCAGTTGAACGACTGAATCTGAATCCTTGCACATTGCAACGATAGACACGCAGACTCGTCGCACGATTCTCGCGCTATTCTCTTTTACACACATACACACTATATACATATATACTTATACATATATATATATCTATCTTTCTATCTATATATATATATGTATAAGGATATGTCTGTATATATATATATATATATATATATATATGTATATATTGGCTGGTCTTCTTCGCCTGGGCCCTATCCTGGGCTAGTGGGCCTGGAAATCGCGCAACAGGCAACTGGCAACTGGCAATGGGCAACAGCACTGACGCAGCTGCAGCCACAGCCGCAGCCACTGCTAAAGCCATCACCGCTGACTGTATGTGTATGTGTTCGTGTTGGTGTTTGCTTTTGCAGCCAAGTGTGTGAATAAAAACAAAAGCGTAAGGGAAAGGCTGCGAAAAAATATACGAAGATAGTAACAATGAGCACGACCCGACACACCCAAAGACGGGCACAGAGACACAGACACAGACGCAGAGACGGAGACACACACACAGACACACACACAGACACACACACAGACACACAGCCACAGACGTGGCTTTCTCTGATACCAAGGAGCAGCACAAGTAGAGAGCAAGACATAGCCCAGGGATCTGGATCCGCAGACAGAGTCAGGCAGCAAATAGGATTCAGCAATAGCAGTTGAGCAATTAATGCACATAGTTGGGGTGGGGTGGGGGTGGGGGTGGTCATGATTGGTTTATGGTATACATTTAGTTATTGCTTTAAATACATTTAAGTTAGTTGCAAATTATGCTCTGACTGGCTGCCCCATGCCACAGGCAGCGACAGCGACAGCAGCAGCAGAAGCAGAAGCAACATTGGTGCTGCAGTCTGCGGTGGCCTAAACGCACCACACGATGCAGGTGGTGTGGTCAGTGTCAGCCTGTTGCTGTGCGTTATCAAATGCAGAAGCCATATGCAACAGGCAGACGGCAGGCAGGCAGGCAGGCAGGCAGGCAGGCAGGCAGGCAGGCAGGAGATGCAAGCCAAACCCAAAGGCATGCGCATGTATGCAGTCTGACGCACTCACACTCTTGCATTACACACGCACACACTCATACAGCATTCACAGAACAGCACACCACACCACACCACACCAGAAAACGCTGGGCACATAGAGAGATGCATGTATGACACATCCGTTTCCGCAACAGGCGGAATTCCATTGTGTGGGAGAGAAAGAGAGTGTAGTTCATAATGTTGACGAAACACACACACAAATGCAAATGAAAGCTGGCAATACACACACACACACCTATACCTATAGCTACACCTATACCTAGGCGGCTCCATGGCTACCCGGCTCGCACCTGTTTCCTTTTTGCGTCAACGGCGTCGACTTCGGCGTCGAGGCTGACGCCAACATTGGCAATGTTGTGGATTATGCATTGCAGAAACCTCCCACTGTACTCTCTCTCTCTCCCCACAGTTACCCCTGGGGTTGGTTGGGGCCTGGCTTAGCGCGTCGCCCCTGCCTGCTTGTACGGCAACTAATTCGCCTTCGGTATTTGGCTCCTCCATTAAGGGACATCGAGTTGGATCAGAGAGAAACTCGACTCTGCCCTATTTCCTTTGCAGCGACAAATCTGAATTGCCTTTGCCTTTGCCTCTGCCTCTGCCTTGGCCTCTCCGGCAAAAGGCAAAAGCAGATGAAGACATACGCATATATGTATGTATATGTATGTGTAGGATTGTCGCCCAAGGGCGCTGTCCCTGGCTGTTCGCAAGGCAAGTCTACCAAAGTTTACACAACTTTAACCATTGGAGCATAACACTGTGACAAACCAAACCGATTATTGTGTCCAAGTCGTCGGCTTCCAGCTTCCAGCTACCAGCTACCAGCGCCGGAGCCTGTTGCTGCTGCTGCTGCTGCTGCCCCTCACTACTACATGCAAAAATACATACACCAAGACACGCGCAGATGCACGCACACACTGGCACAAGCCACTCGCACACAGGCACACGCCTAAGCTCTCAACTGTTGCTCGCTCGCAACAGGTACCAAGGCAGAGGCAAAGACGAGCAAAGTTCGCTCAGCGCTCAGCAAATCGGCACCCGAACCTACATCGGGCACCTACATCGTGAACCTAGCCGCATTAGCATTCGCAATCACAGCCAGGCCAGCCCCCTGCAGACATGCGCAGTGCGCACGAGTGACGCCTAGAGCGAGGAGGTTCTTCGGCAGCTTAGAACCTCTCTGCATGCCACCCCCAGCCTTCCCAACTTCCCAGCACTGAAACCGCATTACCCCTTCACGAAGTGTTTCCACCTAGGCGCACCTATCAGGATCCGTTTCCGATGTAGGGGAACAGCATCTGCATCTGCATCATGGGTATGGGTATGGGTGGACAGGAGCCTCGCTTCATATGTGCTGCAATACTGCAATACCTGTCAGGCATTGCTGGCGCCTCTGCTTAAAGCCCGATTGCCATTGCTGTGGTCCAGAGCACTGCATCCGTTTCACTCATAATTGCGGCTGACGAAGGCAAATGCCAATGCGAATGTCCCCACTGTATTTCTATGACGTGCGGTTGTGCAAATGAGTTTTATGCTGCTCAACATTTGCCGCCTGAAGAGTTTTGGGGACTCAGCAGCACCCAAGATTCTTGCAGAGATTCTTCGCATTGGCCAATCAAAATTGTTATCATACGCGTACATATGTTCATAAATGAAACTATATTTTAACCAGCCAGCTTGCATTGCATAAACTTATCCAAAACCCATTTGCAATATTTCGAACGGAATCGACTTACTGCACAGCGAGTCATGAGTAATTCCTTTAACAGCTGATGACATTTTCTATTTTTTTGTTTAACTTTAAATGACGAAAAAGTACATCATTTAGGCTGAATATTAATAATACTTTTTTAGCTGAAATATTTGATAATTACTTGACAGTAGCTTGAGTATGTCTGCAGACTGATATAATTTATTTGCCTTTTATAGAAATTCCCAAGTAGATATTAGTATTATTTTTTTTTATTAGGAGAGTCAAAATAGTTGATCTTTAAGCTTGGCATCCAGCACCGCAGAATCGAAAAATAAATGTCCATATAAAAAAAAACTGTGCCAGGAATTTATATCGATAGTTGCCGAATATAAAATAAACATATTTTGCTTCACTTAAGCTTGAATAAATACGAATAAAGACGACTAAGTGTACGAAAAAATGTTCTGCCTACTATTCTATGTATGTACAATGTAAATACATATGTAAAGTATGTCAAGAAATATGATAAAACAATTCTAAAAGTAAGAATCTCCAAATGAACTAACTTCACTATGCATGCTTTTGGTTTGCCCGAAACTTTAGCTTTCCTTTTTATTTCGAGTAAAATGATAATTAGTTTTCGACTAAAAACGATATGGTCGGGGGCGTGGGGGAATAGCCGATAAAAAAATATGTAGTTCGCGTTTGGCCAGAGTAAATACGAGTAAATAAAGCCTGTTGTTTGTTAAGGGAAATTAATAGTGCGGCGGTGCTGGTGTACCGTGGGGTTGGCTGGATGCTTGACGTTGGAGATGGAGTTGGAGTTGGCGTTGAATGCTGATCACATACTGAGTGGTGGAGGGGAGGGGGTAAAACTTTATTGAATTTCTGTGGCCTTACTGGTCGTATTGTTCTTGTTGATGTTGTTGACGTTACTGTTACTGTTGTCGTCAGTGAGCGGAAGTGCATCCGGTTACATGCAAACAAAAACGACGACACCTATACCTATACACGAATGCCAGTACCAGTTCCAGTGCACATTCATTCCCCTTGAAACAATGGGGGGGGGGGGGGGGGGGGGGGGGGGGGCAGAGTGTACGTACTGTAGAGCCAATCAGTGGCTTCAAAGGGCTTGTGTTTTTGGGCATGGGTTTTGTGTCCCCCCAATGTCTCCCCGAATCTGTACGAATCTCTCCTCGAATCTCTCCCATCTTCCAGCAAACAACGCAACAACAGCACACACAGTTTCAATCCCAGCCGCAGCACCGCCTCCACACCCACAGCCAAAGCCAGTCACAGTCGCAGCACCCGATTCCCGCCCCCCCCCCCCCCCCCCCCCTTGTCACAGCCCCCAAAAGCTAACGCCTGGCGGCTGTTGTAAATGTAACGCTTCAACAAGTGAGCGCACACAGAGACAAACCTGATGCGTTTGACAAAAGTTGCATAAATTAACGTTAAAAGCAAACGTTGTTGCTTTTGTAGTTTCTGCCTCTTTTACTTTGTGAGGCCGTGCCGTGCCGTGCCGTGCGGTGCCGGACCGGGGCCAGTGTTCCGCCCGTACTGTCCAACTACATGCAATAAAGTCATCAAGTGATGCCACCGTTGTTGCCGTTCCCTGTACGAGCACTCCCCTGCCCTCTGACCACACCAGTCTGCAGTCTGCAGGAACGTTTTCGCCTGACGGACTTCATTGCGTTTTGCATGTAATGTAATGTTATGCGTTTTTTTTACACATGCCTTTTTTTTACTTTCCTTTCCTTTACTTTCCTTTCCTTTCTTTTCATTCTTTAGTTCGGTTGATGTGTAAAAAAAAGGCAAACGCTAATTGATTTTCAATGAATACTCGCATCCAATATTAAAGTTCTCTAGGACTAGTAGCATATGGAAATGTATGCAGAGATAACAGATAAATAACTCGTTTAAGGTAACTTCACAATGGATGATCCTAGCAACGATAAAACTAAAAGCGCAGTATCGTAGAGAATGACCATATCTATCAGATTGCCGAATCTGAATCGATCGGATCATTGATATAGCCAGAATGAAGAAATTAATTCTCAGTTGCTTCCCCACCTCCTCTGGCGCTGCTTACGCTATTCATTCTCTGTCTCGCTCGCACACACTCTGCCCTGTGCAATGCGCGAGCAACTACGCGGAGGAGATGTAGAATCTAAATGGTAGATGTAGAATATTTGTTCTAGATGTATTATCTACATTTTACATGTAGATGTAGTTAACAAATGTAGCAAAAAATGTAAAATGTAAAATATTAAAGATTTTTTTTTTAATTTGAATCATAATCTTATAAATTTATATACTGACTGAGTACGGGTATAAAAGTAGAGTCGCGACAAGAAGCGACTCACGTTCCTTCTCGTTCAATGTGTGTTTGAATGTTGGAAAAGACATTGGGCGACATTGGGCGACCTCCTCCCCACGGCTTACAGGTTAACCCATAAACCAATTCAAAATTAAATTTGTAGTGCCACAAATGTAAATAAGCCACAAAAGATTTGAAATTTTAAACTGTTCCATCCTCACTCCGCACATGGACAATAGGAAAGCACACGTAAGGGACGATAGAAGCAACATCCTGACCCTCCTGGATGCTCACGTGCGGTAATCAACGTACTCGGTAGCCCTCGACGTATCCTGCTGAGAAGCATGGATGGGAGAGCGAAGTGCTGTGCTGTGTGCTGTGCTGTGCTGTGGAACGGCAAAAGGTTGGGTTCGGCAACCTACGGGCTGAAAAACCTGATGCACAAATCTAAATACAGAAATTAATGAATTATGAGTAAAGGGATTTGTTTCACTCTTGTGAATCTGAGTCCAACACCTTGGGACCGACAAACTCATCGGCAGAACAACGACAACGGGGACACCACCACCACCCATTGGTTGGTTGGGGCGGGGGACCCACTCCTGCTGTGTCCCCTGTGCTCTGTCCGTGTGCTCCGTGTCCGTGTGCTCCGTGTCCGTGTGCTCCGTGTCCGTGCCCACTTGAGCGGAAGACGACATAAATAGTAAGCATACGTAAATGTGTGGACATTTTAATCGCTTTGATCTTTATATTCCCATTTGGTAATTAATTAACCGAAAGGTTCTCTGTATTCATGCACCAATATGCATTCAAAATATGTGCTGGCAAAGGGAGGCATCTCGTAAAAGGGTTGCTCTCCGCCTATCCGCCTATCCGCCTATCCGCCTCTCCACCGCCTCAACACGAGCCCAAAGTCTCGACCAAAACCAAAGTATTTTCCGATTAATTAGTTTTGCCCGGTGTGATTGTCAAAGCTGAGATACATGTACGTGGATGTATAGATATATACCCAATATATGTACCCTTCCACACTGCTTCGTGGCAGAGTGGCAGAGGGGTTGGATTTGGGTTTTGGTTTGAGTCCCTGCGTTACGCTAAACACTTGCGTATTGCAGTTAATACTCCTGAACTGGCCACAGGGCTATCTTTGTATCACCCCCTCCCTCCCCACCCCACCCCTCTCTCGCACTCTCTTCCAAAAACCGGTTTGACTCCGGTTAACAGCGATTTGGCGCATCTAATGAGGGATATTAAAGACCACCTGCCGTGTTCCGTGTGCATCCCCTTACGTGTATATATTTCTGGCCATCTCCTGCGGTGTTGGCACTCATCGAAAATTGGTCATCGTTATCAGCCCTGCTAATTTACTATTGGCACCATGATGGCCTGTAGTTGGAGCTGATTGTGCATTGGTTGTCAATGGCGACGACAGCAAAAAGGATGACTAAAGGCTCCAAATAGCCAGAGCAGGAGCAGGAGCCAGCGCCACAGCGGACAATGGACAATGGACAATGGGCAACGAACGAACGAACGACACGTATGCTGGCTCTCATATCATCATCATTGGAGGTGTTGTTTAATTAAATTTCTGAAATTAAAATGTTTTGTTTATATAAATTGAAAAATACGCCCACGCCCACGCCCGCACCCGCACACCCAGGACAATGCGCTTCAAGAATGACCAATGGAACAAAAACAACAACAGAAAAGAAAAAAGAGAAAAACGAAAGAAAAACTTCGCTTAGCCCACCGACAACTAAATACCCTCCATAGGCAGCATTTCTTTTGTTACTCATTCCACATTGGGAATTAATTTTATTTTATTATGAATATTAAGTGCATATTTTGAAACATTGTTGGGTGTAAAGCTTGATCCTGCGAGCCCCTAACCATTGGCCATGCCATGCCAAAATTGATGTCGAATCGAGCGCATCATCCCCGCCATTTGCATTGGCGGCAGAGTGTTTCTCTGTATCTCGTACTGGCTGATTGAGGTTGGCAATGGAAATTGGAACTGGGATTGCACCTGGGATTGGTATTGGTATTGGTATTGGGCTGTTGTAGCCAGGTAGCCAGGTAGTCCCAGTGGCACCATTGTTCACAGCTCAAATCGCTGCTGATGGGACACATTCCAGCTAAAGCCCATTCCAGTTTGTCCTTGCCAGCAGCAGCAGCATTTTTTCAATTGGGCAGGCTACAAGTCATTCATCGCTTGAGCGGCATACATTCATTCAAACATTCATACATTCAAACATAAATGCACACCAACAGCAACAGCAACAGGAACAGGAACTCCTCATACACCTCACGACACCTACTACTATCTCGACACGTCTGCGCGTGCCTGTTCCTGTGCCCAGTACCCAGTGTCCGTGTGTGTGTGTATGTGTGTGTGTTTACACAACAACTGTCGCTGGCTTTTCAATTTGATTCATTTCATTTCAATTCTGTTTTCTCTTGCATTGTTCAAATGCGCCAAGGGGCGTCGATCAAACCGAACCCACGGCGGCGCCAACCTGCACCATTTTTGTGGGTGGAATGAAAGAGAATGGAAACGTATTGGCTAGGGCACAATCTACAGAGCATTTCATTGCAATATGAATGGATTTTCACAGCCATATTCGCGCCTCAAATGCGACATCTTTGCAAAATGCAGGCCTGCCACATTTCCGGCGGCCATAACACTTTTTGGGCGACGGCCATAATTGGAGTGTTAAACCGATTTTAAATGCATAATTAACTATGGCAATAAATGGCAAGATTTAGCATTTATTGTGCTGTCAATTTGCGATGGAAGCTGAGAGTAATTGTGTCCTGCCACAGTCTGACTACGACACATATTCAATTTGAGTTTAGAAATCAATTATTATTGCTTAATATGACAAATATTTTTGGGGTTTCTTTGGTGTATGTACATACATACATATGTGCTGTGTCTATTGTCAATTAGCAACAATCAAGAACGCAATCAAGTGTGCTTTATTGGATTATATTTTAGGCTCTTAGGAATGCCTGTGAGTAAAGCCCCCCACGCTGCCCCAGAATGTTGGGTAAACGAACAGAAAATAGTTACAAGAACTGCTGCACACATTTATGTGCCAATTTTAAGTCGTATTGGACCAATTACTACGTAAAATCTAAGGTCTCAATTCGTCTCTCAACCTCCCACCGATTCAATGAACGTTTGTACGAGTCTTTTCTACCTGTCTTTGCTCTTACAATGTCCTTTGTTTGGGGGCTTAGTTTAGATTTGGTGAATGAAGTGGCCTGGCTCTTTCAATTGTTGCCACAAAAGATGCACCCAACAGACATTCACATTGTTGAACATGTAACGACTGGCACATGGAAGTGAAACTGAAACTGGACATGGAGTGAACGTGGAGTGGAAGTGGAAGGCAGGCGGCGCTAAGCGGACCCAATGAACGAAAAAGTGAATTTATGGCATCATAAATCAAAAGCAATATTGTCATATTCTAGTATTTCCTGGTCACCTTTGGCTGCAGTCGCATACATCGCTGGCGCTACTTCTTTTGTCGACCAGCCCCAAACCCGCGCAGAGGTCAGCAGTCAGGGTGGAGCACCTACACAGGTCAAGATACGGTGGGGGTTGGGGCAGTGGCAGTGGCAGTGGCAGTAAGAGCAAGAAAATTGTTGTTTGCTACTGCAGCCCTAGACTTAAAGCGTATGTAACAATTTGTTCCTGCAAGTATCAGCCTATGCGTACTGCAAGAAGGGCTGCTCGATGCTGGATTCTCGATGCTCTCGGCCACTTTTGTCTGTTGCCAAGCGCCAGTCAAAGCCATGACTTGGGTATTTGGTTGCAGGTCGTATCCCGTTTGGGTTGGCTGCCTTGCAATTGGTATGCATACGCAGATGCATCCATCCCAGCTGGAGAGACTGACTGCTCGATCCATCAATTCTAGTCCAGTGTCACATAGTGTGCTCAATGCCGTGACGCCACACCACAGCCAGCAGGAGCCTGCAGCCAGGCAGACTTGGGGATATCTGGTTACGGGCGTCGTTCCGCATCCTTTCTACGTTCACCTTGCAATTGGATGCATCGTATAACCCCCCCCCTCCCCCCAAAAGCTGGCTGCTTGGAAAAGGATGTGCTAATGTTAAAGGCAAGTAATTACTCAAAACATAGGTGGTGTCATTTTTTCATAATTGACACATATTGTATCCAAAGGCTTATGCTTATTTGCTTGCTTGCAAGGGTTCCGTTCTCGGTATTAGTACTGGGGCTAAGGTGAGCTCAGTGTAGCAGATGAACCGTTCGGCGGAAAAGGGTGGGACTGGGAAACGAGTGGGTACTCAGAGGACGTGAAGTCTGTGGACTGTGCACGTCGTCCTTAGCCATCTGTGAGGCTCATTTGACACTTGAATGCCTCAATATGGTCCATAACAAGTGGGTGGTGGCTGTGCGATGGGTAAGCAAGACCTCATGCATAAAACGTGGACAGCAACAACAGCAACAACGGCAAACACAAACACAAACACGAACGACAGCACGAACAAATGAATTTTTGATACCTGACTAAGCACAACTCATTTGTTCATTTGATCGGTGAGTTGCTCTCCTGTCCTGTCCTGTCCTGTCCTCTCCTGTCGCTACTTTGTCCCCCCCAAATTCTGGTCTAAACATACACTAAACCGAGTCAAAGGAGTGGGTGGGTGGGGTCTACCACTTGAAAATCAAACGAATTGAAAGGTAAAATAAATGAAACGATTCATTTTATTAGCAACTTAACTGAGCCAAAATGTAAACTGTTCGATGGACAGAAATACAGAGAGAGAGAGGGCGAACGTCAGTTGCTAAACAACAAAGTGAAGGTTCCCAGGTCCGGTTTGGTTCCCCAAATCAGAGTAGCAAGAAAAGTAGCGCCGGATAAACGAAAGCGGATGCGGCAAGACGTTTGGTTGTGGTGTAACGCTAATCAACCCTTATCAGTCAATCATCGTTGGAGTAGTTGGGAGTGGAGTTGGGAAGTGTTCTCAGTGAACTGCAAAATATCTAATTCGATTCAATTTGATCAGACAAGCGACCTCTTAGAAATGTCCTCTGTGTTCGCTTCACTACTGGTCAAGTTTTCGTAACGAAAATTGTTTAATTCAGCTGATCGCTGTCAAGTCGACATTCAGTTAGTTTTGTGTGCACAAAACTCTCGAATCCACCAATCCGCAAAGAAAGCAAACAAACCACAACAGTGGCTCCCTTGCCTTTTCCCCCCGTTCTTCTTCACTTTGGAATGGGGTTTTTCTTGCCGATGGCAATGGAGATGATGTGTGAGATGGGCGGCGGCTGATGGGGTGATGCTGCTGACGTCTGTGATGAGGATAAAACTGTGTTCAATTGCCGGGAAACTCTTCGGTTTCCGACTCATTGCTGTCCAAACATACATACACATGCAAAAAGGGAACAACATGTGCTGAACCACATATCAACCTTGATTGGATGTAACCAGTGAGTGCTGGCTGACTCACAGACATATAGACATATAGACATATGTACATATGTAGTCGTGAAGCTGCTGCCACTGGAATTGGAATTGGAATTTGAATTGGGCGTGTGTGTGTGTGTGTGTGTGTGTGTGTGGAGGAGAAAAAGGAGGCCATACTAGTACTAGTTGGCAGTTGCTCGTCACTGAACTACAATTCGAGTCGCATACACTTCCTGTGCAAGTCACAGCAATAGATAGACTCTGAAACTCTGGACGAAGGTCTCTTCTGCACAAAGCGAATGTCGTAGCCCATCGTCGCCTTTTGGACATCCATCGCCCCCAAATATCCGCTCTTATAAATCTATTTAGAAGTGCTCATATGCATAGCAATCCTGGTAGCTCGTAGAGGATTGATTTCAGGGCGAGTGTAAATCAAAGCCACTGCCAATTCAGCTCAGAGATAAGCTCATTCCCACATGTATGTACATCACATGGTGGAATGATGTTAATTCCGTCATACAGATGTCACTTTGCAAACAAGTTTTTTTTGTTTGCCCACATCCCACACCCTCACCACACCCCTGCCCACACCCCTCACACATGTCGCGCGTCAAAAGCCTGTCAATCAATGCAGCGAACAATGCAATCAGGCCGAAGTAAACTGACCATAGACCATAGAATTGTCAAGTGAGCGAAGCTTCCTTAAATTCAATTACTTCAAATCGGATAACTCATGGCTCTCATGCAGCTGGACATCTCGGACATCACGCTGCTGGACATATGCAGATGTGGGAATGGAATGGCATGGCTTGACGGGAGCTTCTGCATATTGAATGAGAGGATATTCATGTTGAATGGCTGAACACGCTCGTCATAGCTGCTGGTGTTTTGAATGTGTTTCGCAGCATTTACCACATATGCGAGTGGATAGCGGAGTGGCTAGGGAAAAGCGGAGTGGCTAGGGGCTAGTGAATAGCGGAGTCGTTAGGGGATAGGGAATAGCCTCAATGCCCGTTCAGCCATATGGGCATAAGGATGCTATCTACAAACATATGTATATGGTATCAATGCTGCTCATAAAAGGAAACTTCTCTTAAGTTTAATATCCTTAGGTTCCAGTCCAAGGACTGCCATGAGCTTAAAAAGTTTTTTTTTAGCTGAAACTTTTAGCTGAAAGATGTACCTGAGCTTCTGGTGCCCGAAAGCTGCACAGCTTTGCGGTTTGTGTCCCAAAAATGATCTCTGGACTCTACGCATGCGCTGGATTTTCCATTAAACTTGCAGCCACAAGCTCACGTCTAATGTCCTGCAGCTTAAAGCTTTCCATCGAGCCCGTAAACCATTACTTATCCTCCGAGAGCTTACCATAGTGCACGACACGGCTCCAAAAAGCTATAAATAACCAAATTTACGGTTCTTATCTTAGGTTAGACTTGCAAAGCTGACACTAAGCTCTGACTCTAAAGTATCCTTGGTGCAAAACTACACTTTCCGAAGCTCTTCTGCCTTGGATAAACACCAACAATGTGGGGGGTGTGAGTGGGTGAGTGGTTGAGTTGGCAGCGTACATAATTTTCAGATGTTTTGTGGTCAGAGAAGTCCATCCTCAAACGGGTCACCGAGTTGCTGTGGCATGCTCGTACTCGTACTGTTTGTGGCAATAGCAACAACACTCAGAGGCCCTTGTCATTTGAGGAAATCGGATTCGTGCCTTACAAGAACCAAAGAATGTGGCACTGGGATCCCTTCCTATATATTTTTGTTGTTATTTAGAGAGGGCGAGAGAGAGTGCCAGCTCTGGGAACTCGGCGTTTGCATATGCTCAATATACAATGAGATGGATGAATGCATTCCTTGCTTCTGCAGAAAATCAAAATGCAAACTGAATCAAATGCAAAGAAAATAGGGGAGGCATAGCTTCGAGGGGTACTCCGTGTAACAAAGTGGCACCGCCCGAAAGTTATGGGAGGACACTCTTTGCTGGAAGTCTGTGGTTCATTGCAGTGTCACATTTGTGGCTGAGCAGCAGAGAAAAATACAAGTGATGACAAGTGGGCCACAACATGGACAGCCACAGAGAGTTACAAAAGGTACAAAAGATAGACTTACACGCTGGCAGCTCCAGCATGGAGATTCTTGTTTCCTTCCCATTTGTCATTTTAGACTTTGGATATTGAAAATCTGTCTCTGTCTCTGTCTCTGCCTCTGATGTTGAAGTGC
This sequence comes from Drosophila subsilvestris, assembly GCA_035043285.1. Taxonomy (NCBI): domain Eukaryota; kingdom Metazoa; phylum Arthropoda; class Insecta; order Diptera; family Drosophilidae; genus Drosophila; species Drosophila subsilvestris. Next base: position 3,757,531 of record JAWNNB010000133.1, on the reverse strand, counting down.
AGCCAACGCAAAAGAATTCGATAAGTTAGAATCTAAAAATAATAAAAAGAACAGTGACCGTGCCACACGTGAAACGTAACGAAACGAAGGGAGCTGACAACAAACGATGTGGAGGGGTGTGGCAAACGTAGCTGGAACTTTGCAAAAATTGTGCGCATATTAAAATTCTTGGTGAAAGCTTTTGACATAAATTAAAACTTTTTATCAATGTACGTAGGTGCGCACACACACTCACACTCACACACACACAAAACCTTCTATATGTACCTACACACATATTTTTATATGAGCGTATTAAAAATCCAGGCATCCACGAAGGGCCTTCTACGAGTTGGCTAAAGCCTTTTGTTTTCATGGATTGTTTGTGTAAGATGAGTGCCCATAAGAGTATCAGTAAAATACCGAATTTGAATCTAATTTTGGGTTTTTTTTTTTTTTGGATATTTATTGGTACAGTAATTGATTGAAGTTTTTCGTCCGCACTTGGCCATCACATCATATCAAACAAAATACCTACTCCAGCTCTCCTTTTCGCGCCACTGACACATTCGAAGACTGATTGAAAACTTTTTTAATTAATTTCCATGCCAAAAAGTAACTCACAGAGTGGGTCGAGACAGCGATTTGTGGGGGGGGTGGGGGGTGGGAGTGAAAGCGGTAACGGGAGGGGGAGGTGGAGGTGTTAACGAGCGAAGGCATCCTCTTGCAGCTCTACGAATATTGAACACAAAACTTTGGCTAGGCCACACACACACACACACACACACACAAACATTTACTGTTAGATGGAACTAGGGGTTAACGCTGCTGTAAGTGATAGTTAGCAGGGTCATGCTATTGGTATTGGTAGGGAACTGGAACGGGAACGGGATCTATGAGCTGCAGCTTCCTTTTGGTAACTTATACTGATTCCATCGAGAGCGCATTAAAAATGAATTTCAATTCATTGCCGGCTGCTGGGGCTGCTTGGGCTGCTTGGGCTGCTTGGGCTGCTTGGGCTGCTGCCTGCTCAAAGACAACATTTTTGGGCATACAAATTATTTATGGGCTTACTATGCGTAACGTGTCGCCCAGGCATCGGGAGTCTATAAGTCGGCACGAGCTTGGGTGGTGTCACTGTCGCTGTCAGTGTTGGTGTCGCGCATCGCATCGCATCGCATCGGGCGGGTACGTGATTGTCGGTGCAGGCTACTGATTGTTCGCTCTGCCTCTGACAAAAACTTTTTCAATAATATATAAATCAAACTGTCATAAAGTCACAGTCCCAGATTGCCACGAACAAATCTTCTCAAGTAAACCCACCACACCCCACCCCACCCAACCACCTTCTCGTCCGGTGGAGGCTTGTCCTAGTCTTGGTCCTGCTGCGCGAATTGCTACACATTTTATTTGCTTTTACTTTACGAGTAAACGTCAAAAATCCCTTTTCGGGTGACATTTTCTTAGACAATTTAAGTTGCCATTGTGTAACACTGATGTGCATTTAATATGTGTCCGTCTGTGTGTGTGTGGGTGTGCGACACACAGACAGACAATCTGCAAAGTCGAACCACCAACAACAACCCCCCAGATGTTACCTGTCTGCTACTGCTACTGCTCCGCCTCCTGCCCCACCCACACCCACAGATTTCTTCTATTTTCTTCGTTTTTCACATTCATGGAAATATGTCACAAAATTTATTGCAAAATAATTTTACCTGTGCTAAAGTGCGCCCTGTAATTCCTTGCCGGGGCTCCTCCGCTCCTCCTGCCTTTCAGTCTCCTGCTAATGTCCACGTGAGAGAGACGATTCGTTCATACGATTCACGAAAACTTACGACTCGCCATTCACGAGCCATGCCAATGGCAGCAGCAGCCGCAGCCGCAGCACCAGCCGCATCCATGGGCACTCCACGCATCATTTATTGGGGCACCACTCAGGGAAGGCCTGTGTGAGTATGAGTTTTTGGCTTACCGACTTTCCATGATGCTTGTCTACTTACATCTTCACCGTCATCTTGGCCCATGCTGCACATTAAAATATTAAAAATTCCTTTGGAACCTTAAACAAGAAGCGATTGGCAAGATTCAGTGCAACGATGTTTTTAATACCCTTTAATACCTCTATTATTACTATGCCCGAACGGCAGTTAACCTTTGCTGATGACACATACAAGTTTTTTTCACACTTTTTATGGACCTGAACAAAATATAACATAGTGATCTGATCTTGCAGAAATTAGAAGGATATCTGAGAGTTTAAGTCGCAGATGCGAAGCTTCCTTCTGTGCGTTATACCGTCTGAAAGGGTATGAACAAAATGTTTCACTGGATCTTCGCTTCCTTCCATCCGGGTTGCCCCTTGTGTGTGTGTGCGGCCTGAAACTTTTTTGAGCAGCGAAGCACAAAAATGCGTATTTGTGTAAGGACAAAAATATTTGTTATCTACTTAGCCGCAAATCGTTTTAGAGTGTGCCCCTTGTCATCGTCGTCGTCGAGCAGCATGACAAAGTTTCCTTTGATGCAATTCTTTCGATTTGGCAGAAAAATGCATATTATGAAAATAATAATTATTGCCAGGCATACCTATGTAGTACCACAACCCTAAGCTGTGGTTTCAAAGCTCCTGTTACAAGCAATCAAAAATATTTCCAAATTGATAGAGAAGAGTTCAAACCAAGTCCGGACGAGAGAGTGTCCAATATCAGAGGGTATATTACATATCATATGCAAATAAAACGAATACTTATACCTCTTTGCTATGGCAGGGCAGGGCTGGGCAGGGCTGGGCTGGGCTGGGCAGGGCAGGGCTGGGCTGGGCTGGCCAGTTCTGAACAGTTGAGGGCATGCGAAAATGAAGCAGCAGCTCAATTAAATTCACAGCAAGGATTAAAAGTAAGCAAATGTTTGCATTTGTGCGTTTCCATTCCGTTTGAATGTGAAATATTTTTTACAATTACGAGCGTGAGTACGAGTACGAGTACATACTCGTACGAGTGAGTATATTCGAGTGAAAAAATGCAAATACCAAAGTAGCAGTAAAAATCGTCAAAAGCGTGCCAATGTAAGCGAACTGGCGAATGCTCTGGCTCTGGCTGTACAGTGTACAGTGTGTTGATATTGGTAGCGATGCTACCCCAGGGTGGCATGGGTGCAGCGCCGCTTGCCGATTGATCTCCGTGCATGTTTAAAAAACGATTTTTCAATGTAAATCGACAAATATGCACGCATGAGGGCATGGAATGGCAATGGCAATGGCAATGGCAAGGGCGGGGCAGGGCTCACTTACAAAGTGGTTTACGTGCCCTGTCTCTGGGCCATGCCAGCAAGTGGGCTGTGGATTCGATTGGACTATCCAGTCGCTATCCAGGTTTAATCGAGCTGATAATTACCGGCCATTTATGTGCGAATCAACAGTTTGATACATCGCCGAGCAGCGAAGAGCATCCTTGCCGCAGTCAAGCATTCACCACGTACGATTACGAGTACGAGGAAAGGTTGGAGGATCTGGTTGCAGCCCAACAACACTACCAAAACTCAATTTAAAACGTGTGAACGGAACTGCTTGCTACTGGCCAGCCGCCAGAGCAGAGCAGAAGCAGAGCAGAGCAGAAGCAGAGCCACCACCATGCTTCAGTCAACGCCTAGAAAGCGTTTTCCAATGAAATGATTTATTAACTAATTTAGCTGCAATATTATTTATGCCAGTTCTAGCAGGCAGGCAGACAGAAGGGCAGGGGGACCAGCAAGACCAGACAAACGGTTGTGGTGGGATATTCATGGATATCCAGTGACTGGGAGGGGGGAGGAAGACAACTTGCATCGACTGCATGGGCAGGGATAATGCTCGAAAATGCTGCCACAATGTTAAACAGTAACAACAAACGGCTCAACAGAAACAACAACAACAACAACAACAGTGTGTGGAACGGGAACGGCAACAGCCTGCCACTGGATCCGGCGCGCCGGCAGACGACGACGCTAAGAATAACGAAAATGAAAAGCAAAAATTGAGCTTCGAGAAACGGAACTTAGGCGGGGCAAAAACAATGGAGAAGTTGGCAACTTTAAGAAATTTACACCATCAGCAGATACGAGTGCCCAGGCCCAGTAGGCGAGTAGGCGAGTGGCGGGTGGCGCCTCCAGATCACACACAGTATGGATGCAGCCAGGAAAAAGAGGGAGAGGGTTATGGATAGGGATAGGGATAGGGATCGGTGGGTACGGCTACTGCCACTGGATGGCAAGAAGTTCAAACTGCTAAGGAAAATTGTGCACTGTTGGCACTTTTTCCGTTGGCTCCTACTGTTGTTGTTGCTGCCGTTGCCGTTGCTGCTGCTGCTGCTGCTGCTGCTGTTTGCTGCAAACAATCTGTTTCCCGGCATCAACTTTGCTAGAAAAATTGAAACAAGCTGAACAGCGGCGGCAGTCATCTAGAACAGAAGAATATTAGTGAGGGATGTGGGGGAGGGGGAGGAAGAAGAGAACGTTGCTGTCAGGCTTGCAGTAGGCTGCTGCACTTGCCACTGGCACTGGCAACTACCAACTTGTGGCAAGGGCATGTATCATATTTAGACATGGGAAAGACAGAAATATAAACTTATAAAGACCAGGCGCAGCTCCCACCGCTGACCCCACCCCCACCCCCACCACCATCCACTGCCTTATATAGTTGCAAAGGCAAGCACAAAAACCATATTTGGCAACTGAGCAGCAGTTGAAAGGACTTTGCAGCGCGCACAACTGATGAATTATGGCCAAAGTTATCGGCGGGTGTTGCCGGTTGCGCCAGGGGCATGGGCATGGGCATGGGCATAGGCGCTGCGGCTGTGGCTGTGGCTGGTTGGTGGTGTGCTCTTTTTGCAATGTTTTGTTATACTGTGTGGCAACTACTGATAATAAGATATACTTACCATTGGACAGGCGCAGTCCTGACCGCGTGCAGCACTTGCCCCCGAGGCAGGCCCAGCCCCAGGCCCAACGGAAGTCTACTAAAACAAGAAGTTGGACTTGGGGCAGTAGCACGCAGTAATGGCAGGGCGAAGGGTGGACTTTGGCCCAAGTTAAATAAGTTTAATTGCTCGAAACGGAAATAAAACTTGGTTACTTGGCCCTGGTTGACCTCTGTTCAACTGCTCGTCCCCTGCATCCATTCCATCTTTACTTCTCTCACATCTTTTGTTCATTTTCTTGTTTTTATTGCACTTTTCCGCTGGTTCCCAGAAAAAAGGAGTGGCATGCAAAATCTGAAAAGTCCATATTTAAATTAAAAATATGTACATATATATAAATTTACTTATTAAGCTACTAATTAAATATATTTAATAAATTTTAAAGTATTTTATATTTAGATAAAATATGGGCCCAATTTTTAGCACATTTATGCTTCAATCAAAGTGAATTCTAATTGATTAATTTAAATACCGCTATCTGAGTGCAAAGGGCGCTGCGCTTTCTATATGAAATTGATATAAAATAAATATCATAGTTAGTATATGTAAAGAGACAATAGGAAACGAGTGAACATAGAAAAAAATGTTATGGTAAAAAGAATCACATCCGTATTTAAATTATTGAAATATACTTCCCTTTGATTGAAACAAAAATGTACTGAAAAGCTTTTTTAAAAGGCCCCAAAATTTCATTCAAATCTAAAACACTTTAAAATAAAAATAATATATTTAATTAGTAGCTTAATTTGCTTATGTAAATATAAAATATATTTAATTAAAATACTTTCTTATTAATGTCAAAAGGCTACTGAAAACAGCTTCTTCGTTTTACAATTTCCACTCTCGGTATCAATTTTGGTCTCAATTCTTTAGCATAAGCGAAACTATTTTTCAGTATTCGTACTTTTGGGCGAACAACTGGAAATATATATAAATCTATTTGGTATCCTTTCAATCCGTTGTTGAACTTTGTCCAATAGAGAGCCCCTCTAAAGCATGGCATGCCGTGAGTTCTTGCCCATTTTCATATGTCAAAAGTGTATGGGGGGATGGATGTCCTTAAAATGAGCAAACACCTAACAGGATTGATTTTATATGGCTTATCTGTGCTGCTGGCAAATGGAAGGTCCATGTTCTCCCAGTTCTGTGCAATGTACAAGGGGGCAAAACAGATGAAAGGACCTCAACTGACCTCAGCTACGAGGGCTACGCTACGTACGATGCAGTGGAATCACGGTCAGCCGATGATTGCCATCAATTGAATGCCAATTGTTTTTCTTCGTTCTCGTTCTCGTTTCGTTTCGTTTTTCTTTTGTTGCATTTTTTTGGCCACGTTTTGTTTAGCATAGCAATCGGTCGATGCGCTGCCCAGCTCTGCGCTGTGGAAGCGAAATCAAAGGATTTTTGGGCCAGATCAAGTTCCCGTTTGCCGTTTGCCAGTTGCCGTTAGCCAGTTGCTGGCTTAGTAGCACAGGCATTTTCATTTTCATTTTTAAGGGGCGTCCTGGGACAAAATGTCTATGGCTGTAAAACCGCTGAACTGAGTTGAGTAGAGAGCGAGAAGAGTGTGGACCGGAGGAGGAGGTGCCGGTGGCGGTGGCGGTGGCGGTGGAGGTGGGGAAGGAGGCGTAGTGCAGCGAACTGGGGGGCAGAGAGTAGAAAGTCATGTTGCAGAGTGGCAAAGCGACTTTGGCCCACACCGAAAATAGAAACAAATTGTACTGTCTTTATTGCCTATGATTGGCATTCAGGTTTTTGTTTTTGTTTTTTTTGCTTGTTCCGACCCACCGATTCTTTTACTGTTTTTACTGTATCTGTGCTCTGTTTGTGCGGGCACAGGGATGAATGGATGGATGGATGGATGAATGCGTTCAATGTGGAACTCATCCATCCAACACGAAGTGTCGAACGGAAGTGCAGGCTGAAAGTCCGCAGTGATTATCCGCGATATACTCGTACAGTACGAACGAGTACATACACCTGGCCAAGTACAGGCAGGAGCAGAGCAGACCGAGCCCGTCTGGCAAGGCAGAAGACTGAACTGTGGAAACTCCTGGCACGCTTCCGAATGGGTAGCCAATAATCCTGCAACAGATGCAGTTTGTTGGCATCCAAAATCGCACACACTCCGAACAGAGACAATGCAAAAGGTGATGCAAATTCGATTGGCAACGAGACACAAGATTTGGCAAAGGAAAATGAATGAAATTGTACGAGTGGGTCGTAAAATATACACGCCAGGTTGGTTTGCCTAATTTACATTAAATGCAGCACACAAATGTAAAAAATATGAGTATATTGACCCGAAGGACATCCGCCACTCACACACACACACACACACACACACACACACACACTCGCTCTCTGTCTCTATCTTTCGCACATACGCACGCACACAACGTCACACACCAGACCATGTTGCAAATGAAGTTCTGTCGCTCTTTTAGGGTAATTTTCAGGGGGTCGTGTTGGGTGTGTGGGTAGAAGTAAACTTGGAAATGCGCCACTGTGTGTGTGTGTGTTTGCAGTGCGGGAAAAGCGCAATGCCAGCTCTGAGAAGGGAAATTGTACTAGGAAATTTGCCGGAAATTAAAACTTGTGCAAAATAAATCGCCAAACCTCGAAGTAGAACACACACACAAACAGACAGACAGACAAACAGACACAAGCTTGTGCAGACAGCACGAAATGGACAGGGGACGGGGGACACTAACAGGGACAGGGGGACAGGGAAAAGAGAGACATTGAAAGATCGATGTACTCCACACAATATCGCACAAACATTAGCAGTTCAAGGAGCCATTTGGCATACTCGTACTTGGTTCCCCCCCCCCCCACCACCACTTCGGCGTAGGGTAGACGCATGCTTACACATAATGCCCCAAATCTGCCCTTTTTCCTTACCCGTTTCCTGCTGACCCTTACAACAACAACGAATACAAAAAAATACAAAAAAATATCGCACCCATAAGCTGTGGTGCTAAGGTTCTTCCTAGCCAAAGGAAAAGTGAGCACAGGAAGTGCTTGGACTCCTCTGGCCGTTATTCTGTCCCAGCGCCACCCCGCACCCACAACTTCCCACTGCTTCACTGCTCGGGTACACATCCACATCCACCCGCGTCAGTGCTTCATTCCGCTGGATTTGCCGCTAATGGAGTGACAGTTGGCAAAGAATTATTAGATTTGCACATGCATACTGCATACTGCATTCAGAACGTACCACTCCCACGCCCCACTCGTCCCACTCACCCCACTCGTCGACTGGGAGACTGGTTTTTGGGTGCAAACTGGCGGCATTCCCGGGGGATGGGAATGGGAATGAAAATGAAAATGCGAATCGGAATCAGAGTCAAAGCGAGAATAGAAAATGGAGCTTGAGTGAAGAGGAGAGGCGGGGGAATGCAAAACGTGATTGCCCCCCAAAAATGGGAAGCAGAAAGAACAAAGTTTGGAGAGAGCTTATTTCCGTAATAATTTCAAACAATTACATGGATATATCGGGCAGTGGATGAGTCGATAGGTGTTCGAAAATCATGATGTTTAATTTCCTTAACTCGGTCTAAATCTAAATCTAAATCGAGACATTGATTGACTGCCCCCAAAAGCTGTTGACGAACCCGTCTCTGTGCCTATCTCTGACCACAGGGCAGGACTCTCTCTCTCTCTCTCTCTTTCTCTCTCTCACTCACTCACTCACTGATGGATTACGATATTGGCAGTGCGTCATGGCAGACAACGAACAGGGGCCACATATTCGTATTGTAGTAGATAGGTGGGGCTCAGATTGTTTTGCGGCTGGAGTGCTGATTGCCTGCCAGCAAGTCATAATGCAAGTAAAATCCATCCCACCCGACCCCACCCCACCCTACCCCACCAACCAACCTGCAACCGTCGAGGCCTTTAATCAGCTTTAATTAAAATTGCACACACAAACCCGAAAACGACTTGATAAAACGCCATTAACTCGGAGCTCAACTGACAGGGTTTTATGGGCGGCTTCTGTGCAAAGCTTTTAATTGATAAGTGTGCGTAGTAGCGCCATGGACTATCTGCCTGTCTGTGACTCACTGCGACTGCCACTATGTCTGGAACTGGCACTACGACTCACTCCCACTGTGCATGTGATTGTAGCTCTCGATTGTAGTCAATGGCCCCCTTGTGGCAGCGTCAACATATGCCCAAGGGGCAGACACAATTCAAACTTTTGTCAAAATGGTCATCGAGCATTTGAAGCTAGTTATGGGTTGGTTCCCTTGGCATACCCTTGGAGGCGGCACAAGCAAACTGGGAGGGGGCCACTTTGCGCTTTATGCCACATTATTTCAGGGCTTATGCCAAGACGGGGAAGAAAGCTCAACGAAATTACGCTCATTTCAAAATTGTTATTGAATCTTTGGCGAAGTAAATAATCCTTGTTGAAATGAACGAGAAATCCCATTGCGGCCGCAAGTGGCTAACCCCCCTCAGAGCCCCCAACCGAGATGCCAGACCGAGCGTACTCGTAGTGTCACTGCCACTGGGACTCTGTGTGGGACTCATCCTCAACCCTCAGCAGCAGCAGCAGCAGCCACCGCCTTCAGCTCTTGCCTTTGTCATTTTGCCCGCCCAACTCCGCCCCCCCCCCAAAACTCAGCGTGGTGGCGGTGGCGCCCACTAAATGCTGCCAAATTATACGCAATCATTTTGAGCTTAACTAAAGTGCGGCAAGTCTGCGGCCAAGCGAAGAACGAAGATGGCAAATCCATGGAGTAGGACGCGGCAGGGCTCCATGCAGAGAAGAAGAGAAATTGGGGTTTCGGTTCAGACAACAAGCGAATTGGTTACTCGGAATGCTTCAGCTTCAGCTTCTGCTTTAGCTTCTGCTTTAGCTTCTGCTTGTGCTCCAGCTACCAAAAAATACGATGACAATGTGTCATCGTAAATTGTTTGTCCTTTCAAATTTATACCTTCATATTAAACTGGCTATTGTATGTACGTATATTGGGCAACCGGAAATGTATGTCTTGGCTTGCCTGGTTTCTTCTGGTTTCCTTTGCCTCTAATCGCCTCTAGGGAAATTGAAGAGTTTCGTATAGAAGTCCAAGCTGAATGCATGCACGAATATCTGCCAGACTATCCATGAAATTTTCTGCCACGGTTAGCGCTGTTTTTTTTTTGTTGTAAAAATTAACGTTTATTCAGCTTAAAAGCTTTCTTCGCTATCGGTACAAACAAAAACAACAGCGGAAGGAACAACACGAAATAAGTGGAAGGGAATGTAAACCATTTTATGACTGTCACAGTACTTGACGCAGTTGACTTCTCGTCTGCCCAACCATCTAACCAGCCATCCATCCAGTCATTCATTCATTCATCCTGCTGGCGTCAGTCTTAGCCCCGAGCTCCAAGCTATAAAAAGTGCATGAATAACAGGAAAAAAAGAATGAAATTGGTTTAATAACAAAAAAAACAAAAGAAATTCGCAAGCAATTCGGTGGTTTCTGGTTCGTTTGCCACTTGAAAAATTCTATTTACATATCGTATTTATATTTATATTTGAAGATTAGAAGCGACACTTTATATAACCTTACCACCCCCACCCCAGCAGGCTCCCCAGCAGCAGCAGCAGCAGCAGCAGCAGCTATGAAGAATCATAGAAGTAAATTGAACAAAAAAAAATGAAATATAAAAAACAAATGCCGCTCAATTTGCTGCACAAACAGAACTCAAATCAAATAAGAGCCGGAGCCACAAAAAGCTGCTAGGGAGCACACAGAGGAGTGGAAGCAGAAGGAAGCAGGAAGCAGGAAGTAAACGCCCCGACTGAGGCATAGGACAGAGTACAGAGGACACTAATGTATGGGTATGGGCAAAATGGAGATGCGACACCGACTACGTTAACGGAAAGAGGCACGGAGGAACGGTGGAACGAGGGCTGCCCGGATGGGAGGTGTCGTCGGCTGCAGTGGTACAATTTATGACAACTTAATTGATTTACTTTACGTACGTGACCAGAAAAATGAATATTGCATTACGTTGGGATTTTCGTTAGAGGTTTTTTTCCCCGTTTTTTTTTTTCCCGCCGGAAATTCTATTTCAACGCAACGCTGTTTGCTGCTTCACACCCCAACACCAGCATGAATATCAACACAAGCAGCAAAAAGCATCAGCCAACACCAACACCCACCCACACAAACACACACAAAGAACTCCTCGAAACGGTCGTTCTGTTGTCTCCGTTTAATGCGCGCAATTAGCAATGTCGCCAGGCGGAGTGGTGACGAAGGGAATGGAGAGTGGAATGGCATGGTGGTGGAGGGGGAGGGAATGGAGAGTGGCATGGCACCTAATTTAATTTGTATATATGTACATATATTTTACAGAATTTTTGTAATCAGCACAAGAACTTAGTTCTGCCCGCAAAAGTATCCTAAAATTTTGGTGTCTGAAGAAAATTGTGTGAAACCTATTGACACACGCGTGGACTATGGCTGCACCAAATCAACAGAGCAAACTTATGAATATGACTGTGAATAAGCAGCAAACATATCCAAACATATACGACAAAATCACTCAACGAGATGGAGTCGCCCCTTGGGGGTCACACTTTCTGCTCGTACCGATACGAGAGTTTGCCAGCAACATCCGCATTCCCGCTGCCGGCTTTGGTTTCAACTTCAACTTGAATCCGTGAAGATGGGAGCAGGGAAAAGCGAGTGCTGGCTGTGTTCGGGCAGTGGGAAGTGCCTGGCCGGCAAACTTTTAGGCGTATGCTATTTGAGTAACTTAAGCACGCCAGTTTATCCCGTCTTAGTTGCTTTGACCTTTTTTTTTACTCTTGCCAGTTTTTTTTGTTCCGTTAGTTTCTGCGTGCGGGGCAACTTTGCATGGAAGTAACAGAACGAAAGGAATGGCAGGAAAGGGCAGCCGGAGTCAACGAGCTGACTCTTATTATTCGCTTCGTACGATTTAGCTTGCAAATGTGACGGTCGAAGTCGACGGTTTGCTTGTCTTGGGTCCACGCCCCACGCCCCACGCCACGTCTCCAACCCCTCCATCAGGCTTTCAGCACTGCGGTAAAAGTTTTCCTACACCGCTTCATCAATTCACTTTGACTATGAGAGCGACTGCCTTTGTGAGCCGCTGCTGCTGCTGCCGCACTTGCCTGGCCTAGACAGAAAAAACCCGCCACACATCCACACCCGCACACCCGCACAACCGCACACACCCACACACCCATGCTCGCTCACACGTTCAATTCTACTTGCGACTACTTTGGCTTAATCGCACATAAGCGGTGAGTTTTTTGTGTACTTAAGAAACCACTTAAGAAGTCGTTAAATAATCAATGAATAAAGATTCTGCTTTGGCAGCGTCTTTCTGCGTCTTTTCGCGATGTTTTCTTTTCCGGACGCATAAATTGTCATAAATAAATGAGCGCGCCATGCCAGCAAAGGCTTGATGGACGACGTGTCCCCTTGTCCCCTATCTGACAAACACACAGACCACACAGAAACTCCATAGAAGTCTTGGCTCTTAAAAATTAATCGTATCAACTAGCAAAATCAGCGGCCAATCGATGTGTCTCTGTTTGATGTTGGTCGCTATTGAAGGTGGTTTAGTATTATTCTGTAAAAAAAATAAGACTGTGCCACAGGCAGAGTAAATGCTTGCAGGCCGTCGCGACGCCAAACTTTTCCATTGGAGCCATAAGAGTTGCAGGTAATTGAGTGGAAACGTGAGCAGATTTCCGAAGGCTCAATTCGGGTTTTATTAAAAAAAAAAAAGAAAAGACAATTGCAAAAGGCCAGGTATATGCATAACGACGAAATCAATAATCAGCTAAGAAGTGCATCCAAAGCGGCGGCACTGGTCCAGACAATGTCACATCGAAGACCGAATGCGACTGGAGACTCAACTCTTGTGTCGTACTACATAGACGCGGAAAATATGCAAACGAAGCCAACAACGATTGAAACATTGTACTCGGGTCGTTGTTTGGTGTTGACGTCGGGTAACTTTTTCTCTTTTGCTCAATGGGTGGTTTCAGCCATGATGTGATGTCTAACGATGCGTCTGATGCTGATGCTGATGCTGATGGGCATTTCCGCTCCGCTCCGCTCCGTTCTACTCTGCTCTGCCATTTGCCATATGCAGGCAACTGTATTGATTTCCCTAATTTTGCAGCAGCAACAGCAGCAGCAACGCTCTTTCAAATGGTTTGATCTTGGGCCACTTGTTGTCCTCAGTTTGAACCGCAGTATCATAGGTTTTGGCGCTGCTCCAGCAATTGTTCTTTTTTTTTTTGCAAATTTTTTGTCTCTATTTGGCCACTGAATTTTATTGCATTTGATTGCTGTTTTCTTTTTCTTTTTATTTTTTGTTTTTTTTTTTTGTTCATTTCTTATGCTCTTCTACGTTATTGACTTTGATTTTACTTTCGGCATTGGCTTTGTGGCTCCTCCGCCGCGATTTAACGGCTTTTAGCTAACAGTTGGATGTGGGATAGACGACCAGAGCAAAGCACAAAGGCAGCTACAGCAACCAGCGGCAGCAGGCAGCACGGCAGCCTGGCAGTCGACAGCCAGCTGGTGGTGGGGAGTCGACATTCGACAGCTGTCATGACGCCCCCTCCTCCATGCCCTTCTTCGCTGTGGCGCTGTGGCGCTGTGGCTCTGTGACTTTGTCTGTGCCTCTGTCTGTGTGTGTGTCTGTGTGGAGGAGCAAGAGCAAGTGCCTTAATTTGTGGATTTTGTACAAATGGTTCGGAAGAATTGCTTTAAGTAATTGTTTTCCCCTCCTGCCCTCTGAAAATATTGTGACTTTTTTTGGTTATTGTTGTTGTTGGTCTTTTCACGTTCTCCTTGTTGCTGCTGTTTTTCAAATCGATGGGGGGAGGGGGTGTGCAGTGCCCTTGGCCTTGCTCCAGCTGGTGGAGTGTTGGAGTGCCTCCAGAGCTTTTCGGATTCCAAAAGAATGAATGTTATACATTTGCAATTATTATAATAATGCCAGGTTTCTGCTCATCTTTGTTCGATTAAAGCCTTATTAGATTGCAGAGGTGTTCAGTCGCAAGTTTTGCATTGAAGTGGCGCTTGACTTCACCGCCCTTCGCCCTTCCTCCGCCCTTCCTTCCAGTCAGTCGTTCGTTTTGTTTTCTTTGACGAGAACTGCATTCAGAAAGGGGCACTGGAAAATGACTCGCCTGAATCGAAGCCAATATACGGCCCTGCGAATAATACGGAACTGAGCATTGAGCATTCTAGCAGTGGGGTATCAACCTTTAATCAGACCCAGATGGACTCATGTCGAATGGGTGGCGGGTTGGGAGTGTGAGCAAGGGTGGCAGAGTGGCACCCATCATGACGGCCCCGTGGGAATTGGGAGCCCTGCGGACTCTCTTTGCAATTTTCATTTTACATATTGCCCTCGGAGTTGCATATTTTTTTTCTTCTTTTTTTTCTACCTTTGTGTGTTTACCCAACTGCTGTGTGCCCTGCCTGGTTTGAGGTGCATTGAAAGAAGGAGGAAGGGTGACTGCGTTGCTGCTGGGTGTTGAATGCTGCTGCTGCTGCTGCTGCTCTTAGAATCCGCCAGAATGTCCGACTGTCTGTGTGTGTGTGTGTGTGTGTGTGTGTGTGTGTGTGTCTGTCTGTGTGTGCCATTTTCCTCTCTGTTTGCGCACACTTCCTTGGTGGCTGGCTGTCTATTTTGCACCTTTTGTACGTTTTTAATTTTCCTGTTTTATTTCCGGTTTTACGATTCCCATCTCAAATCTAGATTGCAATAGCGCACTCACTGCTCACTGCTCACCGTTCAACGTTCACCGTGTTGGCGTCACTGCACACAACACAACCATCCAACCCCCACCCACTCAACTAACAGTCCCTCCCCCATCCCCATCCATATCATCCTTTCACACATACTCCCAAACACGACGGCAGAGATCATGCTGCAGTCATGTCAGTCTGTCTGTGTTTCTGCTGCTGCTGAGTAAATCGGTGATCAAATCGGCATTAGGCATCCAGGGAATATGGTGGCTTATGCCACAGATCCTGTTGACATCACAATACATAAAAGGAATTCCAACAATCGCAAGAACTAAGCAAAAATGCAACGCTCACTCATATTGTGCCGGCTCCTGTTCAGCTTTAAAATGTCACCTTTAAAAATCTCTTCACTCCGTCAAGCAGCAGTGTGAGGACATTGTACATGATTCGACAGGGATTCCATGGCCGCTCAAAGATAAAGATAAGGATAAAGCTGAGGTTGGTACGTGGGACCGGGTTGGCGTTGGGCCCTTTGCAAAACTGTTGGGACAACACCGTTGAGGGGCTGTGTTGAGGGGCGGAGTGAACGTTTATGTGCTTGCTTAGCCCCGGCTCTACCTTTATAAAAAATATTTGCATAAAAAGGTCACTGGCACCTTGTGTGTCGTGGGCCTGTGAGGTTGAACGAATTTAAATGCTTGTTTTTTTTTTTTTTGTGTGAGGCTGTGTGGGTCATCTCATTGAGGAAGTAAAGTCTATCTTTTGGCTGTGAATAGATGGTACCCGGTTACAGGACGTAGCCAGTTGCTACTCGTGCTTCAGCGGATTATCCAATGTTGCAGCTACAATATGAGTATTAGGAAAATTGCATCGATGAATTGAATGCCGGAATTAAAGCCTGAAATTGTTATTTTTAGACTGCAAATACCACGGGCACTCAACACTCTACACAATACGAGTATTAATGGAATGGGATTGGGATTGTGTATCCGTTCAGCGCTCTTTTCAAATTCCCCGGCCATTAACAACAAAAGGCAATTTGCTAGAACAGAAACTATGGCAAAAAGTCTGACGGATGATGGACAGCGAACAGAGCAGCGAAAGAGTAACCAGGAGTAACCAGTCGAAAAGGAAGATGTTCTCAGCAACTCAGTCGTAATAGTGGCAGTGGCTGTGGCTGTGGGGGGGATCAAAGCATTACAAAGCGTAATACAAAAGCATTGTTTCCCCGCTGCTACGATTATTTCCATCCGCCAACAACGGGGCTCACTGTTTAACTGTAGACTTCAGACTGCAGACTTCAGACTACAGACTACAGACTGTGGGCTACTGTCTACTGTTTAGTATCGGCTGGCTGCTCTGCCTGGCCTGCCAAAACAAATAAGTTTTTGCGCCAACACCAAAACACTCACTCTGGGGTGGGTATAGGGATACATTGGCTGCGGGTGCGGGTGCGACTGTCAGGCTTTGGCTGCTGCTGCTGCTGCTGCTGCTGCTCCTGCTCCTTGGCAGATTTCTTGATAAAAAGATTGACAGCGTTGATAGTCGAAATAATTAATTGAATGAAAATGCTACAACAAATGCCTTTAATTAGTGTCTGGTTTCGTGCTTCTTGCCCATCTGTCTAACTGTCCCTCTGCCCTACACCTACCCGCCCACCCATCTTCATCCATGGCCCACCACCATCAGCATTCTGACTGACTTTTTGTCTTTTTCTGATGTTTGGTGCACACTTTCGCAACGACTCGGTTTCGGTTTCGGTTTTTTGTTTTTGTTTTTATTTTAATTTGAAGTTCTATTTTATTTCAGTTAAATGACACTTACAACTGCGACAAGTGCCAGGATCAGGATGCACAGTGAGAGAAACATAGCACACCGGATGGCTGGGGGTGGCAGTAGGGGTAGGCCGGTATTGATGGTAAAGTTGGTTACCGTTCTCGACGCCTTGTCGCGAATTTCCATGAAAATTATTCAAGCAGAAGGATATATGATAATTTCCGTCGGAAGTGTAATCAAAAATCGCTTAGACAAGTTCTCTTGTCTGTCGCACATGCAACACACACAGACACACAGACAAACCACCCACACACACACAAATGCATTCATATGTACATATATGAATATGAGTACATAGATAGGTACATAGATACTTTGATATATGTATCTTAACTTAAAAGAAGAACATGGATTGGGGCCATCCACAGTCGAACAGCAAGCCACATATATATCAGATATGAAAAAAATATTCAAAAATGTATCTTTAATGTGGGATTAATTAGAGAAAAATATCGAGCACACCCAAAGCACAGGCCAAAAGGTCGTATCCAATTTCTTATTTCTACTTATATTTTTTAATTGAAATGGCCTCTACCCCTTTATATATTTATGTAATACATATACATATGTACATATATCCCATGTAGTACCTACTACATGCTCTCAAATAAAGAAAAATCAAGTGTATTGAGTACTGCCACAATGTGTCAGCATTGTGGCAGGGGGGGGGGGGGGCATGGCATCAACCAGTGCGATGCGCGGTGGCAAATGTGGCACAATGTGTGCCAATCGTGTGTATTTTCAGTTGACTTGTATGGAACAATGCCATTTGTTCATATCGCTGACTATTTTCACTGTGTGTGTGTGTGTTCGGATTGAGCCACCAATTTTATTTCTTTTTGGTTTATTTGGCTTTTGTTTTTATAAATAAGCCGATTTTGTTGTTGGCCCTCTCTGATCCTATTCAGCTTTTGTCCGCTTTCACACCAACTACCAACTGTATGTATGTATGTGTATGTTCGGAGCAGTCTGACTACTACATATGCACGTATCGAATATCGTATCGGTCTCTTTTGTTTTCCATTTTCCATTTTACTCTTTTTATTTTTATTTTTATTTTTTTTTGTTTTGGTTTCATTTTGCTTTTAGTCCGTCCAAACGGCCGAAAAACCAAAAGATTTTAATGCCATAAATTCATATTCCCATCATTCAATTGACAAATGGCCATATGTGTGGCCAGTGACATGGTTTCATTCCTCATCTTTTATTTGGCAAGCCCTTTCACGTGCCCGTGCCACTGTCCAACCTCACCGTTGTCATTGTTATTGTCGTCGCTGCCTGAAATTTCTGATGCTACTGCTGTTGCTGTTGCTGCTTCTACTGTGGCTGTGTTTTAACGGGATTTGCAATGCATTTAAACTGAATAATTGATAAAATTTTGACACAAAAGTTTATTTAAGTGTAGAGAGATGCCATCCCATAAACAGACCAAAACAAGTACAGGCACAGACGAGTGTTTCGACTTTGATATACCCGCTACTCAGAAAAGATAAACTGTTCATCTACCGTGCGCTTACTGTGGATATATTGTGTGGGAAAAGGAGCCTTCAACATGTGATGTTCGGGTAAATCTGCGAAGAAAGCAAAATACCCTTACTCAAGAGGCAAGTGGCAAATGTCAAGTAATGAACAGGGGAAGATTAACTGCCATGCCAGGCAAATGGGCGTGGTCTATGAATTGTTATTAATTAATAAGTGGATAACGCAAAACCCCAAAATGTTTTGTCCGAATCATGTCCGACTCCGACCGGACGGACGAACAGCAGCAGCAGCAGCAGCAGCAGCAGCAGCAGCAGCAGCAGCAGCAAACTCTATCAGAGCCAATTGCTGTGCTGCTGTCGTCTGTCGTTGACGCTGTTACCGTGATGTATGTATGTTACACTGCCAGTAAAAATGTGAAAAAATACAAAGTGCAATTGAAGTGGAATTATTCATGGGCTTTCGCTTTGCCTGGGCATAGCCGTGCCCCAGCATCAGACCCCCCAGTGGAAGCAGGAGCTGCTTCTGCAGAAAAAGAAAGCACAGAGTAGATGAGATGGGTCGAGTCGCGATACTTCACGTCGACGCTTTGCCATTGTTAGTTGGTTGATTTTTGGTGCCCTACGGCATGTACCGGCTGTGCGGCAGGAAGAGCAACAGGAACAGGAAGGAGAGACCAACGCTCCGCATCATGATGAGGATGACGACGACGTCTGCTGTTGCAGGTGCAATGTGCGAGATGCGGGGTGCTGCCTGCCTCTGATGTGGATGTTGATGCTGATGATGTCTCGCTGAAGCTGATGCTGATGCTGATGCTCCTGCCAAAGCCGTTTAACTGAAGCCATCGAAAAACAACAACTGCGACAACAATAACTTTGCACTCGCACTCAGATTGAAACAATTGATGGACGGACTAGTGACTAGTGCACAGCTCGACGACGCGTCGCAGATAGTCTACCTCTCAATCAATCTGGCTGGATGTCTTTTTTATGATGTGATTCTACCGCTGAAGCTCCCTCTTCGCTTGCCTTGCCGTTAACAGGGCTTGCACTGGGACTGCCAGCCTAGACTGCTGGAATTTCTGGGAAAAACGTATTGGAGTTCCTTCGTGACTAGTGGCCATGACAATAAAACTGCCCAAGTCTCCCCCATCAATTCAAGTATTAATCTGCGATGACACTCGCACGACACTCGTCCACTCGTGATGGGCTGGGGGTTGTGGTTGGTTGTGGGGTCCAACGTTTAGTCGATATTAAAGCCAAATACTTGAACCAATTAATTTTCATACCCACTGGCGAAGGAAAAATGATAGAGGACCACCACCATTCAATGGATTTTAGTAGTCATATTTATGGCAGTGTTTTGAACGAATTATTGCTCGGTACGGTGGGACAGGGATGGGGGCACTGGCCAACATTTTTATCGAGAGGGGTGCATACACCGGACATTGAAATGTACGCACACAACTATACAGAAATATACGTACGAGCCTGTCTGTATGTATGTGTAAATGCATTGTCATGGGTCAATGTGTGTGTGTGCTCGTAGGAGGGGGAGGACCTGTTTGGTCCTTCGTTGGTATGTCATATGCATGTTTGACTACTTAAAATTCAATTGGCTCTAAAATAAATGATTGCCAAATATGTGCGCAAGCTTGCGTTGTTGCTGTTGCTGTTGCTGTTGCCGTTGATGTTGTTACTATTGTAACTAGTGTCAATTGTCATGTGTCAAATTCTGGCATACAAATTAGGATAATCAGAGGACAACAGTATGTTTGATTGCTTGCTTTATTTATGGTTGTTTGCACAACTCGAGCCGAGCAGAGCCACGCCAGCCACAACATCGTGTATCCGGTGGTCTCGTTGCCGGCTTCCACCTCCACATAGGCATCCGGACACAGACGACAGCTACAACACATTCAGATATTCACGTGTAGGCTAGGTGTGAATATGCGGACACACAAGTGACACACGACTATTTGCTCTGCATTCGTACAAATTCACATTCGAACACCTACATATGTACATATGTATGTATCTATATACATATGTACGAATATGTGTCCAATCAAGGGAATACCTACGGCGGACAATGGTTTTTGGCCAAAAGCTTTTTGCGAGTATTTTGCACTCATGGAGTGGTCTTTTTTGTGTTGATTCTTCCACAGCGGGATCACTGTAATATGAAGAGCAGCCCAAATGTATCAATTCAAATGTGCATTGCTGTAGTATTCAATATTTTTCGTAAGACAGGCATTTGTTTCGGTATATCGAATTGTTTTATTTCTTATATTCGTAATTGTTATAATTATAGCAAAATACACCACACAAACGTGGAAGTCTTTTCAATGGATTTTTTAATCAAAGTTTTTTATTTTATATAAAGAAATTTATAGAAACTAATTTATGTCGTAGTTCTTTTGAAATTAATGTCTTAGTTTAGATATTTTTTGTTAAACGTTGTATTGGCTTTATTATGTTTACATAAAGTTTTAGTAATGTTCCCCCATAGGTTTATTTGTCTGAGCTTTAAGCTAATACAGTGTTTTATTTAGCTGCAAAAACTTGAAGATTTATGTACAATCTTCAATATGCTAACGCCGTCTTATTATTTTCAGGGTCAAATTTTTCCTGCAAAGCACCAGATCTTTCCTTCTTGTTGTGATGTTGCGTTGTGTTCGTCTTTCGTGTTTGTGTACGTCTGCCATTTTTGTGTGCATCTTTCGTCCTTGCACAATTTTTTTTTGGTTTTTTATACCCGTACTTAAAGAGTTAAGGAGTATATTAGATTTGTGATAAAAGTGGATGTGTGTAGCGCAGAGAAGGAAACGTTTCCGACCACATAAAGTATATATAATCTTGATCAGCATCAAAAGCCGACAATAGACGAAAATCTCTGGCAGCCACAATTTGAAAGATATGATAAAACTAAAAACGCAGTAGCTTTGGAAATTACCATATCTACCAGATTGCCGAATTCGAGTCAGATCGGATTATTATAATAGCCAGAATAAAGAAATTAATTTTTAATTGCTTCCCCAACCTCCCACAGCGCTGATGACGCTACTAATTCTCTTTCTCGCTCGCACACACTATGCCCTGTGCAGTGCGCGAGCTCCCTCTAGCGGAATAGATGTTGAATCTAAATGGTAGACGTAGAATATAAATTTTAGATGTATAATCTACATTTTAGATGTATTTAAAAGATGTAGCAAAAAAATGTTCTATGTAAAATATTTAACAATTTTAAATAAATCACAGGCTCACAAATTTGTAATGTCTTGGCCCGCAGCGGGTCGAGCGACAGAATACTGCAACAAAACATGAAGTCTGACGACGGGAATAGGTCCAGTGCCGTATTAGGCCTGAGGCATTTGCCTAGGGCCCCCTACGGCTAACAGAAAAATTGGTTGAAAAATCAAAACTCCAAATAATGAATAAAAAATATAATAGCCACTAAGACCCATACAAAATAATCAAAAAAACATAAAATCTATAAGTTTTTATTAAAAAGGAAAAATAAAAGAATTAGCGTGAAAAAAGTAGGACCCCCAGATTGATGGGCCGGCCCTGAACTGTGCGCTGCGCTGTCTCGAACATTCTTGCTGACGAACAGACGAAGCCGATGGGCAGAGGGGTTGGAGACGAGGCATAGCCAAAAAGAGAATTGGAACCCAGCGCGTTACCTCTGTCCATGGGGCGGACCGATAAGCCTCGCCATAGAACAGTTTTTTGAACGCACATTCACCATCTTGGTATTGTATAGTCTTTGGTCGCACTCACTCACCCAATGACTCGTTTTTTTTTTTCACGCACCCAGATGTTTTTGGGCAACGGTGTGCGGTCGCACTCAAGCAATGCGTATCACCCAAAAAATATTTTAAAACTTTAATCAAGTGGGTCATTAGATGAAAAGAGGAGTGCTTCATGTAAAATAATTTTGGAATAAAACAGTATCGATAGCAAAAAGTTATGAAAACACAATTCAATTCGTACGAATTCAAGTTAAGTTGGCACATTCAGCTCTATGTCGATAGTCCTGTTCTCCCACAGCTCGGTCTTTTGATCCCCTCCGAACGAGTCTTTTATTACGAACGACGACAAGCTGTCTCAAATTGTCATCATAGATAGTACATATCTCGAAACTTTTTAAGCACCGCCAATTTAGTTGCATTAAAATACTTTATTTTTATACGAAAAACCCAAAGAAAACGAGGAAGACTTTCCTAAAATAAGTAATTAGCTTCAGAATCGCAAGAACCCCAGCTAAAGAAAATGGAAGAATGCATTAAGAATACTGTGGCATTGGTTCACTGTTAGCCGACTGCTATTATCCACTGTATTATCTACTATAAAATCCAACATGGAGTATGATCAACAATAGCCGTCTGTGTGGGGCGTCATCTTATAAATACTTTGGGTATATGTATGGCAGAGAGGCAGGTTGCCTGCCTGCCTCATTATTTTTCCAGTTGGGCCATTCTGCTGCCAAATCCAAGAGCCAAATCCAGTTGAAAACAAGTTTTAAAATTATAAATTCATAAAAGGACAAGCGAAATAGTGAGGAGGACGACAACTGTTCCAACGAACGTGCCAGCCATGCCCCCGTTGCGGAGAACAATTAACATGTGTGGGTGGTTGTGGGGTTAACACTGTTTTCAGCTGGGATATGTGGGTGTGTTTGGGGCGTACCAACTTAAACTTCCACAATGACTGCCAGTGGGTGCGACTTCGACTGTGACTGTGACTTTGACTGCGAAGTTCCTTCTTGGATACGTATACGGAGAGCACTACAAAAGCATTTTGGGTCACCACCCACGCCCATTCTACGAACACACACACACACAAAATAAGCGATTACACATATGTATGTATAAAGGGGACGTGTGCAGAGTAGCTGCAAAAAGTGGCCGCAGATTTTAACAATACACAACGTCAGAGACAAGTGGTAGGGCTGGGCGGTACGAATACTTACGTCCAGCGTTTTTGTGTGTGTTTTTCGCCCAATATTTGTTGCCAGTAGAGCGAGGAGCGTACTTCGGATGGGATGTGTGACCTGATCGCCCCAAATACATTTACGGCAGCAGTTGCGTCGCCAGATCCGCATGGAACACTTCTAAGCCCGTGGCCCCGAGACCTGAGACCCGTCTGGACGCTGTTCCGCACCTGATCCACATCCTTCTCAATGGGTACGACGACGCCCAAAGCCCAGCGCCTGCGAGCAGCAGCTGTTGGCAAAGACAATTAGAAGGACCAGGACACCAAGCACACAAGTGTACAAACATACATACATACAGCCCATACATACATATATGTACATACATATAAGCAGCAGTATGAGTATGATGCCAGTCGGAGGTCTCTGCCCCTGCGAGCATGTTCCTAATGAAGGCGCACAAATTATGAACTTTGGCCAAAGATGAACACGCTTTTAATTTATAAATACGCATGGGCAGGGGCAGGGGCATAGGAATGGGAATGAAAGCGAACCGGGGGTACGGGGCAGTCCAACTTAGAAAAGAGCAAAAAGCCAACCCAAGCACACACACAGACCAACACCCACACCCCCACCCGTTTTTTGAATCCCTTGGCTGAGTGTACAAAACCAACGGCTTATTACGCCCACTTTCTTTCTCTCTCTCTTGCTCTTCCATACACATACGAGTATACGAATACAATGAATAATTTACGCATTCTGGCGAAACTTTAATCAAGTTTTCCTCATACCCCATAGCCATAGCCATACCCATACCAGCCATGGAGTGGCATCCAGTGGAATGAAGCGGAGAGTTCGAGGTATACGTATGTATATCCGGGCTCACACAAATGGAGCTTAAGGAGTTAACGACATAGCGCATTCAGATATGACTGCCAATGGATGGCAGCAACATGTGAAATCGGTGCACCAGGACCATGCATATTTAAATTCCAATTCGGGATGGAAGCCATCCCATCCCACAGCCACATCCAGATATTCTTTTCGGTCAAGGAGTACTCGGAAGATATATGTATGTACGTATGTAAATATGATCGTGGCCAGAGCTAGTGGGTACCTGGCTGGCAAAGTGGCGTACTTATTATGAACAGCAACACGTGGGCATTTTAGTGCCACCCACGTGTTGAATGCATCCATCGGCCAACTGAGCCATGTGCTCGGTACTCGGTAAACGAAAACGTAAACAAACCGTAGAGACTCGAGGGCGAGGGCCGTGCCACTCGGTCGGGTCGGGTCGAGTGGCACACGAGCAAAGACGAGGCCATGGCCGGGGGACGAGCCACCGAGATACGAGAAACGAGCTACTTGGCCACAGCCAACCCATGTTTGAGTGAAACTTTTGGCTGGCTGTTCGGCAAAAGCTTTATGGACCCGAACAACAGCCACCGGCAGCAGCAGAAACAGCGGCTACTGGCGACTGGCTGCCGCTGTATCTTAAACGGACGGAATGGCTAACATTCCGGCAAACTGATTCTGCCATCAGTTGTTGTGCAAGCGTGTACGAGTACGGTAACCCGTACGCGCCTACGTCAGCGGCATTTTGGCGTAACAAAATCAACCAAAGAACATATTTCTAGTTTCTCAAAGATTTGTTCTCAAGCGGTTCCAAAAAGAAAAACTTAAAAACTTAAAAAAACCAACAAAACTGAAATTGTTTGTGCTTTTTTTGTGTGTGTGTTTTATGTTTTGTGATTGTTCGATGGCTATCTGTGACGTGTTGTGAGATATCTGAGTGTTTCCATTGTGACTTCTGTGTTCTTGGACTGTTGCTGATCAGCAGTGTTTGTGAAGGTCAGAGATCAAAGATCGGTGTGAGGGGGCACTCCATGATTATATGTATATGTATGTCAATAATACCCGCTGAGTGGCCAGTGCCAGTAATTGCTCTTTGTTTTTATTCGACATTGAAATTAGGTGAAACATTTACTACATTTACGTACAAATATAAGCTTGATTTTATGCTTTCAAAATGTGTACAAAAACAAAGATATCACTGATTACCGATCTGGAAACTTTCCGCTATGAAAAATACCATAAATTGTCCTCCCGATATTGGGGATAAATGTAGGTTCACATAGACAGCAGTGATCTACAATGATCTACACTGTTAATTCCTGCACAATGAAACCAAAAATAGTGAGAGAATTTTAAATTATTTTCGGCTGCAATGCCACCATTTACAACTGTAACTGGCTAGGCCATTGGAACAGCAAAGGGCTCATAGAGAAGTAAGAGATATTAGTTTATGTATGGGTGGTGTGGTGTGGTGTGGTGTGGTGTGCTGGGAAATTTAAGGTTTTTGGCTTCTCTACGGCACTTACGCATGATTGGAATAAAAATGTCCTGCAGGCGGCAACAAGGACATAACAATATACATACGTACAACAATGACAACAAGTGTTGTCTGCTTTGGCAGCGGCAGTGCTTACCAAAACGTACGAGCGCCATTAAATGTGGCAACTACAACGAGCCAACACCCTTCCCACCTTCCACCCGAAACACAACATGAAATTGTAACAAAATATGAAACTGCTGTGCCGCTCCCAGAGTCGAAGCCGGAGTCAGAGTCAGAGCTGGAGCATTATTCCAAAAACCACGACCACGACCACGACCACGACTACGACTAGGACTAGGAGTAGGACTAGGTCCTCCATCTCGGTCAGTATTAGTGCCCGGTACCCATGCCCATGCCCATGCCCTCCCATGCCCCATGCCCCATGCCCTAGTCCGGAACGTGACACAGCACAGCCGGCTGGCTCAACCTCAATGGCGAGATAGTCCAACCCTTTGGCTGGTCACATATGCATACTGTATGTGGGTCTCGCCATCTGTGTCCATGGCTGTGTTCATGTCTGTGTCTGTGTCTGTGTCTCATTCTGCGTCTATGTTTTGGGTCCGTTCCCGTCGTTGTTGATAACTTAATAGCAGGACAATGCAATACTTTCCATTTACGAGTTTATTTCTATAAACGAGTCAAACCAAGTCTCCGACCCGGTCTCGGTGTCGGTCTGTGAGGGCTGGCCGGCACCTGTTTCCATCTCTGACATCCTTGCCGACAGCCGAATCCAACTCCAACGGTCTGGAGTCCAACTGTGAACTGTGAACTAAGTCTGGGTCTGGGAAGGCTGTCGTCAGGGCACGGCTCGAAATAAGCCCATTTCGCTTTTAATTACCCACTGCCAAGGACTTTTAAGCAACTTCATAAGTTGCCGTTGCCGTTGCCGAAGAGGGGCGGGGTCCATACGTCCACGTCCACACACTACATAAATCCACTGTATGCATACAGTTGCACTTTGGCCAGAGATGTCCTTGGAGCTGGCCGACTTAATGCGTTTTCCCTGGGCATGTTGGGGCAGTTCGATTTGTCAGTGCACTTATGTGGGTATAAGTAGTACATATCTCTGTAGACATATCGGATATGATCCCTTATCCTATTTGCTTCTGAATGGCATGGCAAACTCTCTGCCACACTTCTGTATAAATCTTGGAGTACGCACGACTTGGGCAGTAATTTCCTGTGACTTACACAATGTAAGCGCATAAATGTGCAGCGACAGAACTTATGTAGGTATAGTAAGTACATGGGTACATGGGTACTAATACCGTAAAAAAGAAACGTGTAACAACAGGGGAACAGAGGGAAACAGAGCGAACAGAGGGAACTACCAAGCTGCAAGCTGTTCAAAGCCCAAAAAAGCAAAAGCGGAAGCATCCAAATTAAGTAACTGTAAGCGGCAGCTGTATGTGTGACTGTAACTTTTTCTGTAGCTGTAGCTGTAACTGTAACTGTAACGTGGCGTACGTGATGCTGTTTGTAGTTGCCCCATGCAGCTCCAATGGAGTTTATATCGCACTCTCCACTGTCGTAATTCCATCGTCGTCACCAGCTCCATGCCGGCATATCCTGATCCCGCCATTTGGGTGCGTGTAATAACCGACCAACTGTCTGCAGATACTAAATCAACTTCAACTCCTTTGAACAGTTCTCGGAGCACGATCCTTGCTACCCCCAGCTACCCTGGTACCCTGTCTCCTGTTGGCCGCGTGCAGAATTGGAATTGGAATTGGCACCCATCTGGGCTTGCATCTGTGGCTTCGGCTTCGGCTTGCTCTTGGGATTGGGATTGGGCTTGAGCATTGGCTGCATTAAATTAAATTAAAAGAAACTTTAAATAGGAAATAATTTGTGGAGAGGAATATTTAAATATTTATATATTTAAAACATGCTAGTCATGTTAATTGCTTAACGGAGGATGGCCGTGTACTTCAGTGCGGGAAATGTAAAAAATAATCCATTCCCTTGCTACCTCCTCAATCCCTCGCATGTTTTAACCTTTTCATTTTCTCCTTCACTTTGCTCTTTGGTCAGAAAAACCCCAACTATTCCCCTTTAGTTGCTCTCTGTGTGTTGTGTATTGTATTGTGTTCTTTGTGATTCGCAATTTAAATGAATTTATTTTTATTTGATTGCCTGTTATTCCCTACCATCACCACCACCACCACCGAATACTCCACTGTCTGACTCTGACTCTGACTCTGATTCTGCTAACTCTTAATCCTTCTGTACTTAACGGGAAGATTAAAAATTTGTTATCGATTCAAACCACATATGAACACATTTTCCACAAACTCTATCGAACAAATGGCAGCCAATCTGAAGATCACAAATCCCCAAATGTAATTGCCTCGATTATAATTATCAATTCGTTGGTTGGGCTGTCTGTGTGTCTGTCTGTCTGTCTGTCTGTTTGTCTGGGCCGTTTTGTTTAGCGATTAGAATGCACTAAAATGGTTCATAAACAATTGAAGTAATTGCCGCCGCAGACTGTATAAACATTATGATAAACATAAACAAATAGCAGACCATGGTCATGGATGGACTAAGAGATTGTGTACAGAGGTTTCACATTATTCTTTAGACAATAAATCGTTAAAATATATATGTACTTACGGGCAGGGCGATTCCGATTCTCAGTAGGCCTTCGAACCAAAAAATATGGAACTAACTGAGACCATCATTCATGCCAGAGCGCTTCACGTACTTACGAAATGAATAAAAATAAGTTCGCTGAAACAAGAATTATCTATACATTTATTTATAAACATTTATTGAGAGCGCAGCGCTCAAAATGTATTTCATTGGCCATTCCTCCATTCGCCCATTCGACTTGATTGTCAAGATGGCACTGCGAGAGAAAATATTCCCGCGAATCAAATAGTTATACTCCAATTTTAACATTTTTATTTGTGCAAAGAGAGTGAAAATTGTAAAGTGAAACCCCAGTTACATTTGACCATTGATATGCAAATATTTGATAACAATATTTTTCATATTTGAATTAATTATTTTTCATATACAAATTACATATTTTGATACTTGAATTAAACATTTTATCTCAATTTTAAATTTGTTTAAATTCAATTATGTTTAAATAAATGTGAATTCTATTTCATTTCCCTATTTTTGTATGTAAAACCCGAATAATTTAACTATGGTATGCCATTTTTGTTTCTCTGAGTGTAGAGAGGGAACAGATCGCAGAGGCGACGCGACGCTTTGCGTGCTGCGACAGTCCTCTAATTTTAGATAGTTGACAATTCCAAAAATCATGATCAATGTGTGAACTATTTTTGAGTAAACGCACCTGGGGCGGTACCTGGGACGGTACCGCTACGCACCTCGGTCTAGCGGTATGCACCTAGGTAGACGATTATCGTATAATGGGAGGCATTCTCAGTTCCACTCTGACTGCTACTCAGCAACAGAGTGTGATTTCAACAGATTACCTTTGACATCAGTCTGTATGTGGCATGTAGGTCAGGCCAGGCCAGGCCAGGCCACACCACGCCACGGATGCCATGCCGTTTGAGGGCTGGAAAATAATTTACTCGCAACTCTAGAATTACTTATTTATTTATTTATGAGCCTCATGAGCAGAAAAAAGTGTATAATTTATTCATTTATGACTTTTTATTGTATTTATTATGATTTCTTTTGACAGAATGGTTTAATAAATATATACCCAGACCCAGAGCCAGAGCCCAGACCGTGCGTGGCGTCAGCTCCATAGCTCTCCATGGAGCTCATGCATGTAAATGCATCATGCACACCCACAATACACACACACATATGTACATATGTAGATATGTACAGGTGTACGCTGCAGCTGCAGACATGCATAATTAAGAAGCTGCACGTGTGAAGTCGCCAACAGCTGGCACCACTAAAGTCATCAACTGCTGCAGTTGCAGTTGCAGCTGGTAGCTGTAGCTGTAGCTGTAGCTCGACTGCAGTGAAGGCTGCTTGCAACACAGCCTGTTACATATTTTAATGCTTCTCCCCATCCACTGCTTGCCGCAGCTCATCTGCCCGGCACTCCATAAAGGAATGGCCAGGCCACACATTACTCTTGCAATTGCAGATTTATGGTTACCCATACAAAAATGTCCATGTCCATTATGCTTCAGTATATCTTTGGAGCACTCAGGCACACAGGGCACACAGTGAACACATTGGATCCCCAATCATATCATAGAACCCATGGGTAGCCACAGGAAAGTGAATACTCAAACCTTTGTCTCTCTATTTCGCTTTCTGTAGACAGATCACCCGCAGACACTAAAGCCCCGAAAGTGAGTAAATAACAGAAAAAAGTTAGACTCAAAAATCAAGGAAAAAAACGTTCAAATAATGCACGAATCCGGAGCTAGGCTAAGCATATCTCAGTAGTGGCGGTGCAACTGATCAGCAATGTCGGGTGACGGCAGCGTGGACACAACTACGCGGCACCTTAAAGGGGGTTCCGGTTCCGGTGAAGGTAGCAGACAGCAGCAACAACAGCAGCAGCAGCAGCAACAGCAGCTACAGCAACAACAGAAGCGACAAAAGCGATTATCGACGGGTACAACGCCCAAGAAGCCGAACAAAGCTGGCAACAATCTTGGCCTAATGACAGCTGGCCACAGCAGCAGCAGCAACAGAGCAAGCGGAAGCGGAAGTGGAAGTGGAAGTGGGATTGCAGCTGCAAACATCCAATCGTCCACAAAGGTAGGCACCATGACGACAGTGACAGCAACGCCAGGCAAAGCCACGCTCAGTCACGTCCACAGCCATAGCCATGGACATGGCCATGGCCATGGCCGGGGGCATGGCCACAGACACGGACACGGACACGGTCATGGACGGGGCGGCAGAAGTGGTCGCAGTGCTGCAACTGCAGCTGCAGCTGGAGCCAGTGGCAGTGGCGTTGGCGTTGCTGGGCCGAGGACAGGTCAGTGCAACGTGGATGGTTTCGCGGGCGGAATTGAGACATATTTGGGCCTCATCGGATGGCGCAAGAAGTGCCTGTACACGCTGCTGCTGCTGCTGATGCTGCTCATTGTCACCAATCTGGTGCTCACCCTCTGGATAATCAAAGTGATGCAGTTCTCATTGGTACGTAAATGAGGTGCAGCTACGTGCCACACTCAATACCCCACACTCAACAGTATTAATTGATCAATTTCCATCATCGTTTGCAGGAGGGCATGGGACAGCTGAAAATCTTACCCAATGGCATACAGGTGTCGGGAACAGCAATAATTATGGACATGCTGCGCACCTCAACAATCCGTTCGCGGCCTGGCTATCCCCTATCCATAGGTGAGTGAGGGCATTGATTATTGAGTGATTAGATGGCAGCAGACAACGTCATAAACACAACAGAACTACCCCACAGTCATCGCACCGCCGAAGCCTATTAATATTAATTTCATAAATTTTAACATTTCATGCAGCCACCTGCTGCGACTCCATTAAGCTAGTTAAATCATAGCAGCAGCAGCAGCAGCAGCAGCATAGGCCATATTATAGGTGTTATCTTTACTATAGAAACGAACGTCTGTTGGGGTGGTGTGGGTGTGGGTCACACACACAAAAGGGTCACGTCAACGTTGTGACCTTCCCACTGCAAATGTCAAAGTCATGGAAGTGACCGGCCGCGCTTTGTTGCGCTTTGTTGTAGTCTTCGGTGGCTCGGGTGGCTCCGGTGACTCCGGGTGGCTGTGCTGTGTTGCACTGAGCTTCCCCTGATGACTGGCTGAATGGCATTTGGCGCATGTTTAATGAACTGCGCTCTCATTGCTTTTATGCAGACTCAGATGTGGTATGTTTACATCTGCTTAAGGGCAACTGCGTTTACTGAGATTAAACATGGCAACGGATACGAACATTAGACGGGGTGGAGAGTTGGGAGGGGCGGACTGAGATGGCTGATGATGGCCTGAGAGCAGGGACTACGACAAATGTGTGCCGTTGCCAGTCGGGGCATAAATCAAGAGATATCAACAATGTTGCTCACACGAATCGTCGTGGTACGAGTAAGCGCCCACAAATGAGATCGGGGCTATTGGTCGCTCCTCAAGGAGCGGGAGCAGTAGCAGGAGCAGCAGGAGCAGCAGCTGATGGCTGGCAAGATGTACAATTACAGATAACCCATATGAATGCACGACCAGACCAAAGAAGACGGATGCGATTTCCAAGGGACCTGCGTGCCCATGTGTCGACGAGACGAGCAAAAGAAGCAGAGGAGACGTAAAGGCAAAGGCATTTCCCGCAGCGATAAGCAACAACCGCAGACACGCACACGGAAGTGGGGACGGGACACTGAACACTGCTACATAGTAGTTTGTAGATGGCGAAATGGCGAATGGGCGAATGGGTGATGGGTCATGATAGTACAAGAAGCGACAGCCCAGGCCGGGGCTGGGCCAGGTAGCTGGTAGGGCTGGCAGCTGGTTGCCTGATTGCTGATAGCAATGGCAATGCGACTCTAACCGCGACCTAAGACAAAGGTAGACAGACATTGGTGGGGCGGGGGGGGAGGGAATGGGAGAGGTCTGAAATTTGATTTCCGTTTCCGCTATCTTATTACGTGCTATCTTAACTACGCACTTCCATGTACATGTGTGTGTGTACTTAATGCAGAATAGTCTATGTTTATGTCTTTGTCTCTGTGTATGTGTATTAGCTTATTTATATTGCAATTACGGATAAAATTACCCGCATTTGTCATGCAAACCTTTAGATTAATTGCCCATTCTAATTCCCCCCCCAAAAAAAAAAAAAAGGAAAACATTCTTCATCCAATGCTCATCTCTGTCACATCTCTCTCTCTCTCTCTCTCTCACTCTCTGTTTCTCATTTCATTTTTTCTTCTATGCGCCTTGCCACCAACACCACCCACCACGGTACCGGGGGGCCCATCGTCGTCGCTACCATCAACAGAATCATCACGTAATTTTTCAATCAATACACGTGACGCGAATGGTATGATTGAGAATCATTTATTTCTGGGACACGATAAGTTCGAGTGCCTGGCGGCGACATTTCGCATCAACGATACGAATGGACGAAACCTATTTTCCGTTAATCGAAAAGAAGTCACAGTCGGTGCGCACTCGCTGCGGATCGACGGTGAGGGTGGCGCCGTCTTCAGGGCCTCTGTGCAGACGCCGCATGTGCGTGCCGAGCCGGGACGGGATCTGAGGTAAGTGCAAGACCAGGAGCCAGAGTTTTTTTTTTGGTTTTTGTTTTTACCGATCTCGACACGGGACTAAGGATGGGCAAAGCGCCAGGAACAAGGAACAGGAGCAGCAGGAGCAGGACCAATTAAAGTAAATTAAATTGAAAGCCAATCTACTGCAGCCCAGCCATTCACTGCCGCTCCCGCTGCCGTCCTGTCCCGTCCTGTCCTGTGTTGAAATTCAATGACTGTAATAAATTTTCCGGAATTCATAGCCCGGCAGGGCAGGGCAGAGCAGAGCAGAGCCCTGCAGCCCTTTAGCCCACTCATACCGACAGAGTCGAGACCCACTCGGGCGAGCATGCTGTGGCATATTAGTCGGCGGGCAGGCATGAAGGGTTAAAGAAAATCTGAGAAATAAAAAATTAAAAGCAAACACTCAGCTGCGCTCGTGCGCCTCTGTCAACGTCACCTTTGCGGTAACAGCAAAAAAAAACATTCATCCCCCACCACCCACAAATCGCAGCCAAGTGTGCGAGTGTGGGGGCGCTGCTGTGGATTGGTGTGCGGAGGGGGGACAGGTGTTGTTGGTGTTGGTGTTGCTGTTTGTGTTTGGGTTGTTTGGTGTTCGCAATGCATTGCACCTGCAACCTGCAGCACCTGCAGCCTGCACCACCTGCCCTGCACCGCCGCACCCCCTTCGCAAGGTGTCGCGAAGCGCAGAGTTGGTAGCGAAAATATTTATACACATTTGTATGAATGTATACAAACGTTGGCACTGAATTAAAAAGCGCTAAAGGGGCCCAACACACAGTTTCCTTCTTTTTTTTTCTTTTTTCTGTTTGTATTCCCCCTGTCCTGTTTGGACAGTGCGCTGCCCCATGCAATCGGCCTGGTTTTGGATTGGGAATTCGATTGGGCAAAGGGCGGGGGGCCATACACCCTGCCGTATTTTGCGACAAACTGCCCATCCATCTATGCTGCCCCGTGCACCGTGTCCCCTGCCCCGTGCCCCGTGCCCCATGCCCCATGCCCCATGCCCCGTGTGTACATATGTATGTACATATGAACCATTAACAGGATCGGCCGCTTGTAATAACATTTTCATTGACAAGTTTGGTGATAGCTGCCTGTTGGTTCATGAAAATTAAAATTGTCTGGCGCCGCGTACATACCGGAGGATGAGTTTATATTGCATTTGGCCATAGCAGCATGGACGCCAAATTGAAATTGCAATATTTTTAAAGTGCCATTTACACGGACACGGACACGGACAGCCGCAATTGCGGCGCAACTTTCCGTTCCATTAGGCAGCTGCGCGTCCTTTGGGGACGAAACCTTTACCGAATTTCATCTCTGGCTTGGATTTAATTGCAGACTTGAGTCACCCACGCGTCAGCTAAAGATGGCAGCAGCCAAGGACATCAATTTGCAGTCACGTGCGGGTGCCATTGATGTTGTGGCCCTGAACGATGTGAAGTTGCGATCACTTGACGGAAGCGTAAGTATGATTAATAAATAGTCCCCAAAAAAAAAACATGGGACCACTAGGCGTACGCGTACTTGCACAGTGGCTGTGAATGGATGTACTATCACCTCGTCCCCTTGTCTTTTTTCCCCTTTTTTATGGCGCTGCAGGTGCGACTGGAGTCATCGAAAATTCTGATGCCCAATCTACGCACGGCACAGCCGCCCATAATGGGCTCTGCCCAGAGTCGAGAGCATATGCATCGCGTCTTCCAGCTGTGTGCCTGCTCCAATGGCAAACTCTTTCTGGCTGCACCGCACTCGATATGCGCCGGTGATGATTCCACGGTGTGCAGGTGATCTCACAGCAACAAGCGCTGGCTATCGGCCGCACATAACGATGGCGAAACTTAAAACCGGCAAGCGGAAATCGGAAATCGGAAATTGGAAACCAAAGCTAAAACTAAAGCACACATGAAACATACTAGTGGAAAAACTCCCACAGAAACATACATCATACATACATAACGATACATATTTGCATCATCCAGCATTCATAGTCGTTCATACCAAAAACATAAGTAAATACTCCCCCCACATACATACATAGATAGTATTGAACCTGTATTCGAAGAACAAAATCAAGAGCTTCTTAGACACTTGGATGTTGTGTATTAGTATATAAAAACAGCAAATTCAGAGACACAGGCATATCCTACAATACATACATACATATAAATATGAATATACATATAATATACATATAAATATATAATTATAATTATTATTATATTATATGCAAGCAAGTTTATTAGGTAAAACAAATGCACACACACACACACACACACAAGAGCCATCCCATCAGAGTCATCAGAAGATACATATATAGTAAGGAATATATAATAGAACTGTATGTAATATGTATGTGTAGAGTAGATACCCCCAAACAGTACGAGTAATCGTATGCTGCCCAACCCCCCCCCTGTAAATGTGTGCCTACCCAACCCCCAACTCTGGCAAGTCGTCGTAGCCAAAGGGAGCAGCTGTGTTCCTTAAATCAAATGGGTCCTAGACCATTGCCAGATATATTTCACTTTGTTAGTTTGTACAGATCCATTGCGAGAAGCGAACGTCAGCATATCATTTTCCTTTCCCTTCCTTTCCGGCAAAGATTTGTGTACATACATAGAAATTCTTTTCTACACTGCCACTGATTTTCTATCATGCTAAAGAGCTCGAAATTGCAGTTACTCAAGTAGCTAAAACCCCGACTAACAACGACTAACAACTAAGAAAAGAAAACTTTGATGTAGGAAAACTATCTGCGGAAATGAATAATCCAAGACACAAACAAAAAACCAGCTGGCACTAACACACAATACGAAGACAATGAAATATCATCCAATGAATCGCAAGAGCTATATTATTATACATACATATATCTATAAATGTGTACGTGTATGTAATATTAATGATACGAATATATGAATATGAAGAATAAATCTGGGTTTGAATATGAAATATAAAATATATACATACATATATATATAGATAAAATGAATATAAATATGAATATAAATATGAATATTGAATATTGAATAGAGTTGAAATATGAAATTGCCGTTGAATTTGTCAAGTGTGTAAAAACAACACTGGATAAATACTGATAAATAGATAT
Organism: Drosophila subsilvestris; assembly: GCA_035043285.1. Taxonomy (NCBI): domain Eukaryota; kingdom Metazoa; phylum Arthropoda; class Insecta; order Diptera; family Drosophilidae; genus Drosophila; species Drosophila subsilvestris. Next base: position 3,721,893 of record JAWNNB010000133.1, on the reverse strand, counting down.
ACATACATACATACATAAATACATATATACAATATAAATAAAATAACAAAAGTAAATGTGTAATGTATGCTTTTAGCAAGGCATTAAATTTAATTTGTTGCTCTTTTTTTTTTAGCACGATTAGGACATACATACATATACATACATACATTATAGACAAATGATAAGCTAGAGAATATATGTACGTACATAAGCAAAAAAACAAACATCAATATTACCATATACATATGTATGTATGTATGTATGTACATCCAATATATTGTAACACACTGCAAGATACTTCAAGAGAAATATATATGATGAGTAAATAACAAATATATTTGTGGGAATAATACTCGTACTACGTATGTGTAAATGAATTTATTAGATATGCATAGGTAGGTATGTGGGTAAAACTCTCAGCTGGCATTGTTAAGTGGGACGGTACGTTGAATATGGACGTATGGTAGGGCCTTGTAGCTGCAATTGGTTGGACATACGGATTTTTTATTCGACGGCTGGGATTGTGCGCACTTTTTACAGCAAAGCGCTCAAAACGAAGACTCAAGCCGAGTGCTCGTTGGTTAACGCCTTCTAGCACCACTTCAATTGAACTGAATAGCGCTTTGAAGTGCCTTTGTGGGTGCGTCTAAGCGAGTACTACGACGACTATGGCAGTGACGGGGGAAAACACAGACATGGACATGGACGCCAACGCGGACACAGCCCAGGACAAACGATGTGGTCGTGATCCTAGTCCTCGTCCTCATCCTCGTCATCATCATCGTAGTCCTCGTAGTCCTCGTAGTCGTCGGCGTTGTGGGAGTTACCGACGAGAACGAGAACGAGAACGACAACGACGACAGTAGCCAACGACGACGACTCTTTTGCCTCGGCATTCGTGCAAGTAAATTGAGTTATTCTGTGAGCCAAGTTCCATGCTCCAGGGATTGCTTTGAGCTGAAAAAACGAGCTTGGCAGCCAAAGAGCTTTGCTTTTGCACCAGGCAGTGAAATTAACAGCCAGCCGCGCGGTCTGCCAATTTGATTTGAAAGCTTCCCCACACGACTATTGCGGCATGTTGCGTTTCACGTACCCGTATCTGGTATTTGCCCATGTCGTCAGACTGTTTATGGGTCATTGGCATTCATTTATGACTCGCTAACTGTTCGATTGTTGGTCTCTGTCTTAGCATATCCCTTTCACTTTGCAGGAACATTGAATACGTTTAGTCTAGGCAGCATACATTACCATCCTTACAGATTTAGATTCACAGTTTCAGAGTTGTAGAGTGGCAAGGGCAGAGTACAGGCATTGGGGGATGCGGTCTGGTCTGGTCTGGTCTCGTCTCGGAGTAGTATGGTGGGGAGGGAGGCGGGGCACACACAGGTTGACGTTACACGTGTATTTAGTATTCCATTAATATTCTAATAGGCGCTTTTGTACTTTGCTTCTCCTCATTGGCGCTGCCAGTTGGCTACTGTATATATGGGAAGGAGTCGCTCTTTTTGTCAACCCATTCTATGGGTCTACGACTATGACAATGTGTGTGTGTGTGTGTGTGTGTACAAAGAGTAATCACATAAAATTTTCTAATTACCACACTAACAAACGCACACACACACACACACACACACACACACGAAGAGGGTACTGTACTGTCAGTTAGGAAGTAAGTTTCGCGAGAGTCTTCCTTCCATTTTGACATTGGAGTCTCGCGAGGTGGTCCCTTCGAGACCCTGCCCCCGCTCCAGCCCCCGCTTCAGCGTGTGTAATAGCTGCGGGCACATGCATAGTTTAAATTTCAATGCATAACTCAAGCGTAGTGTCTGAAAGGAGGGTACAGGTAAGAGGTACGGGTACGGGTACGTACGGTTCGACCTGTCTTAAGCCGTCCTAAAATTTAAATGAACACACCTTGCGGGGCGCCATATGTGAGCGGCCATAAATTCTGCAGGACCAACGCCAATGCCATCCCTTGGCCTAGACACTCAGAGTCTCCGGCTGCTACTCCTGCCAGCTATGGGCTACGTCAACTGCCTTCGTGTTCCCCTCCCTTCAGGTGCTGCTTTCAGGCTGTGTTGGAGCGGACGCAACAGTTAGTTAGTTAACGGTATCTAAAATGGGTGTAAACCAGCGTCAAGCTGACAAATTAAGTATGCATGAAAGTGGCAGCGACACACATACGGCCAACCACCCCTCAGCACCCAGCTCAAAAGTACCCCAAAATATGGGGGGGAAACATTTTTCGCTAACGTTGCAGTTAATAGGATTTGGCTGTAACCGAGTGGAATCAAATTAATTGTTTCATTTGTTTACCAAATGCTCAAGTCATTGTTGTTGCTGCAATACTCCAACAAAGACGAGTGCGAGTACGAGTACGAGTACGGGTAGGCGTAAGGGTAGGGGTAAGGGTAAGGGTAGTGTTGACAGGCAAAGAAGCAACGTATGTATAACGATTCAAGAAGGCAACCAGAGAGAGTGAGTGAGTGAGCGAGTCAAGTGCGTCCTATATACTATGTGCATGTGCATGTGGAGGATGCCTTAACTGACGTTTAAGTGGGCAATTAAGCAAAACTGTGCAATGTTTTCATCGTTAAGGACCCAAGGATGTACGTGGGTGCCCTACAAGCAAAGTGGTTGCGTCTTAAATCCCCAACAACCCCCGCCCACAAGCAACCCCCCAAACAAACAACTCGAAATTCACTGGAAAATATTCACACATTCACTGCCAAATTCAGTTCAGTGGCTACCTTCTGGACTGGGCTTCAACTTGGCCTTTCGCTGCTCAATCAGGCTCAATCGTTGCACATCAATCGCAACAAAGTTTTATTAAATTAAAACGAGATCTACACAAGCAGATGTGCAGCCAGCAGTTGCAGTTGGAAGCCGAAATGCAGTTATCCAACTGGGTTGTGGGCTGTGGGCTGTGGACTGTGGACTGTGGACTGTTGGGGGGATGGCTTATTTATTTGCATGCAAACAGACAATCTGAATTGAAAGCAACGTATTTAGGTTTGTGCCTTGCCAGGACTCGGCACTTACTTTACGGCATTTTGCGGTAATATGCGTGCAGCAAACGGCACTTGGGCACTGTGGCTGTCTGCCTGTTGGGAATATAGAGGAAGAAATGTAGTCGTCTTATCTCCCGCTTTACCTATTTGTGCCAGTCCAAGCAACTAAACGAATTTATGTCGTAATGAATGTCAGTTGCCGGATATCTCCGTGTCTATCTGCGCTTTATGCACAGCTCAGCACTTCTTTTTCTTGTTCCGTACTCCCTGCCTCCCCCTGTCCGACTCTATCACTGCCACAGAACAGACACACGAGCACTCGCACTCGCACTCTCCCGTTTGTACATATACTATCTCCAGGGATCTCTCGCTCTCTCTCTCTCTCTCTCTCTCTTCGTTGTTTCAGCCATTTTGCAATTTGCAAAAATTTAATAGTTATTCAAAACAGTTTTCCGCATTTTCGCTGCCAGCTTATCGGCCCATGGAGTTTGAAAAGTTGATTAGTTGCACCCCGACCTGACCTGACCTGACCTATGCTGCCCCCAAAAAACCAAAGAAACCAAAAACTGAATGGAAATCAGAATCAGAATACGTACCTGTGTGCCCCATCCCAGGGCCAAAGCCGCCACGCCACAGTGGGCGAGTCTTGAGTTCTCTGTACGATTGCCGCTTGAAATTACGAGCTGCTCACTTTGAGCTTAACTGTTTCCTTTTGTTTTAACTCATTTGCCATAGTTCCATGCTGTGGCAACACTCGGGGAGAACACACGGCAGGCAAGTGGTTCCTCCTCTTACAGTACCCTTTCGTGGGAATACTCCTCTGCTAATTGGAGATTCCACATTCAGCGAGCAGATGCCCAGAGCTTGGTTACCATTGATCGGGTGCATCTTGAGCGATGTAACTTCAAAATGGTTTGGGTAGAGGGTATATGCTGTTCGGCTTTTAATGCTCACAAACTTCCTGTCTCTTGTTTTCTTTTTTTGTATTTTTGTATTTTTTTTTTTTTTGCCTTTTTGTGCGTTTTTTTTACGAGCTGTTACCGGTCGTGCCCCGCTATGCGCGAGTGCGTGTTAACAGGCAATTAAATCCGTATTACATTTCGCTCCTTTTTGCAGCCCATCGCCGCTCAGCATGTGCTCTGTAACGCTGTGTTTGTGTGTGTGTGTGTGTGTTGGTTACAAGTTGCCTTTCAAAAGTTAAACGGCAGGTGTGCCAAGCGCCACACTGCGTGGCACGATTTAGATGCCCGATCCGCCCACGCTCCCGCCCCCGCCACCATCCAAGTGCATAGTACGGGAGCGATAAGGCTTGCAAAGTTCAAGAAGTCAGCAGTTGGCGGCAAGAGTTGCTTTATCTGCAACGTATGTATGTAGGTGCCCCACTGTCCCCGTCAATGAGTCAACCATGGGATATACACGTGCCAATTAAAGATAAATTTTAATTGCCGGCCACACAATTGAGATTTATGTTGCAGTCATTAACCAAAGCCAATCGCTTTCGTTTATCAACTGGGCTTTAATTGAATTGAATTGAATTTACCTTGCCACAGCCCCCGCAGAACCCATGCCCATACCTATCCATGCCAATCCCTGCGATCCCTGCGGCTGCCCAATAATAGAATTTGCCAAAATGTTCGAGGAGTCAGCATCAGCATTTGCATCAGAATGTCAAAGGCGCAACAAAACCCCAAAAAGTTATCCCAATTGAATTTAACTCGAACTCGAATGTAAAGGAGCAAAACCATATGGAAAACGAGGCCATATTCAGCCCAAAACCAAGTGGATTTTATGTGCACCCAGAGAAATCTTCTAAGTTGGGGCATAGTTCTGCCATTTGTCAGTATCGGCAGGCAATCGGAAATAGTGCTCAGTGTAGAATATCAGCATAAATACGAGTATATGTTGGTACATATATATGTACATATATATAGACCATTTGCAGGCGTGCCAAAATGTGAGTCCACCATATCATTACCAACGGCAAAATGAAGCCATTTCACACCATTCAGTGGCACTACTGCCACAGCAGAGTGGTAGAGAGGAGAGGCTGCAAATGGTAATGGGGTTATATGGGGGCAAACTTAATCCTTTTGTGAACAAACATACGCTCCTCTCCGGCTGCCGCTGACCGTGCCACGGGTTGGGTTGGGTTGGGTTTCTGTTTCTGTTTCTGACTAGGGGGCGTTGGAGGACACACACACACACACACACACAAAAAGTGTGGCAAACGGAAATCAAATAAAAAACTCGTGCGTCGTGCACCAAAACAGCAGAAAAAATAATATAACGTAAAAACAAAATAAAGTAAACTTTTTCGAACGCATTTCTATTGTCAGCGGCACGGCACACACAGTCTTCGCCAGTCGCCAGTCGCCAGTCGCCAGTAACCAGTAACCAGTCGCATTCACAGTCACAGTCGTCGTCGTCGTCGTTGTCGTTGTCGTGGCTTTTGGGTAGGTACAAAAACTTTCCTGGGCCACTGTGGCGGTGTGCGGGTGCCCATTCGCCGCCTTTTGTTTGCAGCTCCTCCTCCTCCTCCTGCTGTAAGAGCGTTTGTTTTCTTTTTCTTCTTTATTACGTATTTTATTTTTTAGCAGCAGCAGCAGCAGACGCCGAAACCGTTCACTTCATTTGCCTACACGACCAAGTCAAGGAGCACTTTACATGGTTGATAGGCAGAGAGAGAAGAAGAGAGAGGAGCGATTGCAGGCGTCGTTACTGCGGTTCTTCCCACCGCCGCTGCCACTGCTCCACACTGCCACTGCGACTGTGACTATGACTGCCACTGGCAGAAGGCAGAAGGCAGCAGGCAGCGGGCAACGGGCGGAAGCAGCGGCAGCGGCGGCGTCAGTAAAAGGACAAACTTTTGTCGCTTGGTAATGATGGCATTTTGGCATTGCCTGCTCCTGTTGTTGCTGTTGCTGTTGCTGCTTCTGTTATTGTTGTTGTTAAAGTTTTGTGCACACAAGTTTAAACAAAGCAGCCGCCAGTCCCATAAACAGTCGACAGGCGTTGCGTTCTTGGGTCAAACAGCAGTGACTTGCGGGCGGTGGGTGGCGGAGCTGTGTCCCCTAGATGGGTGCAAAGGACAATAGAAAAGTGGGCAGCAGCTGCACTTGTGACTGCAGCCAGCCCCCATGCCAGTCGTTCCGCGCAATGAGAGCCATCTCTACGAAACGCTTGTCGTATGCTTAATATGCTCTAGCGCGGCATCAAGTAAAATATACGACAAAAACTGAAACAAAGCTCTCGCCCACTTTTTTGTTGCCACTAACAATAATGAGGCGCTGGCCGTGGTGGTTTATGAACCGCAAAATTCAGTTGGTCAGTTGGTCAGTCGCCGCCGTATCATTTACAGCTCAACTCCCGCAGGGACGACGCTCCCCATGCTGTGCACTGCTGTTATCACTTAATTGAAAACATAAATTGAGCGCTCATTAGTTCGGACAAACCCCATCAATTGGGGTCGCCATAATTCCACTTGCTAATCAGCTTACGCAATGCACTATAATTTTTGTACAGTTCCATCCACTCGCACATCCCCATCCCCATCCCCATCCCCATCGCCGTGCGAGCATCAAAGAGACACAGAGAAACAGCAGCAGCAACAGTGATAGCAACTGGCGAATAATTTGCGCACGCAAACATTAAACACAGTCGCCTTGTGGGGCTCTGTGACTTGGTGGCTCCCTCGCCCAGAGGATGACAGAAGGTTACTCGCAGAAGATATTATCTGTGGGGTTGCAAGTGCTGCACGGTTCACTGAGCACCAGGGGATCCCAGGGATCCTGGGCACACACTGGACACTGGCTGCAGAAAGAGCACTCTGAATTTTGGGCATCCAAAGTAAGTTTTGCTTGGTGGGACATTGATAAGGGACATGAGCAATGCTTATGGGCCACGAAAGATAACACTTAATTGTGTCCAATGTAATGGCAAATTTCGTTCCAACTAAATTAGTTGTAGTAATGGGTGGGGGGGGGGGGAGGGAGATAGGTGGACGCAGGGATGACCAGCAAGTCAACGTTTAGCAACGAAATTTAGCTGCAAAAACTTGGTCCTAGATTGTCCGGTTCATTGGGAAAAATCTGAGTTTTGGCAACGTTTTTGAATTTTCAGACATGCTTTTTGAGTTGTTTTGAAGAGTTCAACGATTTGAATCTACTTTTATTAGCCTTCTACTATATATATTCGATATATTGCTACAGTTTCCCAACTTTTTTGGGTCATTTGGCTAAACAATACCCCAAGAGCATACCTGCACGACTGATAAAGACATCACTCTCTTGATCTGAATATTACAGATATTATGAATGAATTCAATTATGAATTTTGTAGAAAATTTAAAGATGTTTAATCATTTAAGCATAAAACACGTCTGCAGGGAGTTTTCATTGCAATTTTATTGCCTTTATTATTTAATGTCTGTAGGGATTTTACGAAAAATTTCAAATAAATAAATCAATTTTGCTGCCAAAAATCATTTTGTTAATTTTTCGACTTGTTTATTTAAGATTAAAATCCTGAATAATAATAATAATAATAATTATCTGTGGTTTATCTGAAAGATGCTCAGGAGCTGAATGGGAGCTGGGAGTATGATGCCCAGGTATGATGCAAATTGTCTTCGTCTTCATTGTGAAGCAGTTGAACTCATTTATGAGATGAGACGAGATGAAATAAAATGAAATGAAATGAAATGAGATGGGATGATGGGAGCTTAATGACGTCGATGTCTCGGGGTCGACGTCATGTCTAGGGAAAAAGCGTTTAATTTGTTTCTCAAGAATTTGCACAAAGCGTGCCAAGCTGTTTTCCCTCTTTCAGCTGCCACAACCGGCCCGCTACCCACAGCTCGTCTGTGCCAACAATGCCCCATGCCCCATGCCCCCATTCCCACATTCCCCCATTCCCCGTGCCTCATGGCGGCCCTTCTTCAGTGCGTTTCTTTTTATGAACTCTTTGGCGTGGCTTCGGCGCGTTATCTCCGATTGCGAGTCAAGTTCGCTGGCACGCTTAATTACCGTTTCCCCTTGTCCTCGGGACACCCTTTTTCGCTTTTTGCTCCTCTCTGCCCACGCCCACACCGACTCTGCAGCCCATTGCCACGAAGGATAACCGACAGCCCAAAAAGTATGCTGTGACGTCATTTATCTTCAATTAAAATAGCTGAGGATTGCATGAGGATTTTTAATTAAAATTTACTTTGTAAATTATACGTTTCAAGGATTTGCCCAGTGCGTGCTCCCACATCCTATTCTCACTTTACGGCTGACAATTAACCAGTTATCCGAACCCCCTCCCTACACCCATGCCCCCGTCACCTATCACTCGTCAACACAACCACCACTTAGCCAGCCAGCAGCCAGAAAGCGATACGAATCTGGCGGATACCCTTATCAGTTATGTAAATCTAATATGTGTGGGCGAGCTACAGCTACAGAGAGCGCAACAGAGAGTCTGCACAGTCTGCACAGTCTGCACAGAGAGCAAGTAACAGACAAGACAATGCTAGCGCAGAGAGAAGAGCAGCAAGCATCAGCGATCGACGCCAAGTTCTCTCTCAGGCGCATTGTAAAGTCCAAAGTCCATGGCATGTGCTGCTTGCATGGACAGGTCTCTGCCTGCACCAATTCACATTTTGTTAGGGCATACAATTCCGGTAGAGTAAGAAATCGGATTTCGACTATGGCTATTACAATTAACAGCAGGCTCCTGTTTCCTAGGCTCCACTCACATAAGCTCTCCCACTCGGACTAGCACACACACACACATACAGAGAGAGAGAGAGAGAGAGAGAGAGAGTAGATGCCACTAAAGTTGTTTTATGTGGAAAATAAATTGTTTTTGCCATTGCCATTGTCGTCATTTATGTAGCTGCTGTTTTAGCTGGCTGTCCCCTGTCCTGTGCTGTCCAGTGCTGTGCTGTCCGTACGCTTATTTGCCCAACACATTTACCGGGCAAAAATGTCTGTTTATTTGCATATGCTGAATATAAATAAGTAATTGCCATTCGCCAGCACAATTTATGCATATTTCAATACAATAATTTTCATTGCAAAATTCAATCGTTGGCCAATTGCCACAATTAATTGCCACAAAACTATTCGTGGCGCTTTGCCCTCCAGCCCTAGCCCTAAACCCAAACCCAAACCCCAAGCTTAAGCCAAACCACGCAAGGAAACGACTCGCAACGAATTGAATCGACTTGACTTTTCCTTGGCCAACCCCCCACCCCGCACCCAACACAAGTCGCAGTCAAGCACAGCATGTTGTATCAATTGACAGCGAATAAAAATGTCAGTGTTCGGCTGGCAAACATGGAGCTGGCAAATAAACAAGAGCCAAGACCCATGCGGGTAAACATTTAAGTGTCCAATTTTTAGGAACCGCAAACAAGACACACACACACACACACACACACACACACACACCACACCAGCGAGAGGCAAACATGACACGGGAACACAAATGCCAATCCAATCCAATCCAGTCCAAGCAGGCAGGCAGGCAGGCTGGGGGCAGTGCCCAGGCCACACGCAAACAAAACGAAGTAGAAAGAAAGAAAAGCTTGACAGCACACCGAAGGAATATAATAATGATGATGGCAGGGTGACGTGTGTGTGTGTGTGTGGGTGGGTGTAGCTCCCAGTCCCCAATCGAAGAGTGAACGCAGCCAAAGGTCGCCCATCGAATGGCAGCCACTTACGTGGCTTAGATCAATGCTGGAGTGGCAGTGGCAGTGGCAATGGGGGAGTGGTAGTGTGTCCGAGGGGTGCTGTGTGTGCGTATATTGAAACGTATGAGCACATTATCTACGTGTTTACATCCCAATTTGATTCCCCGATGATTGCCCTGTCCTTTGGCAGTGTGCCCCTGCCACTGCCACTGCCATTGCTCCTGCTTCTGCCACTCCCACTGAACCGCTGCCACTGTCTTTGCCGCTTGCCGCTTGCCGCTTTCCGCTTGCTGCTTCCCTTTTCTGTTTTGTTTTGAAAGATTTGTTGGTAGCAGGTCCACACCCTGCCACCCCTCCGGACAGACTCTGCGTTTGGCTCCTTTTCGATTTCCGTTCGACATCGTCGTGTTTCCTGTGTATCCTGCGAGCTTAGTCACTTACAGCCAATCGACAGAAGCAGGCAAGCAGGCAAAACAGGAACACTTCAGTTCCCGATCCACATTCATATCCAGATCCCCAGATCTATCCCAGTGCCAGTATTACCCCCTCCTCCTACTCACCCCCCCCCTTGGGCCTACACCCTTTCCAATGGTTACATTGCGTTTCAGTTTCTTTCCTTTTTTTTATGTAGTGTATTTTTACTGCCGGCCAGCGCGTCTCATGACTTCCGAGGTAACCCTAATAACTGCTGATTGTGCGATTTCCTACCCTCCCCCAAGTTAACATGCCCCATGCCCCACATTTCGACGTGTTGCGTGCCGCCCAACCATGTGGCAGGCAGGCAGTCTGGCAGGCAGGCAGGCGGGCTAGCTGTCAGCGTTTGCTGTTGGCATTGACCCTCCGGAGACCTTTTCGTACACTCATAAATGTCTTTCAATCATAATGTTTCAATAAGTCAAAATCGATTACGAACTTCATATGAAATTTATTGCACTTTCGCAAATATGACATTGACTGTCTGTGTGGGTGTGGGTGTGGGTGTACGTGTACGTGTGTACATGCTGTGGGTGCATGTGTGTGTTGTGTGTGTGTGTGGGTGTGTGTGTGTGTAGATGAATGTAATATATTTGTGTGTGCACATAAGAACAGGCAGGCAGGCGGGCGCTGCTGCTTGGAAAGTTGAAACGAGGAAGAGAGTGAGAGAAAGAGAGAGAGAGAGAGGAAGAGAGCGGAAGTGGGTGGGCATGTGGGTGGATGAGGCTCCAATCTGACGCGTGTGTGTACCACATTTGTGGTTTGTTTATCGAAAGGTGGGCGGACCAGTGGCAGTGGCAATGCCTGCCGCAATGGAAGTGGCCGCGCGTGCACACACAAAATTGAATTTGCCGAAGGGGCAAAGTGCTTAAATATTTAGTTAAATGATTGACAGGGATTGCACTGGTCTGGTTGGGTCGGGTTGGGTCTGGTCTGGTCTGCTCGTAAATACCCACAAGCACACACACACACACACACACACACACACACACACACACATATATACATATGTACATACAGCGAGCACACAATCTCCATTGACATTGACTGTTGTTCGATTATTTGAATATTGACAAATTATTGACTGCTGAGCATTCAGACGATTGCGCAGAGGATTAGCAGCACCCCGCCCACCCCATCTCATTGCACATGCCACATGCCACCAATCTGACAAACTGGCAACATATCTTTTTATGAGATTTACCCTTGGCCCCCTTCCTTTGCTGTTCTTTGCCATTTATGTTCATTGAAGCGAAAGTCGTTGGACATTGTCCAGCTTCAGCTTCAGCTACAGCCCCCCCCCCCCCCCAGCGAACAGTTCTCCTGCCAAGAATGCAATGCTTGGGTATGAGCAAATCATTCGCTAAAAGCTGCCACAACAGAGGCAACACACACGCACACACACACACACGCACACACACACGAACATACATATATGCCACACGCTAGAGTTCGCTTCAGCAGTTCTTTTGCATTTCATTCCATGAGTCGGTCGCTTTTGTGCCATTTTTAATTTCGCATTGCACTGAGCGCTACTCCCCGTACTCCTACTCCTTCTCCTTCATCTCTCTCTCTCTCTCTCTCTGTACTGTGTACTTATGAAGAAGCTAAGGTGCGAGGAGGACAGGTGCCATTTGTGCTTGTGCTTTTGCTTTTGCTTTCGCATTACTTGCGCAAACAAGCGACGCTTAATCAAAATCATTCGCGACGTTGCATCGCATTCTGCGCAAACAGCAACAAAAGCAGCAACAGCAAAAGCAACAACAGCAACAGCAGCAGCAGCAAAAGCAGCAGCAGAGGCGGACAATAAGTCGTAAAGTGGGACGCGCACACTGGCGGTGCACTGGAGACCTTTTTTTTTTAGTGGCCATCCACGCGACCCATGCGAAAAGCCAGCGCCAAAGCGCCAAAGCCATGGGCCAGGGACAGGGACAGGGACAGGGACAGGATCAGGCACCGGGGTGTTCATTATTTTGAAATTTTTAGCGCGCATTTCAGCGCCTTCCGCTTCCGACGCCTGAGCCAGAGCCGGAGCCGGAGTCAGAGCTCGACCTAGGGATAGGCAACCATAAGAGAATTAAAAGGATACGCAAACCAAGCAAAGGATAGAATGGAATGGAATGGTATGGGCATGGCATGGCATGGTATGGTATGGCATGGGCCACTGGATGCTTCCACTGGAGCACCACTGAATCCGGCAGATTGGCAGGGAGTGGGCAGAGGCAGTGGGGTTTTGAAGGCGGTAAAAGCCCTCAAGCTGGTTTAAATAACAATTTCGCGATAGCAACAGGACAGGGAGGGTGGACGGATGGGGGAGTGTCCCTGAGCTTCCCGCAACTGGGGCGTGGAGCCGCAGGTGTGCATCACCTGCTGTTCGGCTTAATGAATGCGACATTATGCTTGGTTCCAACTGCTGGGCAGGCACCAGGCACCAGCCACCAGCCACCAGCAGCAGCGAAACGACAGTCAAAGTCCTTGGCATGGATTAGGCGGAATTTCTCCTGCTCCTTTGTAGAGATCTCCCCCCATCCCCGTCCAAAAACCTTCCTTTCCTACCTTTCCATCTTGCTAACCACCTTGATTAGTATAATGCGAAATAATTGCTGAGGCAGCAGCGCTCAGCGCAAGTGAAAATGAAAATGAAAGTGAAAGGATTTCATTATTATTACTCTCTTCACTGTGTTGCTGTTGCTGTGGCTGTTGTTTGGCCAATGGACTAGGAGCTGCATAATTACATCCGGCAATGGGCAGCACTGTCAGCAAGTCATCAGCAGGACGTCCAAGCCCAAGGCACAGGCACAAGCACAGGCCCTGGGCCGTGCTGTCTTTAAGCATTTAATACCCACTCGTTACCACAACAAAGTCGCCCGGCATCGAGGCAACTCAAATTATATCATTTTATTAGCCAGAGAGATTAAACTCTTTAATCTGCAGACCGATAACTAGCCACAGAACGACTGGCAAGCCTCAGCACGGCGCTTAATGGTGTTCGCTGGGCTGATTTTAATTAATGCGACTCACACATTTCGGTGGCTTGGGCACCTGCAGCCCTTCAGCCTTATTAGAGAACAGTAATAAATAGTTAAAGCTGCGGCTGCAAATACTCGTATTCGTAGGAATTAGTAGCAGCAGCAGCAGCAGCACAGCCAAGGGACACCCGAGCCGAAAGCTGCACTGACCGACACGTCAAAAATAATTGAAATGAGAAAGAACAACAACAATAACAAAGAATAGAATAGAATAGAGCTGAGTAGAGTAGAGTTGAGTAGAGAGTACGCCGAATACGAATAGGAATTGGAATAGGAGACATGGTTGCCAGAGTACACGTATTATCAGATGGGTGGAAGGTTCGTAGTTGGGCGTTGGAGGTTGGGGGGGCCAATGGGTTGCAAATAGTTGCAGGTGTAATTTTAGTGGCTGGTGTTTTGGAGGCTGCGGGGATGGTAGGGTACTAACAATGATGGCAAAATGAGCAGAGCGTGCTCAGTGCATAAACAACAACAGCAACAGCAACAACAACACCCACAAAGGCCGGACATGCAGAGTCGGAAAGCGCGGTGGGTGGTAGGGTAGGAGTATGAGTAGGAGTAGGAGTAGGAGTGCAAGTGAGGCTAACGTTGCAAGGGTCATGGATGGTGCTGGTGATACCACGTCTGTGGCAAACAATGCTGATGCTTAGCCTCAACAAACAAGCACACACACACACACACACACATACACAACGACTATGCCTGTGTGTGTGTGTGTGTGGGTGGGTGGGGGAATGCCGCCCTTGCACTGGCGACTGGCTTCCGTTTCCTGTTTCGTTGTGCTTTCAACTCAACTCGAATCCTGTTTGCCGTTTAATTAGAGACACACACACACACAGATAGAATGAGAGGCACAACCTCCTTGCGTTACGTCATGGCTGCTGTCAGTGTGTGTGTGTGTGTGTGTGTGTGTGCGTGTGGGTGGAGTGGTGGGTCTATCTGTGTGGGTGAGCGTGGACTGTGAGCGTATAACGATGTGGTAGGTAATCAGAAACTGCTTTTAATTATTCAAGGTTCCATTCTGATGAATGAAGACAACAACGATAACAGCGACGACGACCAGCGCCAAACGGCGCAATAAAGGCAACAGCAACAGCAGCAACAGCAGCAACAGCAGCAGCAGCAGCAGCGGGGAGGACGCCGCAGTCGCAGCAATAGCACAAAGAGCAGCAGCAGGAGGCAACGAATGCCAAAGAAACTGCCTGCTGTCCGAGTCAAAGTCCAAGCCTGTTGGTGCCTCGTCATTTAAGGCAACAACAGTAGCAGCAGCAGCAGCAGCAGCAGCACCACCACCACCACTGACTAACTGACTGACTGACTGACGTTGGCCGAAGGGCGATTAAAGCTCACTGCCGCAACAAAGTGTGTAAGTGTGTGTGGGTGTGTGGGAGTGTGTGGGTTTGGTGTTTGGTACTCAGATAGGTTCCCTGCTGCTGCTGCTGCTGTTTGATGTTGGTCCGGTCCTGTCCACCATGGCTGCTGCCGATGCTGGCCCCACGCCATTAAAATGTATGTATAAAAAGTCAAGCACTGATGGCAGCAGCAGCAGCAGCAGCAACAGCAGCAACACCAACAGCGCTGACCACAACAAACGCAAATAAGTCACTGGAAAAATGCCCATCGACACAAAGACGACAACAACGACAGGGCGCAGGGGCGGTGGTGATGGGGAGGGGGGGGATACTCACAGGTGGGTAACGATGGCCGTTCGGGTGTTGACTGACGGGGTGTCCAGTGGCGGTTGGCCAACAATAAGACACAACACAAATAAATTTAATGCACCTGTCTAGCTGCCCGCTCTCCCACAAACACCGCGTGTACAGAGAGAGAGAGAGAGAGTGAGTGAGAGAGAGTGAGAGAGAGAGAGAGAGACAGGAAGAAAGGCTAAAGGTTCATCCACATGCGATGGCAGTGGCACTGTTGCTGCTGCTGCTGCTACTGCTGGCAAGCGCTCTTGTGTGGTGTTCAATAACTGATGCCACAGATGGCAGATGTAATACAATCCTAGCCGATCGTTTCCTTTGGCTTAGCTTTGACTGCTGCTTGTTGGGAGAAGCCTCAAGGCAGCGCAACAAGTCAGGCAGAAAGTTTGGGGTGGGAAAGGCTGCGGGAAATACTGTGGTGGAAGGGCTGGGGCAAAGGCTGCGGGAAAGACTGGGGTAAAGGCTGGGGAGAAAGCCTGGAGGAAACGCTGGGATAAAGGCTGAAGCAAAGACTGCGGGAAAGACTGGAGGGAAAAAGACTTGGAAAATGACGGGAAAAGCCTCCAAAGCAGAATGAAACCAGAACCAGAAGACAACCAGCTAACCGACGTCCGTTCTTCAGCTGCAAATGCAAAAAGTCGAGTGAAAAGTGAACTCTACTCTCTCTCTCTCTCTCTCTGCATTTTCGCTTGGCTCTCTCTGCCCCTCGCTCCGGGCAGGTAGTGCCCCACCCCACCCCAGCCCCAAGCAAAGTCAAAAAGTATTTTGTCACGCTCGTTAAAGCAGCAAAAGTTGCGGCTTAGTCCCGCGTTGCCATTTGGACAGCTGGAGTTTGGCCAGCACTTTTGGCCCCCAGGTTGGGTTCTCCGGTTCTCCGGTTCTCCGTTTCCCCGGTTTCCCCGGTTCGTTTTTTAATGGGTGTCCCCATTGTGATCGTGCCTGCGATTGTGGTTGCTACAGGGTGGAAGGAAGGAAAGGGGAGGGAAATGTGAATGTGGATGTGATTATGTGCGTGCCCGTGAAACGCGGCCTTGCCAGGGCTTTTGTTGTTAATTCTGTTTACTTTAAAATGCCCACCTGCGGGAGGGGGGGGAGCAGCAGCAGCAGCGACAAATCCGTCGACGCCTCGTCTGGCCCCGGCAAATATTTGTCGTATTAATGAATGCACGGGTTAATGTGTTTACATGCGGCTGCTTCTGCTCCGTAGTGGAGTTGAGTGGAGTGGGGGGTATGCCTGGGCAACGGGTTCAGGCCTGGGGCCAGTGTCCTGGTGTGGGTGTGGGTGTGGGTGCAGTAGGGCGTAGGTCAAATCTGGCGGCGACAGCTATCAATTTTGCAAGTGGCGCGACATTGAAAGACGACACCAGCTGTGTGTGTCTGTGGCCGAAAACAAAAATCAATAAGAGTTCTCCGCTTACCAGACAGCGAGGAACAGAAACAGAACAGAATCAGAATCAGAAAAAAAAAACACAGATGAAAATGGCTAAGACCAGAACGCAGCTTTTACGACTGTCGAGAATTATTTTTGGAGGGAGGGGGGACACAGAGAGAGAGAGAGAGAGAGAGAGAGCGAAAGCGAGCAAGTGAGAGCTCATTGACCGGTATACAGTTTACTTTTACGTACTGGCCGCAAACAAATTATTGTACACATGAATTTCCACTTAAGTCCAATGAAAATGTTGAAACAATGCCCGGCCAAGTGGCAGCCAGCGACAAGAGTTACTGACTGTGTGTGTGTGTGTGTGTGTGTGTGTGTGTGTGGTGGGGGGGGTGGCCTGGCAGAGTGGAAAAACTGTTTTAAAATGTAAATTTTTTCGCTAGCAATGCGGCATTAAGGCCAATAAACAGAGAGTAAATGTGCCATTTAATAAATGCGAAAGAAGTACAAAAAAAAATAAATAAAAAACGAAATAAGTAAAAATCCGTAATACGAGCAAACGAAAACGAAAACGAAAATAAAATGCCCCTTGCAACCCCTGCAACAAGAGTGCAAAAGTGGGCTAACGTCTTGTCCATGGGGTGGGGGAGAGGTAGCCAGTGCTGAAGCACTGGAACGGGAGGCGGCAATAAGTTAAATTGAATTAAAAACAAATTAATTAAATCCCTCATGAAAATTGTGCAAACTCCTGCCCCTCCCTGCCGCCTCTGTCTCTGTCTCTCTCTTTGGCAGCCTAATGGTCCATCCTATTCCGTCCTTATGCAGTGTGTGTGTGTGTGTGTGTGCGTACAGCATGCAGGATGCGGAGATGGAGCGCAGAGCAGGGCCTTTAAGTGCCTGAAGGAGCATTAATTTCCGCATAATTAGCTAACAAATTTTGAAGGCCTCACATTTTTGGGCACACCTGATGCGGCGCATCCATCACACCACGCCATGACACGCGCTACACGCAGATAATTACGTGAGTCCAGGCCCAGCCACAAGCCAGACTAAGGCACAGCAGCAGGAGAGACAATTGTCTGCTGAGAAGAGACAACCATAGCGAGAGAGAGAGGGGTGAGCGGAGCAGGTCACACAATAGAAAAACTAATTCCACTAATAGGAATCATAAAAACGGAAAAAAGAATAACACACAATAAATAATGACATTGGAATATTTATTATTGGAAATGCCCCTCACGTATGTATTCAATTACTTGTTGAACCACCAGACGCCCACACCAGCACACTCGCACACCCACATACCCCCACAGAGAGACGTAACCCATCGACTCAGACCAGACCCATCATACGTCTGTCTGTTCTGTCCCGTCTGTCCTGTCGTCTTGGTGTGTGGTCTTACTGCGGACTGCGGATTGTTCGAGAGAGAGGAAATCATATTTTCTGTTATTGTGGCAGAATGAGATTATTAAATGGGTTTTTGGGTAAAACCCAATAAGGCCTGAGCTGCCCTGTGGAGTCAAAACGGCAGACGGCGGAAAGTAAACAGTAAACCTGACACCGGGACACCGGGACACCAGTCAGCGGAGAAGGAAGCACAAGCACCAGCACCAGCAGCAGCAGCAGCAGCAGCCTGAGAGCATCATAAGGAAGCAGAAACGACAAAGGGTGGGCGGTGTGGAGGTGGAGGTGGAGGTGAGTCTGCCTCGTGAAAGTGTAATGGCTTGTGGTGTGAGCGCGTACGTGATATGTATACATTGCATCGAAACATATACACACAGGATATGTCCTTTTTTGAGGGAGAGAAGTGAGAGTGCGACCCTCGTCCGTCGTCTTTGGTTGACTTTTAAAGGTTCATTTGTGAGGCACCTACGACTGTTTCCACCAACAATGGCAACAGTTGTCGTTGCCTGTGTCTAAGCTAGGTCCACGTTTACCTTCATACCCCTCTGCCTGGCTGTCTGCAGCAATTTGTAGCCATTTACTGATGGCATGCCCACCCCCCGCCACCCCCCCTCTAGCCACATCTTCTGTTCTATCTGTTGCTCCAATCCAAAGCAATATCCAGTAGATATTTTGAAAAAAAAAACAACAAAAAATTGAGGCGCATTCGGCACGTATTG
Source organism: Drosophila subsilvestris (assembly GCA_035043285.1). Classification (NCBI taxonomy): domain Eukaryota; kingdom Metazoa; phylum Arthropoda; class Insecta; order Diptera; family Drosophilidae; genus Drosophila; species Drosophila subsilvestris. The sequence goes on along the minus strand of JAWNNB010000133.1, from coordinate 3,703,514 downwards.
TTTGTCCTCTCAATTGGGCCATGATTATGTGTGTGTGTGAGTCAGTCTCAGTCTTAGTCTCAGTGTTTGTGTCTCAGTCTCTGCGTCACAGTCTCTGCATCTCTGTCTGTCTGGTCTCTGGCGGCTACATTCAATAAATATTTAAGCCTTGGGTGCTAAATGAAGTTCAGCAGCTCAGAGCTCACGCTGCGCCCTGGCAGCAAACGGCCAGCAGCAGCAGCAGCAGCACCACTCAAATTAGCATCAAAGTCCCGGATACAGCGGCCAACCGCCCTACGTTTCGCCCACTGTTCCACAGTCTTGTTAATTGCGGACGGAAATCGACAGGACGGCAGCTGTGAAATGTGCAAATTGCACTTCAATTGTCTGGCTGCAAACAAACGAATAAACGAATAACTAATAACGAATGAATAGGGAATAGGGAATAGGCAAACCGACAGCAAGATTTCCGACCATGTTGATGGGAGCTGTCCTCTGTGTGCTCTGGCTTCTGATGTGAATCTTCTAATTTGCGCTCCATCTCACGCACGTGTCACGTGTCCATCCCTGACCCAAGCTGCGCTAGCTTGGGGATGGATAACAAATAAAACTTTTCAAAAGCGCAAAGATATGTCTAGGTCTAGGTATAGGGGATAGGCGGTGTGAAGCTTATGCAAATTATTTCGCAATGAGCAGCCAACGGAACATGTCCTATGAAACGTGCAACCGAATGGTGGCAGGGGGAAATGCTGGCTGCAAGATGCGAAATGGATGTCATCCTTCCACTCCATCTGACTGGCATCCACACCCACAACCGCACACACACACCAATCGCATTTTGCACAGTGTTGCAACGTAAGTTTGGTGGCAATGCAAATTAAAATTCAAGCAGCAGCGACAACGTGGCGTATGGGTAACATTTGCATTTGCATTTGCATCCCCCCCCCCCCCCTTCATCTTATTCTTCGAGCTGGAGTTCTTTCTAATCCACTCCATCCCCTCTACTAGCTCCTCTCCTGCCTGCCTGCACTTATCCCCCCCCCCCCCCATATCGTTGTTGTTCCTGTTCTCACCTTTGCATTGACTTTTGCCACACCTGCTGCGGTATGTTCGTGAAACGTGGCTGGCTGGCTGGCTGGTTCGAAAGGGACACAAACTGCTGATTACAAAACGAAAATTGAAAATCTTAAGCTCTGCCATATTGAAAACGGTAATCGGGTCATGGCTGGCTGGGGGCGTGTGCCATAGGCACGAGGCACAAGGCACAAGGGGCCAAGGGGCAAAGCACTTCGCTTCACTTCATCCAACAGTCGAAGCCCCCAAGCACCAAGCACCAAGCACCAAGCGCCAAGCCCAAACCAATAGCAATCAGAATGAGCCCAAACTTTATTTCCAGCAGCTGTTTAGACTATGAGCCACGTGTGCTCTGCTCTACTCTGCTCTACTCTGCTGTGCTGTGCTTTCATTTAAGTCAACTGTCAATGTTTTGTTTTGTTTCAGTTTTTGTTTCTCTGCCACCACCAAAGATGTTGCCATTGCCATTGCGATTGTCTTTGTCTTTGGCTTTGGCTTTTTGTGGTCGTCGTTGATGGTTCGCCTTGCCTTCTCTTGGCAGTGGCAGTGGCAGTGGCAGAAACTCCTACAACACACAGCACAGATAAAGTCAAAATTGTGTCGAAAGTCGAAACTGATTCTGGTGCCGTGCATATTAATGAGAGAGCGAGATCAAACGGCTGAAGCTGTTGCTGTAGCAGAAGGAGCAACTGGAGAAGGACCTGGCACGAGTGCACCGAGGCGCCAGCCCAGCAGTGCCATTCCAGCGAAAAGTAATAAAGTTGCGGTTAAATTAAATTGTGCAGATGTATCGATAAAGCTTTACGAGAGTACAAGAGGGGTGCTCTGCTCTGTGCATCCCCCCCCCCCTGGCTCTAAGTCTTTGCATTCGATGGCAGAGGCGAAACGTAACGGAACGGCTTCCGATTGCAATTAGAAAGGCCAACAGCAGCCATCCATCCATTGATCGCTTGCAGTGTCTAAGCGTTGGGTAGGGTAGGGTAGGGTAGGGTAGGGTAGGGGTAGCGTAACTCTCAGTTAAGTGTGCAGAGAGATGGGGCTGGAGCTGGCTTTGGCCCATGCGATGCGGTGGCCAACAATAACTGATTAAAATGTTGGCCACAAAACGTATTAACATGTCGGCTACAGAAACACAATTTGGCAGTGATGACAGCCCACAGTCAACGGGTCGACGGGTCGACAGTCAACAAGCGACAGGCGACAGGCAACTGGGAGCAGGAGGCAGGAGGCTGGGCAAGAGCATTGAGGGGCAAGGTACAATGACAAAGTCATGGAAAAGAAAACAGCCGCAGTCGACACATAGAATCCGAACAGAGAGAGACAGAGAGAGACAGAGAGAGAGAGACAGAGAGTACAGTGGGAAACATCGCACAGGGGCAAACAGACAAAACAAATAAGCCAAGCATAAAAGTTTATATTGCGGTCTATGATTCACTCTCTCGACACAGCACCCTGTGGGTGGGGGTTGGGCTCTTACAGAGACAGAGGGCCTTTTGCGGTCGGCTTTGGTTCGACCTCGAGCAGGGACGAGCGACTGATGGGTCTCCTCGCTGGCTGGCTGGCTGGCTGGCTGATGGCACACAGTCACAGCTGCAGTGGAACCATTCAAAAATTTTTGATATTTTCCATTGGCCTGCGTCTGGGCGCTCCTCCTGCTCCTATGTGTTTACACAGACAAAAACAAGTGCACGGGTGGGAGGGGTGATGATGCTGTGGCTGTGGATGGCCAGCAGAGCAAATGAGTCACAGGTTGGCATCTTGGGGCGCCAGCCACCCCCCACCCCCGCCTCCACCTCCACCTCCACCCACAACAGCAGCCGGCCGAGAGCATCCCCTTGGCTACGCTGCTAGATTGTTCGAAACCCATTTACTTAATGGATATAATAAATTTTTCTACAAATTGAAACTCGTAATTTCCATTGTTCTCGCGCTGCTGCTGCTGGCTGCTGGCTGCTGCTCCTTCGTTGCTCTGCTGCCGGCATTGTCTTCCTCAGTGTCCCAGTGTCTTCGTCGTCCTCGTCAGTTCTGTTGTCTGGCGGTACATGTGGCTGCTCCTCCTGCTGGCAGCAGGCTGTGGCCAAAAATTTCACTCGGTCCGACCAGCTTCTTGTGCTGCCGAGCTCAACCGTAAAACTACTTGTAATTACGTTAAGCATTGTGGCTTCTACTCGTCCTTCCTTACTCGTGTGTGTGTGTGTGTGTGTCCCAGTCCTTTGCCCATTCCCTTGAGTTCCTTTGGGTGCTGGCTGGGGATTGCCCGTGTCAAATGTGTTAGCCCAAAAACGACCACTTAACCCATTGACACCGACAAGTCATAGAGCGCAAAAGACTGAGACTGAGCAGCAGGCAGCTGGGAAGACTGGAAAGACAGTCACTGTGGAGGGTTATGCGATGATCCCGATTCTCGTGCGCCAAAAACGAAGATCAGCAAAGGGTTAAGCTGCACACACACATATGTACGTACGTACGTACTGTACTGCGGAAATGTAATTTGTAGGCTAGGATAAACATCAGCAGGGAGGGACGGGGGCTGGTTGGTTGAAATTAGTGCCGGTAAAAATGTAATGTCCTTAATTCGCTTTAAACAAAACACACACACACACACACAGAGTGCTTGCATCACAAGACCCAACCCAAGGACCCAAGGAAATATGTTTTCAGTTCCTTGTGCTTGTGGGGATCCGACTTAATGTCTGGCTTCATAAATTTTATGTCGGTGATGTTTAATTTGGCAACGGTAACTCATGTCTGCTTGGACTTAGGCCCCCCCACACACACACACACACACACACACACACACACAGAGCGCTTGCCGACTGCTTCATTTGGGTACATAAATAAATTTGCTTTATCCCCACCCAGCAGCACCTAGCAGCAACGGAATGAAACGACAACGACACGTACCGCTGCTAGACAAAAGATGGATTGTTATCGCTCAAGATAACATAGAACACACACACACACACACACAGGGGAAAATGGGGAGAGCAGAGCCATATCCTTGCCACATCACACCTTTTGCTGTTCCCCCAGCCCACCCAAAAAACGTTATTTCATTAGTGTCGTGTCTAAGTGAAGATGGTTGAAGGGAATGGGAATGGGAATGGGAAGCAAAGGTAATGCTGGGGCCAAAACTTTGCCATTTGCTCTAAGTACGTGCAAATTTTTCATCAGCAAATTAAGAATACGTCGAGAATGCTTCACGCCACCCACACCCAAAGTTGATGTTAGATTCCCGCTTGGGGCCCAAAACCAAACTAGAAGATAATTTCCATGTTCTTTGGTTAGACCAAAGCAATTGAGCAGAGCCCCTCAACTGGGGCTACTCCAGTGAGTAGCGAGAGAGAGAGAGAGAGAGAGCCGAAGGTTGCGTTGGCGGGGCGAATCAATCTCTGACAGACCAATGGCAAGTCCACGTATTTGTGACCAATGGCCAGTGGGTAAACATAATTTGTGCATATCGATATTAACATTTATGAGTTGTTTAATAAGTAATTATACCACAACACCCAAGCAGACAAGCAGACAAGCAACAAAGGGCGGCACCATGCCTAGGCATTCTACATACTAAAAAATTCAATTAGTGCTGCAAAGCCAGATAGTGAAAGTTGCAAATATGCCAGGGCGAGGGCTTATAATATGTACACAAAAATACATATATATATATATATATATATACATATATATGTATATATGTACATGTATATATATGTATGTACATATGTATGTATATGGATGACACATACTCGTGTACATACGAGTACTGTTAAATCCAAACAATGAAATCAAATGATTTAATTATAACAGACAATAAAGCAACAGAATAATTGCGGCCAGTAACTGCAGTTGGAAGGGCTCTGCTCTCTGTCATTGATGTTTGCCACCCCAACTCTCTTTGGATGTCCCTTTGCTGCTTGAGGAGGTAGGGGGTGGGGGGGGGGCAACAATAACCACAAAATACGTCAGACAGCGCGTACCGCAGGACAGACACTCGAAAAACAGCAGAAGCAGAAGCAGCAGCAACAATGCATTGAAATAACAATACGCACACACATGCAATACTGCCGCTGCCACTGCCACTGCCACTGCAATAACAATTGCAATTAAAATGCGTGTGCAAAAACAACAAGTGTGGCAGGCAACAGCAAGCAAGCAAGCAGCAGCAAGCAGGCACCAACAATATCAACATTTAGCAGTCAGCCAATAAAAAATAATGCAAATAATTCACGCCACCAGCAACAGCAACAACATGTTGTAAACTGTTAAACAATTGATTAACAACAATTAGCCGCTTATTAAATTACAATAACAAACAACAACAACAAAAGCCAATTGCAATAAAGCCTATTCGGGCAACAGTCGCAACATGCCAATGCCAATACCCATGCCACATATGCAATCAGCTCCTGCTCCTGCTCCTGCTGCAGCTCCATTACCACGCCCCACAATGTCCACAATGTCGCACGCCCACTGATGCGGCTAACAGCTGCCTGTGGACAAGTCAATCGCTTAGAATATAACGCGCATAAATTATTGCCACCCATTCGTATCCCTCCATCCTCGGTGCGTGCCAGCAAATGCGATTTAATGACGTGAACGATTTAACCTGGACAGCTGTATAGCAGCACAGGCAATGGGGACACACAGCCACGTTGCCAATTACTCACGCATTATGTCTAGTTAGATCTGTTGTTGTTGTTGTTGTGGCAGGCTGCAGGGGCCGACACTCTGAAGGAGCGTTGGACAAACTTCAAAAGTGTAGCATACTTATTGGCTTACCTTCGGGGGGGTGGCTGGCTGGCTGCTTGTTTGTACGCAGTCAGACGGAAAGAAACGCATGCAAATTTTAAAACAACACATGCTGACAGTCAGTACAGGGGCAGGGGCAGGGCAGCACAACAGCAACAAGGAGAGCAGCAGCAGCAGCAGCAGCAAACAAACAAAAGCAGAAACTAAAGGCTGGATCTGGGCCTGTGCCTGTGCCTGGGCCCTGCGCCTGTGCCTGGGCCCTGCGCCCTGTGCCCTGGGTCTCGGGCAAAAGTTGCAAATGGCTAACCGCAAAATGGGCGACAAATGTGAAAAGTTTTTTGCTTTAATTTCCAACACTGCCGACTCGCAATGGCAGCCACCGATCAATATATGGCCCCACTCTCGTACACATATTTGTACGAAGGGTCTAAATTTAAGCAACATTCAGCAGAGGAGAGCAAGTGGCAGCATGAGGCATGCATCCACTCATTGACACTCATTAATGTTGACCTTCTTGAAAGTAATTAAAAGTGACCCTCAAGTATAATGCTCAGTAATTTTTCAATATGGAGAGCCACAGAGAACTGGGAACTGAAAACAGAAACAGAACAGAGTCTACCAGTGCACAGACAGTGCAAAAGTGGCCACAAATCCGAGCAGCCAACGCCAACACCATTCCCATTCCCGCAACCCAACCCCAACCCCAACCCATCCCGAGGGCTAAAACCCATTTCCATAAGCAATTTATGCATGGCGATAGTTTTCGCACACGGTGTGACCCATGACAAAAACACACACACAAAAGCCAGACCACACCAACACAACACACCCACACACACACACACACACACCGAGAGAGTGAGTGAGAGAGAGAGAGAGAGAGAGATTCAAGCAAAAGCTGCAAACATTTTGGTTAACGAGACTTTTAATCTGTCCAAAGGTATTTAAAGTTGGCTAAGCCCCAACTCTGACTGACTTTTATGGTTACGGAGCAAGTGTCAAAATGTTTGTTGACGACAATGACCGCCCCAGCCAAAAGCCCCCAAGCCCCCAAGCCGCTGCCTGCATGACAACAAGGGGGAGAAGGGACGGAACACCATGAGTGGTAATTTATTTTGCCTTTTGCCCGGCAGCAGCAGCAGCAGCACTACCAGAAATAGCAGCAGCAGCAGCAGACAGCAGCAGCAACAAAGGACAGGACACAGCGGGAAGGTAGGTCCAAGGTCCTGGACTCCAAGCTACAGGACTTGTCGAATTGCATGTCACCACCCAAAACACACACACACACACACACACACACACAGGCACACAGGGAGAGACGTAGAGAAGGTCCTACATTAGGCGCTAATCTTGATTTTCCATGAGGCGGACGGACAGGCACAAAACAAAAAAAAGGGCAGCGCAGCTCAGCGTCCCGTGTCATCTGGCAGTGACAAGAAGCACCACCCCAAGGTTAAGCAATTGAAACAACAACAACAACAAGAGCAACAAGAACAGAAACCAAGTTCCAGCCACGCCCCCCCACAGCCACAGCCACACACATGACACATGACAGAATGGAACTCCCTCCAACGGCTAGCTATGCATGTATTTTTTGCTGTTGTTGTGTGGGGTGTATCCATACCAGCGCCAGAGATTTAATTGAGCAGGGCATCATCATAAACCCTTACCCAACGAAGCTGCAAACATTGAGACTGATTCGATGAGTCAGCATTAGCAGCAGGGCAGGCACAGGCACTGCCACAGCCACAGGCAGCCTTCGGCTATGGCAAATGTCTGGAGCAGAGCAGAGCATCACCAGCGACTGACATTGATGGCCTGTCAAAAACTAGGCCCAATTCATGGCCCAATCTACAAGCCAATGCCTGGCATCCCACAGTCACTTTGGAGCGTGTCAACTGCATGCCCTGCACAGCGGTCAAGTGCAGTGTCAGGCCAAAAGCCACTGGCCACTAGCCACTGGGCACCAATTCGTGTCTAGGATTTGGGGCTACGTTTTGGCTGGGGCTAAAAACTAAACAAAATTTTCGAAAACTGTTAGTTAAGTAACTGCTGCAGGGATTAATGCCAAACGTGTGTAAAAACGAATCACAAATGGAAATGTGTGCAGCACTGGGCTCTCCTTCTCCTCCCCACGTGTGTGTGTGTGTGTGTGTGTCCTTGATGTATCACTTCCGCTGTCTGTTAACTTACGAGTACGGCCATAAATACGCTCGGCGGCCAAGAGCACACGCGCCAAGCGATGGCAGCGATGGCAGCATTCAGACCATTTAATAGCAACACGTCTTTCTGGTATTTTCACACGCTTGAGCATCACATTGGATTCAACGTCACGTTTTAGTGTTGTCCCCACACCCGTTACCCGTTACCCGCCATTCAACATTCAGCATCCACCCATGCACACCCACAGCAGCCTTCTCCCCGCACTGCCGAATGGCAAAAGGCGATGCCTAATATGCTTATGTTGAATGGCTGGCTAGCTGGCTGGATGGCTGGATGGCTGGCTGCCTGGCTGATTGTCTGTGTGTTTGTCAGACAGATAGACAGTCGAATTGAACCCTTTTTCGCTTGCCATTTTAAAGTGCCCCAAAAACAGGGACCACACAGGGGCCACACACATCCCAATAGAAGCAGCAGCAGCATCAGCAGCAGCCACAGAGCCGCACGCAGACATTGGACGGGCAGGCGGGCGTCAATGTTGATATTTCAACTACAATATTATTTTCACTTTTAGACAGACGTGGATGAGAGGCTAACCAAAGCATACAGCATACAGTTAGTTTATTTTGGAAATTATAATAAGCCACTTTGTGGCGTCGCCGACGCCGCCTCATCCAGCGTTGTCATGGAGTAGGTAGAACTGGGATTGGGAGTAGGATTCTTAGTGGAAGTGTATGTGTGTGTGTTTGCCAAAAGTTATTTCAGATTGAACGTGCCCGTCTGACGACTGCTCTATGCATGTCCCAGTACGACACATAACTTTCTGTGCAGGCAGTCGTCGACAGTCGTTGGCAGTCAGGCAGGCAGTCAGGCAGTCAGGCAGGCACACTTCAGGCGGCAAGTGCCGGATGTCGATGGTCTGTACGGGCACTGCTAGTGCTTAAAGCCATAGCCAGAACTCCGATTGGTCGCACAGGGGGATTTCTGAACGCAGGACATCGCTGCTGGGTACGGCGAATATCTATGACTGCACTTAATAAGATAAGCCGCGGCCTCACTGCAACTAATGTAATTTGTGGGGACAACAGCCGACAGCGTTTCCAAATTCAATCAACCGTGCAAAAATGCCTCAGGTTCTGTTGGGTCTGTCCGCCACCACTCACTCCCCTCCCTTACCTTGTGGCTACAAAAAATGCAATTAAGCCCTCAGCCCAGTGCAGCTTCAAAGGAGCTGCACCAATGGCTGGATGTCCACACAGCGAATGCGGTCACTCGAATAGTTATAGAGATGGCATGAACATGAACATGAACATGGATGTGGATGTGGATGTGGACCGCACTCCATGACATACATTCCATTTCGAGTAGAGTAGTGGCAACAAGCAGAAGAGCCAACAGGCCCGACAGCACGACAAATGGCAGAGATAATTAGGATTATGCTCATTACGTAACTCTCGTCGAGCGGAAAGGTAATTTACAGATGGTCCTTTGCCACTCGTTCAGCAATTCAGTAATTCAATCTGCCAAAACAATTCCAGGTCCAGGGGCACAGGTAACTGGCAATAGGAGACGTCACGAGAGGTTCTTCTCTGCCTCTCATTATCTAGCCAAGGATCTTTGAATTTTGTATGAACAGAACTGTCGCGGATATCATCAGAGAATCGATCAAGTTTTAAAAGAATTCTTAGACCTAAAATGATTACGGTTCCTGCTTGCTTTTCCCATAGAAAACTCGATCTTGGATCAAGCTGGCGCTAAGGAGAGAGAGAGACATGAAAACGGACCCGCTACTGCCAAGCCACTCTGTGATAAGTAGAGTGTTGCTTCAGCTAATCGAATTTTGTTCTTCATTCTGACCATTAAATGTCAATGCATCGTCTCATCGTCTGAACCAAAGACGCAGCTACATTTTCCTGCCGTGGAATTTTTCATCAGCGGCTAACTGGAAAATGAACCAAGCTGTCCAGGCTGTCCAGCTACCATTGACCTTCACCAAGGCTGAGCTGTAGCGAAATGAAAATTGTTAAAATATTGCCGCGAAACAGCGGCAGGGGCAGCCCTCCATCCACTATCCACTCACACATTTGTTTGGGGTGCAGAGGCACAACTTTTATCATAAATTTGAGAGGCTCGCAACTGAAATAAACGGGGGCAATGCTGCAAGTGCGAGTGCGGGTGTGAGTGCGAAGCGTAGCTGCTGAGTGGGGTAATGTGAATATATTACCAGTGGCCCAGCAACGGAATCCAACTGGGACACCACCCACAATCCACATCCCAAAGACAATGGAATGCCGGGGCAACAGTCGTCTTAAAGTTTAAGTATTATTGTAAATATTTTGATATGAATTTCAGGAAATTTCAGCCGCACCTTATCCGTGAATCTGTTGCCAACCTCCAGCCAAATCCTCGTGCAAATCCAAGCTGTCACAGCGGAAAAGCTTTGCTTACCAGCAGCCCCACAGGACAGATAATTTCAATTTTTCAGCGCTTTTCTCTCCTTGAAGCAGTGCCTTTGGCACCGCTCATATGCGAATCAGAGAAAGGCCAGCCCGAATCGGTGTCCTTAAACAGATCCCAGCCATCCCTAGGCCTAGCCGAACATATCCAGCTGCCAGCTGGCGTTACTCTTGTCGATGGCAATTACCACACACAGCTCGGCCTTGCACTTGGCCACTTGGCCACTTGGCCGATGCGATGCGATGCGATGACAGGAGGGAATCAAATGTGTCATCAAGTGCCAGCACTCTGGGGTTGCCTGCTTTGCCTGGTTTGCCGTATGAATAGTTAATGACTCGTATGCGATGTGCCGGACTTGGTACTGCTACTGCTACTGGTCCTGGCTCTGGCTCTGGCTGCCCTTGTCCTTGCCAGAAACAACCACACACGACCAGAGACAAAGCTGTTGCATGGTGCATGGGGCAGGGGGCAGAGACATTAGCAATGCAGGTGCAAGTGCAGGCCAGCAGACACTGACTGGAAGTTGGAAGCTGTAAAATCGTACACTGCAGTTTATGCAAAATTGCCGATAGCAATTTGCAAATTTAATGGCGTGAACAAATTCAATCAATGTATGCAAACAAAAACAGAGGCAGAAGCGTAGCCAAAATGTCCTGAGGGTGCAAAGCTGTATGTACGGAATGTACGACTCTGTCTCTGTCTTTAGCTCTATCTCTGGCAGCTGCAGCTACTCCTCCTCCACCTCCGCGCTCTCGACAGTCAGAATGGATTTTTGGCTGGTACTTGGATTTTGGGCTTCCTGGGCCCCTCAATGCGTTTTAGTTAAAACTGCAAAAGGCAACAATAATCAATGCTTGGAATCTTTGTCCATCGACCCGATAAGTAATATGCATGGCAGCAGTCCTCCATGTCCTTCATGCCCTCCATGTCCACTGTCCACAGTGTCTGCTATCTGTGGGCAGTCAGGTGCCATAATTGTGTGGATGCTCGGCTCCTATGGGAACCTACACAGCTGCTTGCCCACTGCTACTAATTTTACTTCTCACATTCACATAAATTTCGATTGTGCTTTGGCATTTACTCGCATTCTCTGTGCTAAGCCCAAAGGGCTGATCAAAATTTGCCAAAGTTGTTAATTGTTGAAGGACAATTAAAAGGTTGTGTGGCCACAGCAGCCAGCAGAGATATAACTGCCCTCGTATTGCATTCCCTCCGCTCCCTCCTCTGTCATAATGGGTTCAGATTTCCTGTCCGGTTTTCCTGCTGCCAGCTGGCATCTGAGTTTGCAGCTGAATATGAATGTGTGTGGCGGCAGGCCGCCTGGTAAAATATGGACTCCATTTTTTTGTTCGTTTCGCACAAATTTGTCTTTAGTAAGCGTACAAAATGACAAGTCAACTTAAAAACTTGGTCGAGGCAAAGCACCACCACCAAAAGCTCCGTCTCCACGGGGGAACCATGTTCCAGGGGCAGCCCCCGACCACGTTTGGTCGCCTGTCATCAGTATGGGCGCAAAGAAATATCTGGTAAAATATTGTAAAAGCAGCCTGCAAATTAATGATAACGACGGCGCCCCAAACCAACACCTTCAACGCGGCAGACAACCAGCCAAAGGCAAAGGCAAAGGCAGGGAAAGGCAGAGGCAAAGGCAAAGGCAAAGGCAAAGGCAACGACTTACTCGTAAGTGACATGAAACAACCAACTACTTACTTGAGCAGGGTAGAATGGGCAAAGGAGCGAGCCAGGGGTAGACAGAACTTGACAAGCGAGCTGCAGTCCATGTCGGCGGTTGGTTGGGCGTGGTTTAAGGGTGTCCGTGTGCCTTGTGTCTTCTTTGACTTGACAAAGTGCACACCGGAATTTGTCTAGCTGCAGAGCGCAGTAGACCAAGTAAGTAATGCTTCCTGTTGCTCCACACACACACACACACATCCATCCATCCATCCTACGCGTTTTAGTTATTTATATTCAGACATTTTTCATATGGCCTATCTGATCAGTATCCGTCTGCCCTGCTCCCCCAATGGGGGGACAACACTCTGGATCAGTAGGTCGTACAGTCGCCTCGACTGGCATTTTCGGTCAGTTTTTGTTTAAATATATATATGTATATACATGCGAGTATGTACAATGAGAACTTCTAAATTTGTTGTTTGCATTGTGATGGTGATCTGGCTAGCCCACTGGCCACCAACCACCATTGGCAGTGAACGCGGCAACGGTGAGTCGATGGTGACTACTGGGACAACGGCGGGACAACAAGGGTCACTGGTTCACGGTCACGGTCACGGTCACGGTCTGTCGGACTCGGAATTGCAGAAAGTGTTGCTAAGGAATGGCAACAACTATGACAACATCTCCGAGTTTCACTTCCTGATCACTGGCGGATATCGGCCGGAGGTGAATAGCCTGGTCAAGTATGTGGTGTCTGTGCGCACGAATAGGGAGCGCAAATTCTTTGGCGATAATCACTTTTGCGGCGGAGCAGTCATTTCGACGACGACCATTCTAACCGCTGGCCATTGCCTCTACTCGGGGTGTGTACCGTAACGGGGTAGCTGATTTTTGTTGCACTCCACTTGGGTGGTTCCTTCCACCAGTCTCATGCTCCCCTTGGTCTCTTGGTATCTTCCTGCAGAACCACCAAGTTAAAGGCCAGCAGGATCCAGGTTGTGGCCGGTACACCGCGACGGCTGCAGCGCACAGACATGACGCAGGTGCGGGATGTCGATGAGGTGAAGCCTCATCCCAAGTACACACCAAAGCGACTCAAGAATGACATTGGGCTGCTGCTGCTGAAGAAGGCGCTGAACCCCGATGCGCAATTCGTGCAAATAATTCCCCTCTCCACTGCCACGCCACCGTCGGGCTTGAAGTGCACCGTCGTCGGCTGGGGCACGGTCATACAGGCAGGTTGCCCCGCACCCCCCCCCCCGCCGCCGGCTAACACTTAGCTGTCTTTCATTTTGATTTTTTTTTTTGTCGCCCCTCAGTTTGGTCCCACTCCCGACGAGGCCGTCAACGGTGATGTGTCCGTCAATGACGATGCGTTTTGCTCCACGCTGGAGGGCTTCGGCACGGGCATGATTTGTGCCTCCGACGCCAGCGATCACGAGGTGGACAGCTGCCAGGGCGACTCCGGTGGCCCCCTTATGTGCAATAACATTGTCGTTGGCGTCGTCTCGTTCGGTGCCGGCTGCGGCGAACCCAATTCGGCCGGCGTCTACTCGAACGTCCACTTCTTTGGTGATTGGATAAGGACAAACAGCAGCACTCGACATGGGGTCGCCGTCACCCTGCCACTCCTCATCAGTCAGCTGATGCTGTTGCTTCGTCAATTCTTGTGTCAATAAATGTTTATTAGATTCCACGTTCCATGGCTGTTCTTTGTTCTTTGCATTCAACAGGCGATGGAGTGCGGCATGCCTCGTGGCCAGCTACGGGCAGCTACTAAGTAATCACCGTTCGCTGCTCTTCGCGGTGTACCCTGGGAACCTGCAACATGCAACATGCAACCTACAAGCCAGGCAGCCAGCCTGCCAGCCTGCAAACGACAAACCAAAATTGACTAAAACCAACGGGCACGACCTGTCAGGCTCTCTCGCGGACATGCTGGACGTGGGAGGTGTCCATGTCCTTGTCCGTGTGTGCGGGGCGGGGAGGGGGATAGGAGGAGTGCGGTGCACTCTATGCGCTTGTATGTGTGGATCGTGGGACAACGGTTTATGGTTTCGCTGCAGGCGGATACACACAGGTGCACTGTTTGTGACAGCAATTATCGCATCAGGTCGAAACACCTGCCCCATGCCACACGCCCCCACACGCTACGTTCAAGCAACAGCATTATGCAACAAATGGCAATGGTTAATTTCGCGCACTCACCAACTGTTGATTAGAGCAATTAGAGGCAACAGTAGCGTACTCGTCCCCGTCCTCGTCCGCGTCCGCGTCCTCGAGCGTCGGAGGCTTGAGTTCGAGTGGAGTGGCGTGCAATGTGGGTGCAGCTGGCACACATTTAAGGGTATAGCGAAATTCCTTCATAATTATAATGCAGATTATTCTGCTACATCGATTTTTTTACCTCACAGCTCGCTGAGGCAGAGCAATGATCAGACGCCAAAATGTCCACCATAAATAAAAACAATTTTCCAATTCTATACCCATATTAATTTCTAAATCATATCATATTTTATTAACTTTGTTGTAAAAACATATTCAAATTAGCATAAGTTAATTTCTTTCGTTTTGTGGTATTTTTATGGACATTTTTTACTTTGGATTTTTTTTTAAAAGAGATATGTTTCTTGATAAAAGTTTAACCACACAGCCTCTCTAACATATTCAGCTATGTATCTAAAAGAAACCCAAAAAAATTAACCCAATATCAACATTTTAATGTTTTGTTTTACTTTTATTACTCTGGAATTTTGCAATGAGACGTACATCGGAGGCATCTCCGCGAATTTAATCAACCACAAACAGGGAAGGTTTTTATACATTATTTAATGGGAAAATGGACACTCATTATTTCATATATTAGTACAAAAAATGTCACCCGATTCAAAGAGTTTTGCAATTTTGTAACCCAAGCTCCATAAACATTTCAGGTCATATTTTGGCTTATATTTATTCTTTTTGAAAATGGCACATTCGATTTTAGTAATTTGTTGCTGAATATAATGCTACTTAATGACTCTGCAAATGGGAAACAAAATCTATTTTAAAGTTCGACTTTTTCATTATTTTTTTATAACATTTTTGAATGCCCATAGTCCTCAGTTACTTGGCTTCAATTGGAGGTACTTCAAGGGCGACTCTCAGAGTGCCAGCTGGAGCGTGACAAATGCAACAGTTCCTGGCAGTTCCGGAATGTTTTCGGGGGGGTGAGGTGAGGCCTCCTCCCATCTGGATGTCTGGGAGAAATCAGTGCGGAAGCATGTTGATTTAATATCAGCAATGCAATTAGTAATCGCACACGCACACTCCAATCACTTACACATACAATTAGAAAAACCAAAGAATAACAAGTGCCGATGCCGATGCCAAGGCCTCAGCCACAGTCCCTTATTCCTCAGACCTTAGCCCCTCGAGCACACAAGTCACGAACAGTGCCCCAATGTGGGTGGCCAGAGCCAGAGCCAGAGCCAACGGTAGACGATGGAAGGCGGCAAAACAATGTTAAATTGATGTGGGACCGACTGCGACTACGACTGCGACCCCCGTGTGTGCTTGTGTGTGTGTGTGTGTGTGTGTGTGTGTGTGGGGCAACCCAGAGGCAAACACACACACACACACACATGCAATCAGGTCTGTCATTTCGCATTCGTATTGTGTGTTGTTCAAGTGTTCATAATGAATTTAATCGCGTATGTTTATTGCTCACTTTGCTATGGTAGACTCCTCGCAGCTCCGTCTCTGCCTCTGCCCTGCACTGTCATGCTGTCTGCTCCTCCTCTGTCACTGGGTATCACACACACACACACACACACACACACACAAAACACTCCTCTGTGTGCCTGTGTGCCGCCCAATGTTGGGTTCCATCATGCCTCATGGTGGAGTCGACACTTTATCATTTTGTCACGCTTCTTGTTTACCAAGTTGGCTCGTGAGCGGTCGTCTCGTTCTTTTGCATATTGATTTATGCATTGTTGTTGCTATTGCCACTGCAGACACGCACACATACTGATAGACTGATCCGGAGTCCCTTTTTGCCCTCGAAGCAAAGCAAATTGTTTGCATATATTAGACACATGCCAGAAATTGCATTTCCAAATGAACTTCATTTGAAAATAATTGCAGTTAAAGTTGTCGTCGTTTGTCGTTGTCTGATCCCTGCTGAATCCAGTCAGCAAGTGCCGCCATGTGGTATGTGGATGACCCCAGACTACACAGCCTGTGTACCCACTCCAAGTCCATCATCTGCTTAACATTAGCCCAAGAGAGTAGCCAAATGTACGAGTATCTCTCCCTCTCCAGTTCACAGTGCGTATGGGGCTAATCGCCAACCTGTCGACGTGCTAAGTGCCAAAACCTACTCTTTATATTCCACAGGACACACACACACACACAAACACACACAAAACCCCATGCCCATATCCATACCACATCCACAAGCTGGACAAAGAGGATGAAACAATCGCTGCCAAAGCCGCAAAGGGCAGGGCAGGCAGCCCTTCAACGATGAGGATGAGATGAGCCTGGGCCTGGCATTGGTTTATGTGAAGCTTAAGCAAACAGGCAACAGAGCAGGTGGGAAGGTGGACCAGTACCTGGGACACCCAACCATGGAACCTGCAACCGTACGAGTGGTTTTACTCGCGATGCGTGCTGACAAATCGACGGCTAAGCCAAAACGTCAACACGTCGATAGCCAGAGTGAGCGAGAGAGAGAGAGAGAGAAAGAGAGAGAGAGAGGGAGAACGAAGCCAAACCAATCCAAAGCTCAAGCAGAGACTCTGAACCACAAGCCGACCATGGGACCCATCCGCGCCATCCACATACCCATGCCCGGAGCTGGAACCGACCAAGCCAAACCAAAATCACTATCAATTTGCGTTTGTAAATACATTTTAATGGCATTTCAAAGTGAAGCAGAGTTGACCCCGGCCCAACCCCAGCCACAGCCCCAGCCACAGCATGGCCCCCCGACCGGCGTTCTCCGGCGGTAATCAATTTGGAAATTTAGGCGCAATAGTCGCGGTCGTGTGTCGAGAGTGAGAGCAAGAGCAGCAGCAGGAACACTGGAGTGGCTGTGGGTGTGGGTGGGTGTGGGTGTGGGTGGTTATGTTCGTGTTACGCCTCGGCATAGGCAGATCCGAATGACACCGGAAATTCAAACTACTTCCTGTTTTGTCGGTGGCATTCGTTAGGCCGTGTTTCATTTTCGTTTGGATTTGCTTTCGGTCTGACGGATGATGGCTTGGCCTGCGATTTGATTTGTTTTCATTGTAACGAGCCTTTTATTAGCCCCAGTGCCCATCGCCCATCGCCCAGTGCACAGTGCCCAGACCCTTTATCCTCTATCCTTTGCTTTTCCCCATGCCCTGCCTGCCATACCCTGTCATACTTCCATGCTCCCCTCCCATTCTATCCCAGCCCCACATTCACATCCATCCCATACATCCCAGCCATGTGCCCTGTTATATTGGCTCTATTGTTGTTTCTGTTGCTGTGTCGTTGTGGCGCTGTTCGTTAAATGCAAACACCAAAAGGGTTTTCAAAAACAACAATCAACGCCAGCAGCAACCGTCCGACCGACCGACCGTCCGACCGACCAACAGACCAATCCACCCATACCCATACCCATACCTTTGGCTTCAGGCTAGAGCGACGCGGGCAGCCAGGGGTACAGTGATAGGAACGCCAACGGCAGGCAACCCGTTTCGATTCTGTTTGCCCAACACACTGGCGGGAGCCACAGCAGTGGCCATCAGCACAGAACCGTCACGAACAGGAGGCCAAAAGCGTTCGGTTTCAGCTCTAGACAAGTGCCCTGTGGTGTATGCTTTTTTAATTGTCTGACATTTCGCGTGCGGCTGTGTGGGTGCTGTCTCCCACTCTCCCACTCTCTCACTCTCTTTGTCTGTCTGTCTGTCTGTCTGTGGGTGTGGGTGTGGGTGTGTGTGTGTTTGTGTGTGTGTGTGAATATTCCCGTTATTGTCAGTCTGTAGCAAAGCGATTTGCATACAAATTTGGCACGAAGTGTAAATATTTAAGCAGATACAAAGTGTGAGTATTAAATTTTTGATACTAATTAATTATGCATGTGTAAATTTTGCATTGAAAATTATTATAGCGCCATATTTTGGCCATATTTCCACAACCATCGCCGCTACCTCCCGCCACTCCACCCCAGTAGACGTATACGGAACGCGCTTTTGGCCAAATCAAATCATATGTTTGACAAACAAGAATCGTAACAAAAACCTGATTGCCACGGATTCAGCCAACAATTGCATTTGTTTAGCTGCCAACCAGGCACGGATGCGGATGCGGATGCGGACACGGACACGGACAAGCACGGACTCTCGACTTTATTGGCCGCATAGTTGCACTAATTATGTAATTGGATTAAGCACTAGTCGCCCTCTAGGAGTGGGCGTGGAATGCACTCATCACGTACGCACAGTAATTGGTGGTGCCAGGACCAAATCAGACCACACCATAACCAACAAAGTTCCCCTCAGATTACTGCCATGCTTTGAGCTTTAAAAAGTGACATGACTGGAGTAGGAGGAGCACGAGCAGAAGAGGCAACAGAAGGAGCAAGAATGTAAAGAAAGTGAAGGACCAAGCCAAGGGCTCAGGACACAAAACAACAAAACACTTCCGAAGGGCAATAATAACAAAACATTAGGTGCGAACAAAACGAGCCAGCAAATAGACAAACATGCCAGCAGCTCGAACAAAGCACTGGATACAATGTAACTAACGCCTCGAAATGGCGGGATTCAGTTTGATTGGGATGTGGGATTCGTATTGGTATTGGTATTGGTATTGAAGACGGAAATGAACTTGGAGTTGGAGTTGGAGTTAGAGTTGTACAGATGCGAGATGGAGATGATGATGATGCTGGGTTTGTTGCTTGTAGTTGTTGTGGTTGTGGTTTGAGGAGGGGGTGGGGTGGGGCTCAAAGCAAACACAATGTGAAAAAAGGATATCAAACAAGAAATTCTATTAAAACTTTTTCACTTTTCGCCTTTTCAATGTGCTCTCGTCGCTGTCTCCCTGTCCCAGTCTCTGTTCTATCCGTAAGTGTTTGATTCAAAAGCCAAATATGCCAATAAATAATTTACTATATACACGTACACCCACCATGCCATACGGCGCGTCTCTATCCCGCATACTTAAAGCGCATTAGCCTGCTCGGAGTCCGAGTCCGAGAGCCAAGCAAAATAAAGAAAGAAACCTCTTGGGAAAGAGGCAAGGCAGCGGCTGCACTGGAGATGATAGCCGCAGATGAGAGAACGCTTAGGCCAAGTGGATGTGGGTGGATGGGATTCGGTAGAGCATCGGGCCAGACATTGGACGAGACCTTAGCATACCCTCTACACAAGATTACCGCATACATATCGACAGAGGGCGCCTTGGTCTTGGGTTTTAGTGGCTAGTCGGTTGGATCTACCTCGAGCCACCCTGCAGGAAGTAGCCAACGGCCGAGACAGCCCCCGGCAAAGGGCGAATCTGTCTGCGAAAGTGTAATCTATAGCCCAGACCACTGCAGGCTATTTGTATTAATTTGTTGTTGGCGACTTTGTTGTCGGCGGCGCCTTCGCTGCTATTGAATATGAGGCGTCCACGGAGCTGCAGCCTCGAAAAATGCCCAGGAATTTGTCTCTGCTGCTGATGCTGCTGCTGCCGCCTTGCAGGACCTCAAATAAAGGACGCTGAGAAAGTTCCTAAAAAGAGCCATTTGGGAAGCAGCTGGCTCCTGGGTCTCCTTTTCTTAGTGGTGCATTTCACTCTACCCCTACTTAAACCCCTTATTGGTGCTACTCCAGCGTCGGGGATCGATGGAGTTTTTCTGGAGTCAAAGTCCAACCCCATCCGAGCTTAATGGTTTGGAATTAACAACCAAATTGCAAGGTTTTCTTTGCGTACATCAGAGGAATACTCGTAGACAAAAACTACTTTATGGCTGTCTTTTCAATTTTATAAATCTCGTTCTTTCAATTTTATTAATCTGGGTCATTCAATTTCGGAAATATCGGTCTGTAAAAGCCTTGACCTTGGTTCCAAATTGTTTTCGCTGCATGGGTAGCTCATCCCCTTTAACTAGGGAAGGTTTGACGTAGCTCTTTGGAATTTTACTTCCCTCATGAATTGCTTGAAATCGAGCATGCTTCCGGATCTCACCCGTTATTCTCGGTATTGGAAATTGAGCTAAAAATGTTTGTTTGGAATCTTCCCCTGTACATTTTGGTGATAGAGGAGAGAGAAGAGAATGGAGCCTGAATACTGATCTGCAGCCACATGCACCCAAAGCATCGGTGGTTCAGTGGTAGAATGCTCGCCTGCCACGCGGGCGGCCCGGGTTCGATTCCCGGCCGATGCAGAAGTTTTTTTTCGTTGATTTTTAATGTCTTTAATTGTTTGGTTTCTATTTTCTGTTGAGATGTGTAAGTATTTTATATTTTTCTTCTTTTTAAAATTAATTATATTATAAATACTTAATGATACATTATAATAAACTTCACTATAAAATAAATAATGTTAATGAACTAAGCTTAGATATGCATCTTATCTGCTTATTATCTTATTTGCTTATCATGTATCAAGAAAAGGTATCGTCCGTTTTTTTAAACGCACGGTGTTCTAATTCTCTTTTCACCTATGCTTCGTTTGTAACAATTTATTTATTGTTTGATTGTCTTCGGTTACAGTCACATCTACAAAATCTTCCCGTATTAACGATTTGAAAAAGCCGGACGACATATCAGTGTTTAAATTGTTAACCCACAGTTATTTATTAAATGAAATAACCCAAAAAATTAACAAAAATGTTACTTTCAGGTTGTAAGTGGCTCCCATATCCCTATATCCTATATCACCAAATGTTGGAATTACAGCTTGAGAATTTTCATCTTTGAGGCTCTTTGGTATCGGTGAATATGCCTTAGAAACACCGCTGTGCTTTTAAACGCTGTCAAGTCCTTGTTTTTAAGCCACAGCTCACATTGTGCAGATATACAAAGGCATAGGCGTTTATCGGCTTCGAGTGAAAATACTTTCTAAAAATTTCCGAGCCTAATGAAAGGACCAAGCGGTGGCAATTTATTGTGTGATCGTCTGCGGTTGCAGAGACATCTACCATATCTTCCCGTACTATTGACTTGAAAAAGCCGGACGACATATGTATCAGTGTGGACAGTTTTCCATCAAACCCAACTTCCGTGGGACTAATATCGGACACCAAAATAATATTTAAAAAACAGAATGGAAAGTTTTGTACGCGTATATTTTCCTAAGAATTAAACATTTTTTTTTTTTTGGATGCTGAATTAGCCTGATTCTTGTAGAGCAATTGGTCGGGCTTTTATGAAGCCAGTAGCCAAAAATACTTCGAGTGGATGTATCAGTTTAAAATTTTTGTTATTTATTAAATGAA
This sequence comes from Drosophila subsilvestris, assembly GCA_035043285.1. NCBI lineage: Eukaryota > Metazoa > Arthropoda > Insecta > Diptera > Drosophilidae > Drosophila > Drosophila subsilvestris. Next base: position 3,681,985 of record JAWNNB010000133.1, on the reverse strand, counting down.
ATAACCCACAGCTATTTATTAAATTAAATAACACAAAAAAAACCGAAATTCCCAAAAATGTTACATGTAAGCGGTGTTTCTAAGGGATATTCACCGAAACCAAAGAGCCTCAGAGATGAAAATTCTCAAGCTGTAATTCCAACGTTTGGTGCGGGACATATGTAGGAGCCACTTACAACCTTCAAGTAATATTTTTGGTAATTTTGTGGGTTATTTCATTTAATAAATAACTGTGGGTTAACAATTTAAACACTGATATGTCGTCCGGCTTTTCCAAATCGTTAGTACGGGAAGATTTGGTAGATGTGACTGGAACCGCAGACGATCACACAATAAATTGCCACAGGCTAGTCCTGGCGTTATGCTCGTAAACTTTAAGAAACTATTTTGACTCAAGCCCATAAACGCCCATGCCTTTGTATATCTGCACAATGTGAGCCCGTTGACACTGCAACAGAAACAGCTCATTAAATTCATGTACTGTGGCAAAAAGGAAGAGGACGAGATCTAATGATTTGTCCCTTGGACAAATCACAACGAATGACTCGTCGAATCAATGACAATTACATAATTCTGTTCTCAATATGCATTGTTAAAAGAAAAGAAAACTAACTAATAGAAATATTGAATTACTAAGAATATATAACGCTAACATGTGTAGCATACAATGTTTGCAAATGTTTAACCAACATTTTTACAAATATAACAGTCGTTAGCTTAAAATATAAGATGTGTTCACCACGGCGAACAAAATTGAAATGATGCTCCAGTGCTGGGACTGCTGTATTTATACCTTTTCCGCTGCGCACACACACACACACACGAATGTAAGCACAATTGCACTCAGTTCTGGAAAATTTTCATCAGAAAAAAAAGCTGTTTATAGTTTGAAGAAAAGACGAAAAAAGCTAAATATATTTTACCAATTTTTGTTTAAAAAGTGGATATTTTGTATTCATAGAAATAGTTGCCTAGAAGCAAAGACTATACCATACCAAGATTTTGCATGAGGAGCACATGCTCGTTCAATTTTTATTTCACGCTTAATGGTACAGGCGCGCCGTGTATTTCTGCCATTCTCCATTATGTAGCCTTTTCTCTGCTTTCGCCTTCGTCAATGTCTTGGCCCGCGGCGGGTCGAGCGACGGAATACTGCAACAAAATATTAGGTCTGACGACGGGAATAGGTCCAGGGTCGTATTAGGCCTGAGGCATTTGCCTAGGGCCCCCCTACGGATAACAGAAAAATTAGTTGAAAAATCAAAACTCAAAATAGTGAATAAAAAATATAAAAGCCACTAAGACCCATACAAAATAATAAAAAAAAAAAAAGCAAAATTTATAAGTTTTTATTTCAAAGGAAAATAAAAGAATTATCGTGAAAAAGTAGGACCCCCAGATTGATGGGCCGGCCCTGAACTGTCCTCTGCGCTGTCTCGAACATTCTCGCTGACGAACAGACGAAGCCGATGGGCAGAGGGCAGAGGGCAGCGCGTTACCTCTGTCCATGGGGCGGACCGATAAGCCTCGCCATAGAACAGTTTTTTGAACGCACATTCACCATCTTGGTATTGTATAGTCTTTGGTCGCACTCACTCACCCAATGACTCGTTTTTTTTTTCACGCACCCAGATGTTTTTGGGCAACGGTGTGCCGGTCGCACTCAAGCAATGCGTATCACCAAAAAAATATTTTAAAACTTTAATCAAGTGGGTCATTAGATGAAAAGAGGAGCTCGATAGCAAAAAGTTACGAAAACACAATTCAATTCGTACGAATTTTCCCAAAATCGTAATCGCAAAAATTTACGAAAGCCGGAGCATAGCGGATAATAATATACATATATTCACTTATGAATGCATATGCACAGTCTTCCCCAGTCTGTTTGCTCCCATTCCGCCATTTTGTTCTGTTATTGAAATCAGGCACTGTGTGTGTTGGCAAATCTGGCGATTTTTGACGGGACAAAATAAAAGCAGCGGGCAGCGAGAATTCCAGATTTATTTTGGTGCAGTGTGATTTTTTCAGGTTTTAATTAAGTTGGCACTTCCAGCTCTATGTCGATAGTCCTATCTTACTCTCACATCATTGCCAAACCATTCTTCAATGACAATTATTATCTTTCTTAACCACTCGCCATCCCAGTGGAACAAGCTCAGCTTGCACTCTCACATCTCGCTCTTTTGATCCCCTCCTAACGAGTCTTTTATTACGAACTCTCCCACTAACACAGCAATGAGATAGACCGACGACAAGCTGTCTCAAATTGGTTTCATAGATATTGGTATTTACTTCAGGGTATTTTTAATTTAAATCGGTGCGGTCACACTTACTAGTACGACGAAAGACGAAAAAATGAAGCGTACAATTTTGGAATGGGAAGTTGCTGGTGAATACGATTCAAAAACACATCGCAACGCAACCACCGCATCCACGGTCATCAGCGCAAACCACGATCATCAACGCCATTACTAAGGTAAGCGGGAGGATAAATCTGATTGATTCATCCTCCTGCTTCCGTGCAATATTTAATTTTTAAGAAATTTAATAATATTTTATAAACATTTATTTTTATTTTTATATTTTTATTTATTAATTTTTTCCTCAAAGGGAACGTAGTCATTGCACGAATCAATGACAGTTACATATTTAAAATTGTTATTCCATATAATGTAGAAATTAAGAAAAAACTGAGGGAAGCGGGAGGAAAAGTCTGATTGATTCATCCTCCTGCTTACCTGCAATATTTGATTTTTAAGAAATTTAATATTATTTTATAAACATTTATTTTTTTTATTTTTATTTATTTATTTTTTCCTCAAAGGGAACGTAGTCATTGCACGAATCAATGACAGTTACATATTTAAAATTGTTATTCCATATAATGTAGAAATAAGGAAAAAAAAAGAGGGAAGCGGGAGGATAAATCTGATTGATTCATCCTCCTGCTTACCTGCAATATTTGATTTTTAAGAAATTTAATATTATTTTATAAACATTTCTTTTTATTTTTATTCATTTCTTTTTTTCCTCAAAGGGAACGTAGTCATTGCACGAATCAATGACAGTTACATGTTTACAATTATTATTCCATATAATGTAGAAATTAAGAAAAAACTGAGGGAAGCGGGAGGAAAAGTTTGACTGATTCATCCTCCTGCTTCCCTGCAATATTTAATTTTATTTTATAATAATAGTTTATTTTTATACATATTCATATATTCTTTCCTCAAAATGAACGTAGTCATTGCACGAATCAATGACAGTTACATACATGAACATTCTTAAAAACGAAGACAAATAATTTGGATAATAATTTATTAGCTCAACCCATTTTTTCCCCTAACTGATCGTTTTTATTGTATGTGAGATTGTTAGTTAATTTATTGTAAGATATTTGAGCCCACTATTCAGACATTGTCTTTCGATATTTTTTAGCAGTAGTTTTTTACCTTTTTTAAAAAATATATATTAGTAGGCTTCAGGACCTTTCACGAGCATAAATAAATAGTCGGTAACATAAATAATATGTAATAAATTTATAATCTAATTTTATAATTACAACGAATGTCACACGCTGACATAGAAAGCTTAAAATTCGAATGGACAAATACACAGTCGGTAGTTAGTTTTCTGCTGTCGAAGTCTCAGATCCGGGTAGCATTCAGTTCATCCAGTGGCCCTTTTTAAGTGTCGCGGACAGACGGGCCATCATCATGTCTCCGCCTTTCGAGCGCGGCGGCTGTTAAGCGAAGCACATCGGATAGCCGCCAAGAAAGAATGAAAAACGGAAGGAAAACTTGCAAAGCTTTTCATCCAATTAGAAAGTGTAGTTTCATTGTTAATTGCTCCATCAGAGCATCTGTGGACGGGACGGTAGAATGGGGAACTTAACTTTTCCCTTCCCTTCACCATCCCATCCCATCCCATCCTATCCTCTTCTTATCCCTTCTCTTCGGAAATTCTCTCTCTCATGCCGCATGCCCAATGAGTTGTAATTAACTTTATCCGAAAATCTTTGCCGCCGCAACGGTCGAGTGCTGTACGGGGCAGGGGGTGGAAGTAGACTATGGCAGTGGCTAAGGGGGGTGATGGTGGCTGATGGCTCGTTAGGCCAGATCCGAGTCGAGTTGAGTCTCGTCTTGTCTTGTCTCTTCGCACTGTCCAAGTGTTGGCGTTTTTATTGAGTTAAGAAGCTGAAGTTATGTAAAGATGCCCTAATTTATGACCGCTGGTTCTGGTTCGAGTTCGAGTGGCTGCTCGTGGAGTGAGTCCGCGTTAGTTTGTGGGATAAGCCACGATATGGACCACATTCCAGTTGGCGTTGCCACAGCGACAGTGCGTGGTTGGTCGCTTGATGTAAGCGAGTGGCGGTACGACTGCCATGTGCCACGCGGCAGACACCACACTTGAAGTCACCTCCTGCCCGTTTGCTTTTGTTTGCTTTTGCTTGTTTTACTTTCAGAAATTTCTCCCATTCTCCTGTGCAGCTCGTCGTCTCTGCTGCGGATTGGCTTTGGCTAGTGGTTTCTGCTCCTTGGAGAAATGTTGTTGCTGGTTGTTTCGTTTCCTGATTATTTCTGTAATTGTTGTTTAAGTTGTTGCGGCTACATTGGCGCACTTCCTTCCGCTGTGTGTGTGTGTGTGTGTGCTGGCAGCAGCGTCTTAGCTGCCGTTTTCGAGCGTGATTTAATTGAAATCAATTAGCGGTAATGAGTGGTCATTAAGCTGGCTTAGTGCTCATCGTCCTGCCCCTATCACCCCTTCCCCTTAGCACTTGCCCAGCCAACGCGTCAGTTCATTTCCTTTTGTGGCACTTGGCCAATGCTAATGCAGAACCCCCATCCGCTCTGGATTTGGTTTTAGATTGGAGTGGAATTGAAATGAGTTGAGTTGAGTGGAGTGGAGTGGAGTCGATTTGTGAATTCTCGTTACAAGTTTTCGTTCAAGCAGCCCCAAGGGACTTACAAATATGAACACAAATATTTAAACAGAATTTAATGCAAATTGAACGCAAACTTTAATAAATATATTTCAATTAGACAGAGGCAGCAGAAGGAGCAGCAATCACTAACAACAACAAATTAACTGCTCCACATGCAAACTAGGCCCAACCCCCCCCTCCCCTCCCCTCATCAGCTGGGCATCCAGGGTCGGTCGCCCATTTGCTGGCATGGCCACAGAACTACCGGCCACTGCTACGTCCAGCAGTTCACATATTAAATGAAGGCATAACATTTGCAACCAAAGTATTTCTGCCACACTCTGCCTGCCTGCTGCCTGCTGGCTGCTGGCTGCTGACTGCTTTCTGCTGGGAGAGAACATTACGAAAATGGCGGATGAACAGTTGGTTGGTCGCACTTAAAAGTGCATGGCCGCTCGGCGGAAAAGTGGTGGGGTTGAAGGGGGGGCACATAGCGTAGGGCAACTTTTTAACTGGGTTTTTAGCATTGCCTGCCTGACGACACGACCTCCGTTTGCATGGCGGTTGGCTCGGTGTTGCTCCACTTGGCCAAAACGTTACATCCTTTGCTTTGTCGTTGTTCCTGCTTGGCTCTTTTTCTTTCCTTTCCTTTCCTCTCTTTTCTTTTCTTTCCATTCTTCTTCCTTTTTTTTTTGTGTAAATTGTTTTGCTGTTTATTGCAAAATTACACAAAAACAATGCACGTTGATGAAGACGACGGCAGCAGACGCAACTGCGAGAGCAGCAAGCAGCAGCAGCCCAGCGACGACCGTGATGACGCTGGCTGGCAGAGATGTCGAAGAGGCAAAGGCAAAACCAAAAGCAAAAGCTCCAAAACAAAAGAGAGATAACTGAGCTGGGGCAGGGGATTGTGTGTCAGTGCAACTGCACGGCCAAAAGGAGCTGCAAGAGTGGGCATGGAAGAGGAGCCGCAGCAGTAGAGGATATGGGAGAAACAGCATCAGCAGCAGGGTATGAGGGCGTGGATGGAGGGCAGCACAAAATAAAAACTTTTCGAAATGGGAAAACTTTTTTTCCTTCAACGAGGACAACGCAGGACAACCAGCAGAAGTAGCAGCAGCAGCAGCAACGGCCATCGGAGCTGCAGGACGCGGCGGGGCATTAGGATGCGGAATGCCAGTAACGAGGCAAGTTGAAAAATCTTTATTGTGTATCAAACCATTTGTATTAATTAGAAGCGGCAGCGGCAGCAAAATAATTACAACAATGCAAAAGGAAACCAAACCGAAAAACGACGACAAACAAATGGGAAGCGGTGGGGGGGTGAGGCATGGGCACTGGCATGGACAGCAAAACAATTGCCACGGTCTACTAGCACTCCTGCTGCACACAAAATATATTTTCACTGCGTGGTGGTGTAGGGGGGGGGTGGGATGGGCAAACCGGGAAACCGAAACTCCCACTGGGCATGTATATATGTGTGTGTGTGTGTGGCTCGACCTTTGCAGGCCGATTGCGGAACCCAAACTGTCGCCAAAGTGGGAAGTGGAAAGTGGAAAGTGGGAAGAGCGGGACAAGTGGGAATACCTGGCTGCCGCAGGAGAAGCCAAGGCCAATTAGGTAGCGTTGGGCAGACGAAATACGAGCAGAAAAATGCAATGGGAAACAATGCAAAAGAGCTGACAGATACCGGGCACCAACTGCACAAAGTTTGAGGTGCATAAAGCACCCATCCGGGGCGCATCCAATATTGAATACCAACCAACGTTGCAGCGTACAGGAAATATGAGAGGATTCTTCCCAGTGCCGGATTGATAATAAACTTATTTATTGCATAGTTTATGCACTGAAGATATCACTCATACGACATGGATGCACCCATCCTAGTGTACGATACGATGCGATACGGCGATACATGTCGCCAAGGGAACACTCTCATCCTCTCATGCTGGCTGGGGCAAGTTAATGCGACACAAGCGACTCTGCCTTCATCCACTTGTATCCCATCCATGGATGGTGGTTGCTGCTTGTGTATGTGTATCGAACAGATAGACGCACGACATATAACTACAGAAATATAAGTAGGTACAAGCATAATGCGATCGTAAAAAGGCTTTTCATTGCGAGCATAAAGTATTAAGCTACTTTGCAGCATCTTTGCATGCATTACCGAGGGATAATACACAGAGAAACGTCACAAGACGCCCCCACTCCGCATACAGCATACAGCATACCCAGACCCACTCCCACTCCCACGCCCACTCCTGCTCTCTCTTTCTGCTCACATGCTACACATACACAGCACGTATCCTTCGTCCAGATTAGTAGACACACATGCATTCGAGTACGTAACTCCCACCCCAGTCACCCAGTTCCCCCCCACTACCCTGGAGTTCCCTGGAACATATTTTGAAAGTTTACGAGCAGAATCTCTAGCCAAAAGAAGAGCCATCCGGGTGTTTGTGCCCATCCCCCCCCCCCCCCATCCACAAAAGGATTGAGCAAAAAGACAATGCGCGAAATTGAATCTCCTCCTGTCAGCGTCTCTCTCTCTCTCTCTCTCTCTCTCGTATTTGTCGCATGTAAGTTGCCCAAGAAAATGAAATTGCCATTAACTGAGTCAGTCTAGCACTGTGAGCTGGGGAGGGGAGGGACGGGTGGCTGGGTACTGGGACTGTGTCTGGGATTGCGACTCAGACTATGGCAGTCGGGATGAAGCAGCCCAAAAACAATCTCAAATTTATGAAATAAACTCTGTTTTCTCTGGCGATTCCCGCACGGAAGGATGAATTTACAAGCGCACTTGCAAGTGGCCCAAAAAGGGATATTTATTGCCATTGCAATAGGTCCAGGACCACAGCGGTCACGGCATATATGTACATATGTACATACATACATATGTATGTGAAACACTCGTGTACTTTGAGGCAAAAGGACGACACATTCAGGCGGCATTCACTTGGCTATGTACGAGTATGTGGAGGGATCTGTGTATGAATACATTTTTGTTTCGCGACTTCAGTCCGGTTTGAGTACTCTCTCTCTCTCTCTCTCTCTCTTACACATACGTGCGTGCAACACACACAGAAGGACACGCTGCTTGCTGAGTTGTACGGGCCGAGCCGAGCCGAGCTGTGCCGGGGCCGGCGACATTTTCGTTTTGGCATTTCGCATGCAATTTGCAGTTCATTGATTCGGAAGTTTTCCCATTTAACTTAAGCCTCTTTAACAATCCTATTGACGCAAATTTCTACTTACCGCTGCCACAGTGCCACAGACTCATGCCACCGATACTGATACTCCCCTGTAGCCAGTAGCCAGTTGCCAGTTGCCATTTGCCAACCTCCTCTGCCGCTTCAGGTGGTGCGGTCGCCTTTGATTGCCGTCCACCTAAGAGTCCACTTAGACGGACCATCTGCCCGGTGAGTGAAGCACTCGGGCATACATATGGCCATTCGCCCCACCCCCCATTCCCAGTCCCATTCCCATTCCCATTCTCGCTTGCTCGATAATTATAATAATGTCAATAGACAGCGGAACTGGAACGGGTCGGAACGGGGGCGGGTAGTAGTAGCCAGTCGCCAGAGAAATGGACAATGTCCATCTAATTGTCGTCGCTGCTGGACACAAACGGATTCCAATTAACGTACTCCTCTCTGGGTCTGGGCTGACGAATCTGCATCTACGTTCTGGTACTCAAAGTAAAATCAGCAGTTACGATACCCAGGGCATGGGGGATTCCCCCATGGGCAGTGATCGATTTCCACTGGCCTCCACGGAGTAGCAGATGAAAGTGAATCTTCGTCTGACCAACGAGAACTACTTTGGTGTCTCCGAGGAGCACTTTCGCGACTTCCGAGACTCATTTAAATGATCATCAAAGAGGGAGGAGAGAGAGTGAGAGCCATGGGAGTCCATGGCTTCATCAGCATCAGCCGGAGGTGGCATCAGCATCAATGAGCCACCGTCAGCAAGGATTCCCAAAAACTGGCTGCAGCCCCTGCCACCCAAACAGCTCTCCCGCGTGGCTCACTCTCCTCCTAGCCCAAAGTGCCGCTTCCAAGGACAGGTGCAATGTGCAATCTTTTGGTATTTTGTTGGCTTTGCACATTTGGCGTAATGCCAAAACACAATAAAAAATAAAAAAACAAAACAAAAGGGGAGCAGCAAGGAAGGAGCTGGAACTGGAACAGGGGCTTTGGCAGGTGCTGTGGCAGGGGCTGTGGCAGGGTCTGGTGCAGAGGCTGGTGCGGGGAATGTCTAAAGCAAAACAACTGCGGCAGACAGCGAATAACAAAAAGACAATGCAAACTCAACACCTAAGGATGGCAAACACTTAAAGACGCGACGGCGGCATCATCGCGGAGAGCGTGAGAGAGAGAGAGAGAGAGAGGGGGGGGGGGGGAGGGATGCTAAGGCAAACGATGACGAGGGTGCTCTCCTCCCTGTCTCACCTGGCATCAGCCTCAGCTTGAGCTTCAGCATTGGGGTCTGTGGAGCAGCCAGGACGTGCATTCATTCAAATCGACTTTCAGCTCGACTCTCGACTCTCAGTGCTCAGTGCTCAGTCCTCTTGCTGCTGCTCCTTTTCCTGCACTGTTGTCTTTACAAAGGGAATTCATTTGAATGTTAAAGGCGGGCCGGGGCAGAGACAGAACTTGGCTATGGCAGGAAGCGTTTGGCTGGCAGAGGGTCCTGGACGTAGCCGGAGACGGAGTCAAAGCCAGAGCCAGAGTCGATTACGTCTGCGTGTGGCGCGCCAAGATGCGGCTGTGCCTGTGTCTGCCTCCACGGATACGGGCTTAAACGGCCAAAGTGCAATCCACAAACACAACCAACAAACACACACATAGACAGAGGACAACAGACAGCAGACAGAAGACGGTGCAACGCCGGCATTCAAGCGCACAGCGAGCGCCAAACTCCAACTCCAAACCCTACGCCCCGCCCCCCCCCAGGGCAAGCCAGGCCAGGCCAGGCCAGAGTCTATAATTTCTGTTGTGGTTCCTGTCTATTGTCTTACCATAGCCCCCCCAACTGCCCTTAGTGGCCCTATCTACCAGCGGTATCCTTCGCCAAGGGCAGCCCCAGACATCGCCCTTCGTGCTGCCTTCTGCTAGGGAAATGAGCCATTCGCGTGAATTACTTAAAGAGGATCCCCATCCCTGCCCCCATCCCTGTCGCCCGTGCAGGAGCTCATTTGACTTTTGGGCATTCCCACGATTCGTTCAGTTCTTTAAGCTGGCCCGCACTTTTTTTCTTTTTGTATAATTTTTGCCCCACTGCCCCGCTGCAGTGGCATGTGGCATTTTTCTGCGTGGCAGCTAAGTTGCGCTGCAGGGCCATGCGGTTGCGATGCAACGAGCTTGTAATGTTATCTAGGCTTAGTCGAGGCACCACTCAGGTGGTTTGCATTCCATCTGTTCCTCTGACAACGCAACTGCAATCTGCATGGATTTCTGCTTTGTTCTGTGTATCTCTTGGCTTCGTACTGCCACTTCATCAGTCGCTTTAAAAAAAGGATCAATGGAGCCGGCAGAAGATGATTCAAGGGCTAGCTGAACTGAGGACTCTAGATCCCTTGCGATTGGATTATTTGCCATGCCTCGTGTCGCTCGTGGATAAAGTCTGATGGCTTCTAATGGTTTCCGTTTACGTATAAAACACCTCAGGAGCAGCGCAGCCTCAGGCTACCCTCGCACCAGATGCCCAAATGGTCGCCTGTCAAAACAAATTCAAAGTACAAATCAAAAACGATTCATTTGAACAAATTGAATCTAAAATCCTAATCGCTCGAGTGAAAGCTCTGCAACTCGAATAGAGTGAAAGCTTTCCTCTGAGCAGAGGGTTTCAAGGCGCCTGCGTCTGGCAGTTTGAGTTTAACTCAAAAATGTGGGTGGCGCCAAATTCTGCTTGATACGAGTGGATTTCGAGTAGATTTAGTGGATTTTAGGATTATTTCTATTTCTATTTTGGCACTCTGAACAGTGCATTTGGCTGGGTGGCAGATGGAGTTGGCGTTGGGTGGATTTCAATTGATTTAAATTCCTGTTTTAAGGATGGTGTCACGGCATTCAATTTCAAATTTGCCGCCTCGCTTGGATGCTGGGATGTGACCGTTCCACTTATCGCACAGGAACAATGTTGCGTCATTACCGTTAGATACATTTAATTTGTACGGGAAAACTAACAGCAACATGTGGAGCGTAGTGAGCACGTAGTGGCACGGAATCAGCAACATTCTGCATACCTCGGGAAAAAGGTTTTTATGGAATTGATGATATGTTTGTCATCACAGGCTCAAATGAATGCAAAATCTACCCAATTTTTATTTAAAAGCTATCTCAACGAAATTTAGCAGTTTATGGTATTCCTTCAGAGGCCAAGAATCGGTTTCGGGACCGAGATTTGTATACAGAAAATAAATCATATTCATGAATAAGAATAATTGAATAATACATATTCAAAGCAGCTTGAACAACAGATATTAAACATTAATATAAAAAAATAGGGTATACAAATGCCCATACTCATATTTAATATCGATTCATACCGTACCACTTGCGTCTTGGCTTTGGCCGTTTTTGTTTAAGCCCTTTTTTTATAAATAATCCAATAAAAAGAGTCCTCAAAGATAGCCAATCTTGTAGAAAATTGATTTATCTATCGTATAAGACAATCTGTTAAGGACTGAGAGTCCCACCTAGTTTAGTACATTAAACCGAATATCAAAATCGGGGAAAATGATTTCCGATCGCAGCGAACGCTTAACCCATTGTCCACCAGTCGGTATTTAAATTTCTGCACGAAATAATGAAACTTCAAAATTTATTACGCATTACAGTTGACATATATATTGGATTGACTTTTTTAAGTAGAGAAGAAGGAACTTAGCAAAAATGGTTCAAAAGTTTACCTCAAGATCTTTAGCTGGTGGGCTAAACTCGTTTTTTCCTCAGTATATTTAAGGTATATTTTTATTAAAAGTAGGTATATTTTGGTATATTTTTCTTAAGTTCTGGCGGTATGGTATATTTAATCGATAAGTCCGCGGTCACACTGACCACAAAATAAACAGACTCGGAAATCACAAAAAATACAACAAAAGCGCAACATTTTGCTAAATTTAAATAAACTAAGAACGCGGCAAACTTGACAAACCAAAATGTTGTGCAGATGGTGGCAGAGCGCCTAAACCAGCGCAGCCGCTACGGGAGCGCACTTTTCCACTGATACGCAATTATGCAAGTTGCAGCAGCCGTAACAACAGCGCCAGCAGATCTAACTGTACTCGCGTTGCTGCTAGTGGTTGTGGTGGTGGTGGAGGTGGTGCTGCTGCTGGTGGCGGAGGTGCAACAGTTGCTGGACAATTCGCACGGCGCCCCATCGGTCAACAAGAGCTAAGAAAGGACCGGGAAAAGGAAGGAGAACAACAATCGGAACGCAATTGAACGGTTGGGCCAAAATACGCTGGATTGGGTGCCATCACCTACAGATTTTTACCATATTGTGTTATTTCTGCTACTTTCAGATATGACTCAAAGACATTCCGAACCATTTTACATATCGCCCAGGCTATTCGACAACAGGCGCCTCAAGCGACGCCGCTGCAAGTGGATGGAGCGCGTGCGTGAGCGCCAACAGATATGCAACGCCGAGATGCGCGCCCAGGCGTTCGCCTCTAAGACTGAACGTGGCAGGCGGCAAAGGCATCATCATTTGGCCACCGCCACACTGCCTGCAGATGTAACTATCGATTTGTTGTCAGATGACGACGAAGACAACGTCAATGCGATTGTGGAGCCGAGGCCCTGGCCGATACCTGCAGGTGCGTCAGCAACGTGCAACAGCCTGTTTCTGCATCAGCCGAACTTGCTGCTTATACCGGCAACCACACTCAGCATCCATCAGTACGACGGTGGCGGCAGGGGTCAACAGAGAAGGCCCCCGAAGCACGCCACCATGCGCCAGGGCAACGCTCCAACAACAACTTGTGTGTTGGGTCGTGGGACATCCACAGCCACCGCCACCGCCACATCCATACACTCACAATCTCTAACTGAGAGCATACTGATAACCAGCGACGACGAGAACAACGACAATGACATCGCCAAGTATGTGCGTAGGCAGCACTCGATGCGCTCGCCCCCGCCGCTGGCACCGCTGACACTATCGGAGACCGTCGAGGAGGTTACCGTGTCGCTGGTGCCGCGTAACACCACCACTGCCAATTGCCAGGCACGCCTGCGACACTCCCACCCGCCTCACTCCGGCAACTACAAGGGCTGCAACATACCGACAGCCCCGCCGCGCACAGCAACCACCAATGGCATGGGCAGAGCCAGCTGCAGCAGCAACAGCGGCCACGGCAACGATGGATATCTGGAGGTGGATGTCGGGAGCGGGATAACGGCCACACTGCCGGATGAAACCACCGTGCACACGGTCATTGCGAATCGCATCTATGAGCTCTCCTTGAGCAAGCTGCGTGAGGGACTCGCGTCCAGCGGAGTACCTGAGTACACGCACGATTTGCTGCCCGAGCAGCTGCAGAAGCTGTCGCCAGCGCTGCGTGCCAAAGTGGCGCCTCTGGTGGCGCCATCGCCCCCCACACCCATATCCCTCAAGCTGTCCAGCGACCTCAGCATATCACTGATCTCAGACGACGACGATTGCGAGAGCAGCAACCCCCACCACGCAGCCGGAGGACTCGGAGCCGAGCTGGTCTACCCAGTAGTGGCTGCCGAGGCACACGCGGCCGCAAAGTTGCTCAAGCAGCAGCAGCCTCAGTTGTCGGTGGTGCAGCATCTGCAGTATGCAGGCGGTGGTTTTGCACCACCCGTCGCCCTGGCACTGCCGGTGATGGCCCACACGGCGACCACTTCCACGGCTCCACTACCGCGTCGCCGTAAACTGGGCTAAGGAGCGAACGGGCGACAGAGCCGACCCGCCCCAAAAGCCAAGCAGCCATAAAATCATTCCCCCAATAGCCGGACTCGCGTCACGATGTAGTCGCTGGCTCAGACTTTTCCTAGCACTAGCTAGTAGTGCAAATATAAATTTAGTTTAAGTATTTCGCGCGCCCCTCATGATTTTCCCAGTGTACTCCCACCCCCACCCGTTGCGTGTTTTGTTTCTCTCTCTCTCTCTTTCTCCCTCGCTCTTGCTATCTCTGTCTTTCTCATAAATTTAAGTTTAAGCTTTAACGGAATGAAAGACGAAGAACAACAACAACAAAAACGTACAAAGTAGCAGAAAGAAGAAAGAAAGTAAGAAAAGGCAGATCCAGAGCCCAAGAGATTTTTTTGGAAAAAAAAAACGTAAAGAAAATTTGTATAAACTGATAGAAGAAGAGAAAGTAGTAGAAATTTGCAGGCACGGAAACAAAATGGAAACAAAAATTAATCCAATACATATTTATATATATAAAAAGAAACAAACAAACAGAAGAAACACACACACAATTAGTTTTAAAGCTATACAAGTATTTCGATAAGGACCCCCTAAGTGTAATTTGTGTGCATCAATGATCCACACACATATACACGCACGCCCGAATAAATATATACATATATGTAAATGTATATGTATGTAGGTGTCGAAGATGGAGAAACCTGTATTATATATTTAACCGATCGATCCAAGCGCTCGCCCCCAAATCGGAATAAACTATATTGTACATACATTTCTGTATATCCCCGAACCCATTGCTGTATTCATCATGTCAAAGGGAAATATGTAAAAAAAAATTAACTTTAAAAATATATATACCATGCAAGCTGGAAGCCTCTGTATATGTGACGGGCATGTGCGCTGCATCAATTGTGGAGTCTTCTTAGCCTCTTCACTCCGTTCTCTTGGGGTACGAAAGACTAAGAGCTTGCCAAGTCACACTCCCCTGGCCGCCCCTGGGGCATATAAGAAGCAAAAAATTGTATGACAAACAAAATAATGGGAATTATTATATGAATCAATTATATCAGCTTAAGGGCAGTTGCAGTTCGGTGATAAGATTACTCATTGGGTATAAACCTCTCCTGAAACTAAACTAAATGAGTGTGCTATCCACACAAGAGGGTGGGGCATGATCCCAAAGTGTACATGTGGTATAGAAGAATCTCCATGTCTTGCTCCCTTTTTGGATTCGTCACATTTGCTGCGACTTCATTATGAATCCCCATCATCTTATGAGACCTTTCGAATGGCGACTTTTCAATGACTGTTGCTATATGGTTTGAATGGTAAGTACTATTATTACTAGTATTATTTCTAAAGTTGTTATATTCATGTTGGAACCTCGAGAATGAGAGAGATTTATTTGTTTACAGCGAATCGTAAATCGATAAAAATCGATAGGCGATGCGTACATGCGATATCGATAAGGATACGCACTAAAGGAGCATGAGCATTACTGCCTCCTAGTCAATTCTTCATGAAATTGTCTCCTTTTGATGCACCATACTGCAGCCCATTCTTTGGCCAGTGTTCAAATGAAGTCAAGTCAACAACTCGAAACAACTGGAATGGCCTCTATCCTCCCTAGCTGCACAGCACAGCACAGCCACAGAGCCACACACTCGATTCCCTGACTTTTGGTCCCACGCATGCGCCTGCAGAATTAGCCCGTGTACGATTTAGGGCGGAAACGCTTTTCTGATGTAGATATACCAGAAATATTTTTACTCTTCTGCTGTTCTACTGTGGCGGTGGCTGTGCTGCTGCTGAGTGCTACGTTAAATCGCATCGAACGGTTTTTAAAAGCGGTCGCATACCACGGCACACACGGTAAGCTCCAGCTCCACGACCTGGGTACCTGGCCAACCCCCTCTGCATTAATTTTTGGTAGCGTTTAATAAACATCCAAAACGGTAACGGCATACCAGCCACAACAAAAAAGAAACCACCGGCCCCCAATTCGCGCTGTGTGTGTGTGTGTGTGTGTGTGTGTGCCACTGAAACTTATCACGGATTCCCACTTGCCACTTGCATTCTTCGTGCAACATATACATCTCTGTACATACCCCTCGTTACTTGGGGTACACACACTCACACAGCGGATGGCCCGGGACCCAATCCGATCGGACCCGGGACACCCGTATGGGGCGGGCTGCCTGTTCTGTTCCAAGTGTATAGAATATTTAGTGCTGCATCTCGCCATCAACGCCTCTGAAAACTATGAAAAATAAAGCACATAAATATGTACATTAGTTGTGCGTGGATGTAAATGAATGTGTATTAAGTACACGCGGTTACACTTTAACTTACATACATACATACATATGTATGTACACTTTTACATACATATGTATGTATATTCGCCAAAGAGGAGGCAACTGTGGGTGGGCTGAGCTGCCTGGCTGACTGGCTGGGCTGCAAGTGTAAGTGCGGATGGAACGCCGCACCTAAATCTAATCAAAAATTCTTTCAGTAAACGACACCAAAGCAATTACATGTACATATGTATGTACGTACATATTTACATGCATATTTTATGCATAGATATGCATTGAAAAGTATACCACAAATGCATATTATATGTGTTCGCCATGTACATATAGTATATATGTATGTACATGCACATATAACACCCATATGCACAGCATGTAACATATACTTACGTATATCCATATTGGTTGATCGGCTGGGACTGATACAATGCCAAAGGCATTCCAATGCTTTTTGGGGTATTCATTGAAGGCTTTCCGCTTGAAGAACTCCTTCTTGAAGATCATCAGCACGAGCTGAGTTACATTCTGGCCCGTGTAATCGCTAAACAATTTCGTTTTTAATAATTTAAGTAACGTAACGACTGACGGCGTTTAAATTTCTGCCTTTCCTATGTATTCCTTGTCGCGCGTCATGCGGCAGCGCCCCTTGGTCGGTTTGCGTTTATGGCGAGGAAACGCGAGTGTGGTTTTGCTTCAAACTTTGTGGCTTGCATAGTTGTTTATGTTCCGATCAGGAACTCTGAGCTGCAGATGAGATCGCCGCGATTGCCTCCCAGTGGATAATTCGAAATTAGTCAAAATAAACCGAATATACTCTCTAACTACAGTCTGAATCGCAGGGGCGTAGCTTTGGTGGCAAATCTGCATCTCTAATGCAGCAAATTATCACACCGAAAGCTTTAATCCTACCGTTTTTCTCAATTTTCAGCCCCCGCATCAAAAAACACACCTCAAAAGGGGCAGGAAACCATTACAAAAATGTTGATACGCTGGAAGAGTAAAGATAAAAGCGCATCCGCAAATCAAAATGCCTGCGGCAGCAACAGTTCATCGTCAAAGAAGAAACGCAAGGGGCGTGAAGGTGGTAAGTAGGCGTGGATGCCGTTACGACGTGTGAGCAGGATAAGGAATATCCTAACGCGTTCGGCCCAATCGTGCAGTGCTGCAAAACGACATGCAAAACTTATCGGTATTTTTTTCTATCGCCATCTCTTTCCAATCCAGAAGAAGACTGGCAAAATGAAAACAAATCCGGACGAATGCCGCCAAATGAACAGGGTAAGTGATCCTAACAGGATAAAGATCCTTGTTGGCTTTTATCTGATGCGCCTACTTATCTGCTGTCTGTCTGTTTGCTTGCATTTGAAAGGAGGCGGCGGCGACGAACGACGACGCGCCATGAGACGCGACGATCCCAGGCGCCACACACTCGGCGGGGATATAATGGTCTTCGGTGGCTCACAGCATCCACACGCACATCAAATGGCACCACAGCAGCAGCGCGCCATGGACCTAGAGGTGAGCTTTGGACAGCAACAACAAAAACGAACATGTTCCAAAATATTTGCAATAATTTTTGGTTGGATATTCACAGATGAGCACACGCGCTCAAAAGAACAAAAAGAATCAGCCAATGCGCGGCTATGCGCCCGTCAATCAGGGCCCGCTCTTTGACGACGATCCGGGCATCATGTCCGAGGTGGAGACGGCAAGTACCGGATTTCGTCGTGGCGGGAAGCAGCGCTCATCGCTGCCCGTGGTGCGTACCCCCTCAAAGACACTCGAGCGTCCGCTGGGCCTGGTCTTTCTGCAATATCGCTCGGAGACGAAGCGAGCACTGCTGCCAAATGAGATCACCTCCATTGACACGGTCCGTGCGCTGTTCGTGCGCTCTTTTCCGCGCCAATTGACCATGTCGTATCTGGAGGGACCCAACGTGAAGATCTACATACATGACGCCAGCAAGGACATGTTCTACGAGCTGGAGGATGTGCGCTCGCATCTGCGCGAAATCCGCGATCGCTCTGTGCTGCGGCTCTTCGAGTCCACAGAGGTGGCAGCACCACCGCAAATCTTGCCCGGCGGCCCCGGCATACCACAGCCGCTGCCCCAGTCTCAGGCACCGGCCAACTGGGATCAGGATCAGAGCTACTTCAGCGAACCGGAATTCGATTCGGACTACAAGCACCAGCACATCCACAAGTCCAAGGTGAGCAGCCTCGTTTAAATAATCCTTTTTGTGTTTATTCAATATCACCGCGTAGTTGCTAGGGCTGGTTTTTTGTTTGTGAGGTGAGGTGAGGATGCGGATGCGTAGAGAGTGGGTCATGGGGTCATGGGGTCATGTGGTCATGTCCATGGGCGAGTCAAAGATCGTTGGGGAGCCTCTGCCTCCACTGTCCACTCCACTCTAAAGCGTTGACTCCCACATGGACATGCACGGACAATCAGAATCGGAATCACACACACCGAATTGAAACGCACTCGTACATACATATATACAAAAAAAAAAACAAAAACAAAAAAAATAAGGTGACTGGGGGGTGGGGTCTATGGTACATGGACATGGACTAAGCTAAAGACTGCCCTGCCCTGCCCGCCCTGCCCTGCCACAGGTGGGCAGGATATATGGCGGGGCAGAACTAGAAGTGCCGCAGGTGCCCACACTGAGGCCCTTGAGTGCGTTGTTCATGTGCTCGTGCACCTCCTTCCACGCAAAGACGATGGCACCCTGGAAGGGCTCTGCATGGCAGCTGCTGCATATGGCCATGACGGCCTTTACCTCCTCCTCGGCGGGCTCCCGATCGTGCGTGCTGATCTCCTCCTCGAGATTCATCTTCTGGGTCAGATCCTGCTTGAACTGCTGGCCACCGTAGTCGGCGAGACCGTTGTAGATCTCGCTGGCATCGGTGTCAGTGCCATCGTCCACCACAGATCCATCATCCAGCAGCACCAATCCGCGTTTCGTCAGTTTCTTCTCGTCTGCTGCTTCTGCTCCGGCTGCTCCTGCTGCTCGCTTGAACTGTATGTGGGTCTCTGTCTCGTCGATGAACTGAACATTCGCCGAGTTGCTTAGCATTTGGAAGCGGCTGCCAGGTGACTGCTGCGGAATGCCAATCTTTGCCGGTAGCCCCAGAAGCTGCTGTGCCACCAGACGAGAGCCCGCATTGATCTGTCCGTTCACGAAGTTTGTGTTGAATGTGATGCCCTGCTGCTGCTGCTGCTGCTGCTGCTGTTGCTGCTGCAGTGCTGGATCGGATCCAGCAGCAGGCGCTCCAGCAGCTCCGTCGCTGGGTGGATTGGCCAGATTAATGCGCAAACGCGTGGGTATCTGGCCACTGGCCAGCAGCGTGTGCATTGGCTGTGGTCGATTTATCTGCAAAAAAGGAGGCACACAAATTGAAGCGGCTATTCACGGATAATTCTGGAGCAGACACTCACTATGGGTGGGGGACGCACTGTGCTGGATACCTCCTGTCCCTCGTGATCAAAATGATGCACATGATGATGCTTGTGATCGCGATGAGCCTTGCCGGCACTAAGGGCCACGCGATACACCTGGACCATTGTCATCTCAAAGTGCAGGCCGTGGCTAACATCGCCGGTGATCGAGGTGCCGCCAGAGCGTAGCTTTCCATTTGCTGGAATTTTATGGCCCACAAGCTGCAAAAACAAAAAAAGAAGCGGGGCCGGCTATAAATTGGATTACAGCACCTAGTCGTCATCTCGTCATCGACAGCGCCCGACGAAAGTAAAAGCGTCGGGGGATTGCGCAGCCAACTCGACTCGATTTGATAATTTTCGCAATTGGCAGTAATTGGAGACGGGGCCGTGGCCAGCAGTAGCAGTTAACAGTTAACAGTACTCACCGAGTTGTGGAAGCCACGCCCAATGCGTTCTGCCTTGAGCCAGGCCTGCCATTCGCCCGTCTTGCCATTCCATGAGGTGCACATGTGGTGCCACTGGCGCATTCGCAGCGGATAGTTGAGTCTTCATCGCCACAGCACAAGCCGAAGCAAAAGCAAAAGCAAAATCAGAAAAAGAAACAGAAACAGAAAGCAAAAATCAGAAATAGAAACCAAGCAAGAAATCATTACCACGATTAGTCAGTTGGATTGATCGATGGATCGATGGATGTAGTGCAATATGCGACGACTCACCTGTACATTTGCTGACCTTTTATGGCCATCGAAAGGAAACTGGAATTTTGCGCATTCGCGACCCAGATTTGTATCTCTCGCGATTCCTTGCCAGCTGTATGTGGATGAAAGAAGTGGATCAGTATGGATTGGCTATAAAAATGCCATGAATGGCGATGATGATTGTGAAATGAAATCGATGCTGCAATAGCAAACGAGAGAGAGAGGCAGAAACTGAAGGAAGACTTGGCAACAGAACGCAGCTCACCCACAAAAGGATCAATGGATCAATTTTCATTTACATTCAGGCCCCCCCCCCCCTTTTTAAGCCCCCCTGGCCAAGCAGGAAGCCGCCTCACCTCACACGTTGCACAATCAGCGGCTCTGCTCGGCTCGGCTCGGCTCGTTGGCTGCTGTGGAAATCCTGTTAGTCGTCGTGTTTAGCATGTGATATGCATTTTATAGTAATTATGAATCATTCGCCGCTGTGACTAAACAATTTCCTAGCTCTGGCTTCCCCGCTTGTTAGCGTCGGTCTCTCCGTCTGTCTCTCGGTCAGCATCTGGGCTGCAATCCGGAAGCGGCCCGGCCTAAGCTTTGGCTGCTACTTGAATTGAATCTTTGAAAATTATGTCAAATGCTAAAGTCAGGCGCTAATACAGTGGACAGGGGGGGGGGGGGGGTACAGGCGGTACAGCGTGCCAGCGGCCGACGACATCCAACTGGAAACAGGTAAATTATCGCCTTATGTAAGCGGCGACCGCAACGACAAAAACAACAACAACAGCAGCAGTAGCAGCAGCAGCATCGATGGGGCAGCTGCCGCGCTTTAAAATTGTCAGATATGAAGACGAAGAAAATCATAATCAAAATCTTAATCTTATCTGAAAGGTAGTTGCTGCCCACTTGAAAGCAAAAAAAAAACAACTGACACAATGAATGACATGCCCCCCCGGCATGGCACACACCCAACAACCGGACACGACCCCAAAAGCAGCAGCACCAGCAGCAGCAGCAGCAGCAGCATCATCATCATTGACCATCAAGACTGAGACTCTTGTTTTTGTGGCTCGTCAACCTGTCGTCTTCAGTCGACACAGTGGGGTCTGGCGGTGCGCCGACTTGCATCAGGAAGTTGGCTTCCTTTCACTTTCACAGTCACAGCAGTCTGCGCTGTCCCCCACAGCAGACCAGGTGCAGGCCAGAGCGACGCCGCCAGAGCATGGCCCACAAATTTCGTTGCGCACAGCGAAGGTCTTTCTGCTGGTCGCTGGCTGATGGCTGCTGGCTTTGTGGTGGGGCATCAATAGACTTACGTCTATTGCCCCCGTGCTGAGCTTATATAACAGTTCGCTTGGCCACTCATTGTGTGTGTGTGTGTGTGTGTGTGGGGGGGGACTGGGCCCTGGGCTTGATGAAGCAAGTCATGGTGAGAGGCTTTGACCCAACCCAACCCTGCCCTACCCTACACCACATTCATAAATCCAAACTGAAACTAGAGCTGGTACTGACTCACCCTCGTAGGTCAGAAGGACATGATCTCCACTGTGATTGGTGAAGCGCATCCAGAAGCAGAGCGTAAACTGATCCAGCTCGGGCAGCAGCGGATTCCCGTACTCGACCTCGCCGTCCTGATTGAAGGCAAACTTTTTCACACTGCACCGATCGGAGCCGTAGAGCGGTGTGCGCGTGAAGGTCAGCTGTGGCTCCTTGTGTGCCTCATCCTCGATGCTGTAGGACTCGTACTGATCCTCCACATGATCGCTGAACGTTATGGGATGAGCCACCGACGATGGATGATCCACACCATTCACAATGGCAGCGCGTGCCAGCAGTAGTTCGTTCTCGCCGCCACCGAGGTCGCCCTCCTCCGAGTCCTTGCCAGCACCGAACTGGGCAAAGCTTGTGGCCAGCTCGTGACTGCTGCTGGCGGATCCCGGATGGGATTGCTTGAGGCTATAGGAGGCTGTGCTGCTGCTGCCACCGCTTGCGGCGGCGCCCGAGGAGACTGCAATTGGCTGCCAGGCGAACGCCAAAGGGCACAACACGCTCAGCGCGAGAATTGTGGGCAGGAGAGACATCAGTTCCGGTGCCGCTTGCCTGCGGATATGCCTCATTTCTATCGGGGATATATATTTATGCTTAGCGAACGAAAGTTCGGTGTCTGCAACGTCTGCTTGCCGCGATGGATCGCACTTCACTAATCATCCACGCATGCGCCAAAGCCAAGTTAAGTTTGCGCCGAAAACCCAGGCAGCAGGCAGCAGCCAAAGAGCGGGGCACACCGTTTGTCGAGTGTTGAGTGTAGAGCAGAGTTGAGCTCTCAGCAGCAGCAGCAGCAGCTCTCGGTCTGCTGCCGCTCAGTTGTAACAAATTGTTGTAAAATTGTTGTATTGAAATTGAAATTGAAACTAAAACTGGTTGAGGTCTGCCTGTCTGCTGCTGCCATAACTGGTGGCAAAGGCGAATGAGCCAACCGATAGACCGAACGACCGTTCGACCGATCACTTGCACTTGCTGCTGCACCGCACACACACACATACAGATGACGTGTGGTGGGGTGGGGGGTGGGGGGGGGGGTAGCAGTTTGTCGTCCCACTGCCACTGAATGATGCGAGGCACTGGCATTCCATAATTAAAACTAATTTGCAATCCCGATAGAACGAAGCCCATTATGCGGCACAAACTCGTATTGCTTGGCATGTCCATGTCTGGATTCTGGAATAACAATTAATTAATCATAATACACGTGCACAGCCTCGAAAATCATTTGTGCGCTTGACCCACTGATCCTCGTAGATGACACGGAAAAGCTTTCATGTTCAATGGTATTTTATTTGTTGTTTTGCTGTTGATTGACTGATTGGGTGGGTGGGATCAAATGCCAATTAACCGGGCATTCATCTTAACAATTTGGCGGACCATTTCGTACGATTCCGATTCCAATTCCGGTTGTGTACGTGATTCGTGTGGACAGTTTAAGAGACACAGAGAGAGAGAAGTGAAACTACTTGAACGAAGGCCAATTGGCAACACACTTTATTGTAAATTCCCTTACTCATCTTGTCCTTAGCCTTGTGGCAATTTAATAACATTTTTTGTTTTGTTTTGTTTTGTTTTGTTTTGCAGATTGGCAAACAACCGGCGCCCTACTATGTTGGCTCATCGCAGACCTTGCCCCGTGGCATGTACTCATCAGAACGCAACAAAGTCTCGATGGGTGCGTAATTTGTAGTGTCTAGATATAGCCATTTATATTATTATTTTTCTCTACTAACTCTTTTTTCTTTTGTTTGCATTTTTGCGTTTTTATATTCAGCTTTCGTTTCGTTTTCCTTTACTTGCATTTAATTTTGATCGTTGATCCTACTCCCTGCTTCTTTGATTTAATAATTTCTCAAGTATTTTTTTTTGTATATTTTAATTTGCTTACTCATAATCCAATCCTCTATTCGTAACGTAAAACTAGTGAAAACTTTCTATCTAAATATGAATCATGTTCAATTCATTAACCCAATACACAAACACACACACACACACATATGTATATATATATATATAAACACCCACCACCACACCATGAAAATACTCTGTAAAGGGGCGCCTGTGAAACCACTAAGAACAGTCAATCCAAGGGGTAGCATGGAACCCCTGTTTCCCTATACCCAGGATCAGTTATACAGCATTCCAGGTACACCAGCAAATACTACTACTACTACTACTACTCGTATATGTACTTATGCCTACTTTTCTAGTCCCAAAAACGCTTTCTACACACACACTCCACACTAACACACACAGAAGACTCTTTTTCCATTTTTCATTCCATTTCTATGAACATTTCCATTGGCATTTGTGCTTGCGTTTTGGGTTTTCGAAAATTGAACACACGATTTAACGACAAATCAGAGAGCATTAATTTGATCAGTTTCCCATCTCTCTCTTATATTTAGAGCTTTATTTTTGGTTCTTTCCCCTATGTTTTGTTTCTAAATTCTAACAAACAAAAAATATTGCCTATAAATATGTATATGTATGTGCGCATGTGACCAACCACCCCAACGTCCTCTAGAACAGACAATTAATAAGCTGAGCTGTATTATAAACCATTTTACAGACGGCTATACCAGTTCTCCAGAGCGCAGCAGCCGTGGCAATTACGAGGAGCCCTACTACAGCCAATACGGGACACGGGGCGCTGTTGTCGCACCCATCATTGACGAGGAGCAGAGGTAAGAGGCCATGCTCATGCATTTCGGATGGGATGTGTGTTTGCTAATCGAAGTATTTGTTTATCTTTGTATCCACAGCGTGGATGTGGCCCTCACCGAGGATCAGTATGCATTGTACGGCATTAAGGTGCCGGGTCCCAACCGGATGGCGCATCGCGGCAATCAGATCTATGATCCCTCTAGGTAAGCATCGCCCAGCGTTGACCCCGCACCGCATTCATGTAGCTGGCATAGTCCTGCTGCAACAGTATGCTCCTGATGGGTATCTCACCCACGCCCTGGGCACTCCGCTTGCTCCGCCTGTAGATCTTGATGCGTTTCACATTGCCATTGGTCGTGGTGCTCGTGGCGGTGGCCACCGGATGGAAGTAGGTGGTGCCTTTGCTCTTAATAGCCTGAACGATCAGGCAGAGCAGGTAGCCACCGAACGAGAGAAAGGCCAGGGCCGTGATGCTGACCTGGAACAGTGTCTGCAGCTTGGAGGGTTTCGGTTCCGTCCAAGATGGCGCCGCTTGGCTTTGCCACGGTGCATGAGAGCCAATGCTCTCATATTCCCCACTGCAACGAGCAATACACACACACACACACACACACACACACACACACACACGAGTGAGATGATTGAAAATCAAGCAAGGAATGGAGAGACACCTACCGATCGGCTGCCATTAAGGCCATTCGCTGGGGCACATGGCTGGGAGACGCCTTTGCCTCGGGGCAGTCTGTAGTGTGTGCCAGATTTGGGTCAGCAGCAGCATCTTCGCGGGCACTGGCACCATCATCCAGCGCCCCCATACGCTCCATGGACTTTTTCAGCATCAAAAGTTCATCCACTTGAAAGTTTGCCAGACACTGGGCGAAACGCTCGGGTGTGCTGGTCACTGGGAAACGATTTTGCGGTTACAATTGGAGTGCAGGGCCACGAGAAGTTGGCCAATCAAATATCGTATTGTACATACCACTGCAATAGGCCATGGTTCTGTTGCCTCGTTGCCCCGTTGCTGTTGCATTCGACTGTCAACTGCAACTGAGACAGCAGCACGACAGAAGCCCGAACATGGAACATCATGGCGTGTACATTTCGCAGGGTATTTTGGGCTAGATGAAAGCGTAGTTGAAATACGCTCCATGTATGCCCATCCCCTTTTGGCAGGGTATCAAGGTAGTGTGCCAAGAGCAGCAGCAGCATTCTTTTGCTGGCATTCTTTTGGTTCACGCTCCCATGCGCAAAGTGCGCTACAGCGACCCGCGTTCCGACTTTGATTCCGGTGCCGGTGCCGGTGCCGATGCCGGTGCCTTGTGGCTAGGCTTTGCGACTGCGCAATTGGAGCGACGGAAGTGTGGCCCAGTAAATGCGAATGCGAATGCGCGACATGAAAACACGCAATACGCAATAATTTGCTAAGACGCAAGCCCCCGAACCAGTTTTCATGGATGTCTTACTTTTTTGATGTCTCTTTTTGCAGGCCAGACGAATTGCACCGCATACGCGTGGAGCACATGGAGCGACAGTTGGCCAATCTGACGGGTCTGGTGCAGAAGGCTTTGGTTAATCAGAATCCACAAATAGCCCCACTGGCGGTGCCCACACTGGACTCCAACTATCTCGTTGTGCCATCCCAGTCCCAGATGCAAGGTACGTCCAAACAGCAACAAATTCCACAACTTTAATCACAAGCACAACAAGCAAAGGGACCACCATTCGATGTTAGATGTTTGTAGCTGTAACTGCAATATATACACACATACATATATGCTGCATACATCCTGCACATGTACGCGTCCTGCTTTAATGCTTCTAGCACAACATTCACGACAGCCGCCGATGGTCTGCGCATACTGCGCAAATCCCACAGAGACCCATCTACCCATACTTTATATATTTATATTTATTTGATTCCTTGTCCCGCTTTGTTTCCCCTCTTTTCTTTATTGTTTCTTTCTCTGTTTGGCGCACAGCAAATGGCTCCGGGGACGACATGTATATACGGGAGAAGGCTCCCAAGTTAGGCAAAAACTCGTGCCGTAAGTTCTTCAATGCTGCACCGACACCACCGACACCACCGACACCACCGACACCGACACCTATTCCATTTATTTTGCAGAGAAATCCGTGTCCTTTGAGAAATCAGTGTCCTTTAGCGATGACATACAGGGCCATAATCCCAAGTCCCATAATCCACTACATGCCGGTAATTAAAATGTCAATTCCCATATATTTATGCGCGTATTTGTACCCTTGCAGAGGGTACGTAGTATGTATGAGTCAAACTGTGAGTCTACAAAGCCAAAAGTTCCTTCTGTTCGTCTGTCTGTCTGTTTTCTTCTTTGTGTAAAACTGCCAGAGGAACGATCAATCAGGCTTTTAATTAAATATGTGTGGGATACCTCAGGTACCTATAATATTATAATTTAATTTAAAACTCTCCAAATGCCACACCCAACCGAGAGGGGAAAATCCACACGAGTCGTGGGTTGGATTGTCTTTGGCTGTATTTTGAAAGCGTTTACAAATCAGGGATCTAAGGGATCTAGATCTTGAACTATGGAAGAGTTATAAGCTTTAATTTGAAAGGTTTTGAGGTGGATAATTTATATATTTGCAATCAATCTGCAAGGGTACTACAAAGCTTCGGCACCGAAGCGAAGACTTTTTTTTCTACTATGCCCAAAGCGTATTGGGGGTAATTGGAAAGAGTCCAAGTACATGGGGTTAGATCCTTAGACATAAGGCCAACAAACAAGAAAGATCGTACAAATGTTTCCCATTCTCTTGTCACGCAACTGAAACGGACCTGTGATTCGGACAGCTGATACGAAACCTACCAAGCCGGCAATCAAGTCGTCCACCCTACCACGCACATCGTCACAAGGTAAGCGCGTCATCACCTTCACCATCACAAGCCACGCATGCCACCAACACCCTGTCACCATCAGCATCTGTGCCACCCAATCACTAGTCCACACCAATCATAGAAAGTGCAAACAAAACAAAGCCAATAAATTGAATGCCCAACGATATTTCCGTAGAGCGCGATCGCCTGAAGCCCCCTCCGCCACCCAAGCCGATTGTGCTGGCCCAGACTGCGCATCCCAATTACCGGGCGGACATAACGCTCGCACCCGAGGTCTACAACCATCTGCGTGGGCTGCAGAAGAAGGCCAAGGATCTGCGCATGGAGGTGCGCACGCTGCGGCGTCTGTCCCAGGCCCAGGCCGTTGCTGTGCGGGAGGACATCAAGGGTACATTTATGCGCATTCGTGCCACTCTGCTGGCGAGCAGCGGCAGCTTCTGGGGCCAACAGGGCGATCAGGATGCCACGCGAGTGTCGCGCGAGGAGGAGCTGTACAAGCAGGAGGTCATACGCCTGGAAAAGGATCTCAGTGACCTCGAGGGATCGGTGGAGAATTTGCGCGGTGAGGTGATCAATCGGCGTACACGTGTCAACATGACCGCTGTGGAGGATATGGCTCTGGTGTTAAGCCGCGCCAGGTAACTGCCCAACGCCTGCTGCCCCATGTTGTTGCAATTTTTGATGATGATGTTGTTGTTGTTGTTGTTTGTTTTTTGTGTTGCAGCAAAACGGTGGCCGAACTCAAGCTCAAGTTTCCGTCTCTGTCGAATGGCTTGCGCTGCATTCTGTCCAGCGAAATGGAGAAGGTGGTGCGCGAAGAAAAGTTCCTCAAAGAAGAGCCCGACCGCTTGGAGTCGGCGCTGCGGCGCTGCAAGAAGCTGACTGGGACATTGGTGACGCTTAAACGGTTTGTAGCCGCTCTCCCCACCCAATACGCACCCCACCCCTTTATTTGGTAGAGCCATAGCTAATGTGTTACCCACCTCTGTCCTTTATTTACCGCCCGCCCCCTCCCATAAACCATTCCTATAGTTTGGCAAGCGTGCAGGAGCAGCGTCTGCCACCCAATGAGCCGACAATTAGCGAAGAGCCACCACGATCTGCGGACATCTCGGCGCCCGATAAGGTAAGTGCAAAAGTGGAACAGAGAGTGCGACAGAGAGAGAGAGGAGAGACGACGATGAGCCCCACGTTGTGCTGAGACAGTTACACAGAGAGCTAGTTCCACAAGTCCAAGTCAATATCCAAGCCGCAATAAAATTGCAATGCCCCCCCCCCCCCCACATATCCATATCCATATCGATATACATACTTATATACATATAAATAATACTGCTACATAACGTGTCATGACTATATATATATATATACATCTATATTGTATATGTATAAAAGTATTGTTTCCACTACTAATTCTATCGCAGAGATTGCATTAAAATTAGATTGCTTACGTCCTACCCATGTATCGAGTTTTGCTATGCTTTCATTTTCGAAACCACCACTCCACCTTTGAACCAGTCCCCCAGGCTCGTCATCTTCGATGCATCTTCGGTACGAAGCCCGTGACTGCTACTGTAGAAGGCCAGTCTGTGCCGTCTGTCTGTCTGTTTGTCCCTGTAACGACTGCAAGTAGTCGAGAGGGCAAGTTCTGCAAATAGTTTAGTTTTGAGCTCATTTTGTCATATCCAACCAACCAACCAACCAACCAACTAATCAAGAACCCTCCCTCCAATCACATCAAAAACTCCTACAACGGCGATTTATCATTTGAGATTTGAGAACTGTGCCAAAGCAATGAAGAAGAAGAATTATACGAATACGAATACGCATACGCAATAACCACAGAGAAACCCACCCACATAGTTGTATTGAAACTGAAATGACCTTGATTACTTAACACTTATTCGTTTGTAGTTTTGGTTTATATATTTTGTGCGATTACCTTATGAATAAGTTGCAATTGGCTGTTGTTTATAATAAATAGTGTTTTGGTTCATCTATCATTTCACACCCAACCAACCAACCAACCAACCCACGAATCCACGAACCAAACCAAACCAAACCAATCAACCATTCATTCCAACCCAAAATGCATTCAACGAGAGTTTCAAACCAAATCAAATTCAACGAACAAAAATGTTTTTAGTTGAGTGAATGTTAATCGGCAAAAGCAAAGCGCACTGCTAAAGAAAACAACAATACCACCGCGATATAGCTTCGCCGATATATATATATATACATATATAGATAACCCTTAGTCCCAAGCCAAACTCCATCCCACCCATCATCCTGCAAGCTAACTACTGTACTGTACTGAGCTTTTGCCTTTGTTGGGTCTTACATATTAGGTATTTAAAACACACACACACACACAAAACCAAAGCAAACCAACCACTACTACCACTACCCACTGAAACTATTACAATAACAGTTAACAAATGGCAATTCCATCTACAAATAATTAGCAAAATACCAACCAACAATATAATACAAGTATCAATCAAGTCTCAATCCTACTACTATCACCATATATCACCATATAAGCTGACAAAAAAAAGCACAGAAACAGAAAACTAAAAAAAAAAAATATATATATATATATTTATGAAAAATAATAGATAATAATGAAAACAGAAACAGAATCACACAAAAGTTGAATTTATCCAAAGCTTAACGTCTTATAAAATGAGGTTTACCTTCGTTTTCTTCTTGTTCTTGCCTTTTCTCAAACATTTTTTGATTATCGTTTCCCAACAACAACTCTACAACCCACATAGTTTAACTGGCGATGGAGTTCAAACTTCAAAGAGGCAATTACTGAGTAATGACTGAAAAATCCAAATATAAAGACAAATTTTACCAAAAACCAAAAAAAAAACCAAAAACCAAAGAAAAAACAAAACAAAAAATTAAATTAAAACTAATTTTTTAATTGTAAAATCCAAAGAAATCAACCCGTTTTATGAAAAAAAAACCCAAAAAAAAAGAAATGAAAAAAAAAAACATCATTAAAAACTAAGTCAATTTTCTTTTTGCTAAACATAATTTGCTCTGCATTAAACATACTAGTTTATATTTTGTATACTACTTACTACTGCTATAAACTTCTAACTAAAACTAATACTCGTACTAAAACTCAAACCAAACCAAAAACCAAAACCAAAAACCATATATAACAAAAAAAATAACTCATCAAAGCTATCCATAAGCCACCAGAAAACCAGACGAAAATCACCCAACAATCTGAAATCTGAACCACTGCAACACCTTCTTCTCAGCCTGTATACTAAACGTATACAGTATACAGTATATGCTATATGTATGTGTACCGATTTATACCTCAATATCAATGTATTTGTATCGCAACATCTGTGTGTGACTGACTGTGTGTGCTCACCATTTAAGAACCCTCTTAAAGTCCTTCTAAAGTCCATCCAAAAGGAGATCCACTTCCCAAAACCCTCTAACCTCGATCTAAACCCGCTTCCTTTTCCGCTCTCCCAAAATACGTTCGCAACACAGCAACACGTGTCCGTCCCCTAGACATGGAGTAATCCAGGAGTAAGCCTTATTAAAGGGACATACATATGTAGGTACATTTTTAGGAGCATTTAATTCCGATCCCCACTGCTTTGTAGCCAGGTTGCAGTCTTTCATTGTGAGTGCCTGGGGTTTGAGTTCTTTGAATTCTTAGTTGTAGTCTTAAATGCATAGAAATAAAATGCGAATATTACTTATCACACGAGTGCCTACACGATTTGCTCTCCAAGCGGAATACACACAGAGACATTAGGTGTCTGGTGTCTTCCACTCACATTCTTGGCATTGGCTGGTGCCTGCATGGGTATGGGGGGTATGGTTTCGGTCTCAGTAGTATAAATTCTTTACTGTAGTACAGTTCTGATAGAACTCAAGTCGAGCAGCAATCACACATTTTGTGTACTTTGTTTTTGGATTCCCGGCACCCGAGCATCGGTACCTCGAACCTCGTATATTTTTTTGGTACGGCATTTGCCGATGCATAGCAGTGTGCCCCATCGCTGCTGTAGTGCCTCGAACCTTCCTCGCGTGTATGTGTGTTGTTCCAACAAAACTCTGCCAAAAATAGCAAAAAAAAAAAAAATAATAATATATAATATATAATGTTCGCTTATGCGGAAGAGATGCAACAAACTAATGAACATATTAGTAAAGTCGGTGGGGGAGGACCATAGTGAATGTATGCTAATTTATGGGCAGGAAGAGGCACACATACATACCATACCATACAGATATATGTATGATACACGATTATATACAGACATGCCACACATACAATTTGAACCCTCCAGCCCACCCTGTCTTGATTTCCGTTCATTAAGTGTTTAATGTTTTATATTAATCAAAATGGAACCCACTCCTTGCGCTGACTCGTGACATCACAGACACACGCACACACCCACACACCCACACACACACACACACACACACCCACACACACACACATACACACACTCGTACATTCGTATCTATTTAATTTAATTTTTAATGATACTTTTGTAGTTGAGAAGAGCGCATATGTGTGTGTATATATATACAAATTAGAGAATATGTATGTATGTATATGTATATGTATATGTATGTACCCTTGCTTATGTATGTACACACCGCCACTTTACCCACCTTAAACCTGAAAAGCCCATCCCCGAAGACCCCTCAACCGAAATCTGTAACCATCATAGCTATTAACTATTAATCTCCAAATCAGACAATCAAGCGGCCAATTGAATTGCAGTAAAGAAAATGAAAAAAAAAAAAGAAAAAAACCAACCAAATATATGCAAACAGTCATCACTGTTCAGTCACTGTTCTCACTCATCGATTGTTGTCTTTGAAGTTTCAACCATCCATCAACCCAATCGCCCTATCAACCCATCATCAATCAAATCAAATCAAATCAATCTTAAAAGCGTGTTCTCGCCCCTCTCACTCATAAAAGCATCAACACTCCAGAGATCTTTTAATGAGGCGACAACAAAAAAAAAGCCTGAAGCTCTGTTCACAACAAACAAAACCACAAAATAGTTATAAAGAGCCAACTATTAATGTTTCATCTAATACTAAAAAAAAACATACATACATACTCGTACCTACACACACACACACACACAGAACTTTCTCATATTAATACTTGTTTGATTACTCTGCATTCTGCATTCGAAAAATCGGGGTATCAATTATTTTTTGGATATATTATTTGTGATTTTTGTTATTTATTTGTTTGTTATTTAGAGCTTCTCTTTTAGTCAAAATATATAAATCACCCACTCCTCCATTCGACCATTCGAAAGCACACATTTCCCCCCGTTCCAAAGTTTGCAAATTTAGGCTCCGATAATGATGCTGCAATGCTACTAATACTAATACAAATACCCCACATATATATATAGACATATAGCGAGACCATCCCTAATACTAGATACTACTAATACTACTACTACTACTACTACCTCCCGTTGTACAATGCTTAAATCGAATGCCTGCCTATCATGATAATGAGCTGCTGTTTGCCTAATGTTTAACTGCAGATATGGATATGTCTTGTGTCTTTATATATTTGTGATTTTATATTTACATATATTGAATTTTTCTGTATGGCACTGCATGATTTGTACTTTCATCTATGCAACTTGCACTCATTAAAGACGCCCACGCCATGCCATGCCATGCCATGCCATGCCATGCCACGGGCACTGCCGCCGCCGCACTGTTTCTGTTTTTCCTTTTTCCTTTATTAGCTATGTAAACCTGTATGTTTCATTGATGGGTTACAACTCGTACTGTATCAGATATGTGTATATGTATACCTACTACTACTACTACTACTACTACTACTACTTATGACTAATATCTTTTGCGAGAATATAATTGTGCGATAAGAGTACGTAATTACCATATATATATGTATTTATATGTGTGGTGTTATTCACTTCTTATTTACATACTTAAACTATACAATACGTTGCCATCGTTCATCGTTTATTTCACTCACCCGAATTCTCTCTGTGTGTGTGTATGTGTTATTGTAGCCAATCCCAACACCCAGGATGGGGTCGTTCGCTATCAGCGGGGGACTCGCACCCGAAAACGCACTCGATGCTCTGCTAGACGAGCTCAAGACATTCTCCAAGCCCATAGCCCAACAACAACAGCAGCAGCAGCAGCAACAGCAGCAGCAGCAACAGCAACACCAGCAACAATACGAGGTAAGAGCATTAAGCTTTATTGCACTAAGCACAATTCTACCATCGTCTGACCTGAAACGGAACTCAAATGTCCCAAGTCTCCTCCTGTAGATTCGCCCCGAAGATTCGGCATCTGATGAAAGCGCTAGCGCTGAGGCCGCAGTACAAAGCACCGTCACCACGCAAATATCGCAGGCCCGCCTCTACACGGAGGCCAACATCAATATGCAACAGGCAACCACTAGCAGCATGGTCATTGCTGTGGCCACCGGCTCTGCACCCGTACAGCGAGGCGTGCTCACACATCAGCAGTCCCAGTCGCAGCTGCAGCTCCAGCTCCAGCTGCAATCACAACAGCAGCAGCAACAACAACAGCAGCTGCAGCAACAGCAGCTCATGGTGCACACAAATATGGGCAGCTTGCGACGCCTGCAATCCTATCCCAGCGAATCGGACAGCGAACTTCAGTTACCACCACCCACTGGGCCACGTCCCGTCGATCCAAATCTGGCCAATGGTGGCAGCATCGGCACCATCGGCACTGGCAGCAGCAGCAGCAACAAACCACCCGTACCCGAGCGAAATGCTGATCTGATAACAAAAGTGGGCCACAAACGCATACCGCCACCACCGCCGCCACGCACCAGCTCACGCAGTCCACTGGCCAGTCCAACCAGCCCAAACGTGCCACAGAACATAGCTTCCGCACCAGCAGCAGTAGCAGTAGCATTAGCAGGAGCAGCAGCAGCCAATGCCAATGACAATGCCAATGCCAATTCAATTGCCCACTCAAATGCCAATGTCAATTCAATTGGAATCGACACCTCGATTGTCGCCAGTGGCGACACATCAAGCGGCGACAACTCCAGTGGCAATGAGTCCGGTAACGATCATGTGCAACGCCAGGTGGCACTCGAGATGCGCCACCAGGAGTTACTAAAGAAGCAAAAATTGCTGCAAGAGCAGTATCAGCGTTTGCAGAAAATGAGCAAGCTTCCATCGGTCGATGTTACATGCCCCTCGTCACAGGACATGGCTGCTGGGGCCGGCGGCGGTAATAACACGCTGCGTAAGCTCGGCAGCGAGACAAATATTCAGCAGAAAATCGCTGCATTGAGCTTGGCCTGCGAGGCTAGTGGAGCCGCGGCTGCGGCGGCGGCATCTGCCGCGGCTACCAATGGTGTGTTGGTCAGTGATGCTACGAGCGGTGTGATCGGCGGCGCTGTTGGTGGTGGATTAGTAGGGTCGTCTGGTGCGGTCGCTGCTGCTGCACACAATCAACACCAAACAGGCACAACGACCACCAAGCAGGTCTACGAGACGGAGATACTTTAACACAACTGGAAATTGGCGTGGAACGAAACAAAAATTGACATTTAATCAGCACAGCAGTCATTGGTGGCAGTCATAAGGTGGTAACGGGTGGTGCCCTACACACGTCAGTGGTCAGATCTATCAGTCAACCAAAACAAAACAAAAACCAGAACAAAAACAAAAACACTACCTACCCCTAGCTACAGCTGCTCAAATAATTTCACGTCCGTAAACGAAACTTAAAGGGGCACTGGAACACTTCTACGCCATCCCTACCACCCCCGTATGAGCAGTAGCCTCACCCCAAGCCCACTACTTGTATCTAGCATTTAGCATTTAATTTTCGAACATAAATCTGTAATCTGTAATGTGCATGCGATCGATGTATGAACGTGTTAGGTGTTGTCGAATACGAATACGAATACGAATTTGAATCGAAAATCAAACAAAAACCAAAACAAAATACTGTAACATTACGCGTGTCAAATCACAGCATAACATATGTATGTATGTGTATCCGTGTGTATCCTCGTAAAAAAAAGATCAATGTTTTTATGTGTGTGCATGTTTGTATGTATGTATGTATGTATGTATGTTGCTTACATCCGATGTACTTGCTGTATGTCCCCTTGTTGTTGTTCCGATGAAATCGCACATAAGCTATAAGAACGTGAATGAGAATGAGCAAAGAAAGAAACGCCCAATGAGAGCACGAGTAAAATGCACCTTGACTCTGTCTGTCAGTGAGCAAAGAGAGTCGCATGCGGAGCAGAGGGCTTACCACTCAAATCCAAGCAAGCGCTAAGCTTCAGTATATCCGTTCAGATATCAGAATCAGATTTGCATGCATATTTTAATCTGTGTCTGTGTACTATGTATATATAGTATGTTAATTGTAGCCAATGCAGCTAGCTGTCTAACTCTCTCTTTTGGGCCAGGAAAGGAGCCATGTTCGTCTGGTGTGGTCACACAACCTACAACCTAGTACACATTCCCCATCCACAACGAACGCAAGGCACAACACACACACGACACACAATATAACTAATAATTATAATGCATATGTACAGGATCTACGTATGTACGTTACAAATATGTCAAAAAAAGATTTTTATTATTACCTTGGTATGGGACGTGAGACTGATAGTTCTATATATATATAGCTCATCAAGATACAAAAAAAAAAAAACAAAACAAAAATAATGAAAATATTTTACTTATTTTTGTTATAGAAGGCAACTAGCTAATTTTATCCCAATATATACGAGTATATTAAAAAAAAACACACACAACACAAAAACACCATACACCAAACACTACACACCACATACATACATACATACTCCTTCCAAAAATGGCCTTAAGATTGG
The DNA here is from genome assembly GCA_035043285.1 of Drosophila subsilvestris. NCBI lineage: Eukaryota > Metazoa > Arthropoda > Insecta > Diptera > Drosophilidae > Drosophila > Drosophila subsilvestris. The sequence continues at coordinate 3,645,699 of JAWNNB010000133.1, read as the reverse complement.
ATCAAAATTTGGAATGGGTGTGGTTTATTTTGGACTACCAAAAATGTTATTTGTTTAAACGATGCGCCTATCAAATGGGCAAAAACATACATATGTAAAAATGTAACCGAAGGCATTTACCGCATTATACCGTTACAACATACCGTGCAGAACGTGCTAGTCTGTCTATAACCGCATCCGCATATCCATTTGGAAACGGCAACGGACAGACCACAGACCTCACAACGCAAAATACTTTTTCAATCATTTTTATTCATTCCTTATCGTTTTTAATCGTGATCAGGCTGATCAGGGTAGTTACAGCTCGTAACCCTTGACTGCATATGTTTTTAGCAAAATGAATATGTTTTTGTTTTTAAATAGTTAATTGAGAATTGAGAATTGTTCACCCTAGCCACCCTGTGTACTCACACACGGATGCAATTGGGGGGGAGTCAATGGGATGGTGGCTGGTTATATCTTGCACAATCATAGATTTTTTATTGTACGTGTTCTTTCAGTATTACATTTCAGTATTAAAGAAAGCTTATTTACAATTTATACACATTTACATAATAACACACGGAATTAAGAGAAAATTTGTTGCACCTACACCAGATTCATATATGTATGTATGTATATGTATTTTGGTATTAATTACGAGTAAACAAAAATATAACAAGAATCATTCCCCCAAAAATTGTTCGATTTTCGATGTCTATGAATAAGGGAGAGACAGACGCAGAGCGCAGCGCCAATTCCTTTCATTTGTGAAATTGGAAACGGAAACCAATGTCAACGAATTACAAATCCGTTTTCAAGCGTGTGTGCTAGCATGAGAACTCAATCGAAAATAAATTAAAAAAAAAAAAAACAAACACTTTGCAAGTATAACTGATACTCATACTATGTATATGATCAATGAATAGTTCTATGATATGTATGTATATCCAATAGCTCAAAATACACACGAAGAAAGAGAGAGAGACAGAGAGAGAGAGCACAGTGTGTCAGGCTGTAATGTTGTGCCGTATGGCCCTGTGCTTTTATTTAGTAGCCCACCCCCAACTTTTAGAAGCTACTGTGCAATAGACTTGATTGCAAGAAGACTCAAATGCCAAAACATTGAAACCTTAAGGTGCGCCGCTCAAGACATTACATATACATATATACACGAAAGACAAAGAAACAAACAAAAACATTTACTACTTAAGTTAGTGGATTTATATATTTATTTTGGCCGCATTCGACGAATATGTATAACATATACAGTATATATACATACATATATATTTAAATGTATTAACATGCAAAAAAAAATCACGCAACGAATACAAGAGAAAAATTTCAAAACAATATATACATATGATGACTACGGAGATAATAAATAATGAAACTATGTAAAAGGTTTACGCGTTTAAAGGTCCCCCTAATAACACACGAAATCAAGAATAATTAAGTATAGTTAATCCCCATATGAATGTGAATGTGGCAAAATCAAATTGAATGATGGTATTAAATGTGCACTGCACACATATTTGTATTCCTTATAAGGCACACTCCAACTCCAACTCCACTTCACTTCACTCACTCAAACGGAAATGTACACCCCTTCCCATACACACACACACACACACACCCGACACGCGACACACGATACACTCGCTCTTCTATTCACCAAATCGAAAGCAGTTATTTACGTATCGAATACATTAACAAAACATTTTGGAGGTAGTAGAAGAGATGTGAAAAAGTATAAAAGTGCGGAGAGGATGCGATGCTGTATTGAAAGAGTTTAACAAAAAAAATGAAGTGCGTATTTTTTCTTAATAGTAATTATAATATTTAAAATCACAACAAACCACAACAATAAATATCATTCGTAAAATGGACTCTTAACATGACTCTTTCTCGTACCCATCGATTGATTCATTTTGAAAGGCATGGATTGGACTAGGATTACAACAAAAATTACTTAATTTTGGGCATCTATCGGGTGGGAGGGTTTCAAAATCAAATTCGTATGACAACAAAAAGTTTTTGTGTTGCATTGCATCGAAAAAAAATTTATTTGAAATATATGATGGTCTTACATTGATATCTGTTTGAAGCATACGAAAAAATCAAATGTTTCGATCATCACCGACTAATTGATGCACAAAGCTAACTTTTACATATTCAGTGCCGTAAATTAAATAGGTACATAATGTGGCAAAATTTTGTTGGCCTTGTTTTGGCCAGTTTAGATATACATCCAATCGATTTAAATCCATTTCTGTTCTTGCCAGCAACGTAAGAAAAACAAGAAGGAATGTCGCAACCGATTGAAAAAATAAAATTCACTTTTAACCTTTGAAAAATAATTGGCAAAATGGTTTTGTATCAGTGGTCGCGTGGAGTCCTTTCCAGCGAGGATAGGAAAGTGTTCTGCAGCAGAAAGCAAGAAAACGTGCAGGCTTCGTGCTGCTATTGCATTAATTCCGATCACTGTTTTATATACATAAAACTTTTAAAATAAAAACAAACAAAAAATTAAAACAAATGTGATTGATCCGAGGACAGTAAAAATATGACCACGAGTCATGACTGTGAGAGCTCATTGAAAAGTCTTATATGTTGTAAATTTGGTTGCACTGGCAGCTCTTTACAGTTGTTCTCATAAGATACCAAATATATAGGTAAACACCAAAAATACATATTGGATTTATGTCAGATATAATAGTGCGCCCTGCCATTTGATATTGTCATGGTCCTAGGCTCATTTACCCAACATTTTTCTACCAAAATGTTTGGGAAACTCCAGGTCTATTTCTCTTTACGACTTGCTAGCTATTTAGTTATCTTATGATACATTGACTGATACACTAAGGACCAAGTCCTCTTTCTCTAAATTTCTCTCTAGGACTCGCACAACCAATCGCATGGCAATTTGGGCATCTTGCTAGCTGGCCACGGTAAATAGCCAGAGGTCTTGAAGACCCAATAATCATAGGATACTTTGGTGATTAGTGCCAGCAGCAGAATGACTTCGGCGGCTATCAAATAGTAAATATAGTCCGTCCAGTCAGGCGGCGACTGGCATAGTTTTGCCTCCTGCAGCTCAATGACACTCTGTGGTATATTCCGGCAGCGTATCTCCATGTAGTCGGGTATATCGGTGCTATGCTCCTTGAGCCAGTTCTGCAGAGTTTTTGCTGAGTTGCAGTCGCATTGCAGCTTGTTGCCTGCCAGGTAAATCCGTCGACCCGTATCCATTAGTGCGTTGTTTAAAAAGTATTCGGGTATCTGTAATGGGAATGTAATGCATTCAAATGCACTGCTCAGTTCCTTAGCCAGCACTCACCTTGCTCAGAGAATTGTTGCGCATGTGGATGCTCTGGAACTTCTCAATAAACTTTGTGCCCTCAAATTCGTATATGGAGGCTATCTGATTGTTGTCGGCGACCAGTCTGTTAATGTTATGATATGTGGGATTGGTTTGGAAGTGGTCGCCCAGACTGGTTATTTTGTTATTGGTTATATTCAGCACAAACGTATTGTCGGGCAGCGTGGGTGGCAGCTCCACCAGTCCCATGTTGGAGCAGTCGACATGGCATTTGGGCTTGGACTGGTCGTCCTGTATAATCATGATGCTCTCGAATCTGCACTTGCACATGCCATAGTTTGGTATCTCCGGGCAGTTGGTCATGCAACGCTTCGTGCTCTCCAGCTGTTCCACGGACACGAGATCCGTGGACTGAAACCACTCATGGGTGGCATTGTACAAGCAGTACGAGTGCTTTGGATTCACAAAGTTGTACGAATCATTGTTGATTATTTCGTTTAGCGGATTGCAGAGCATGCGCATATTGCCACTGGAAACAAACAAAACAAAATGGGTTTAAAACAAGAGGAAATTGTAAATCGAAATAGGGGATCCCCCACCTGATGTCCACAGTAATGTTTTTGTTCTGATTGTGATGTGGCACTAATGATAAATTATTTCGCGACATGCCAAAGAACTCCAAATGGGGTACGTCCTTGAACATTCGTGACGGTATCTCCGAAATATTATTGTTCGATATGTTGAGGCACTTGAGGGCCGAGTGTCGCGGAAAGGCATTTATCAGCTGCGTGATATTGCCATCGGTCACGGCCAGCGACTGGAGAGAGCGAAATATGGGATTGGAGAGATCCATGGTCGGCACTGTGAGATTTCGCACATGCAGATTTGTCCATTTTGATATATTGCTGCAGCTTGAGATCATTGACATTTGCGATATGTTGCAGCAATACCAGGAGTTGGCCTTGCCCGGATACTCGTGGCACTGGCAGCTGTTGGCATTGCGTTCTAGGTTCTGGCTGTGCCCCTGACTAGCATTGATGTGAGCGCCGAAACCCTGCGAGTCTGACTCTGGTGTCGTCGATATGTGTCCCAGTGCGTCTGGTGTTTCGTTTCCCTGGCCGTCATGGCCATACATGCACAAGTGCTCCTCGGCATAGAAACAGTGCTTCAGATACTCGGGCTGTTCCGGTGCAGCTGGCAGCAGCGGGACGGGAATAGTGGTGGAGGTGGAGGTAGAGGACGTAGCTGGCACTGTCGTTGCGACGGCCTGAGAGTGGGTGGCTTCAGTTGTGGCGCCAGTTGCTGCACCCTGCGCGATAGCCACAGCGGGATCTGGTGTCGTTGTTGGCGCCACAGTTGCCAATTCATCATCGGCTGGGCGAGGAGCTGTCAAGGAGTGACCATCTTCTTTTCCAACCACCAACGGCTCGTTCGCCACAGCATGCTGCTGCTGCTCTGGTCGTGCGCGTGCGTGTCCAGTGAGGACCACCAGCAACAGCCAAAGCAACGTGCACTTCTGCAAAAAACAAAGAACAACACATTAATATTACTGAATCTGAATCGTAGGGGAAGGGGGGACACGTACGTACGTACGGACATATGCAAATATTTGCTATATTTGGCGGCGTTTGTTTGCGCAATGAATTAGCTACCACAACGCGACGAGGGCTTGGCCCTCGCCTGAGGGTGCCGCCCTCCGCCTCTGGCCCTGTGGCAATTAGAGTACGTGCGTAGGTGTGGCACTTTAAGCGCCACAGGCAGGCCCTAGCCAACATCAACCCTACTCACACATCAGGGGGGGAGACTATCCAAATGGCTTATGCTTGTTTGCTCTTCTTCGTTTTAACGCCTTGGCAGCTTAATTACAAATGACACCGCTACGCTAACTAAGCAATTAATTAACGGATCGGTTAAAAGCGATAAGGGGTCCAATAAAAATATTAAATTTATTTAAGAAGCCTTTGATAGGTCCCCCTGATCTGCGGAAGTACGGATGTGGGAAACTAAATGAAACTTTACGTAAAAATTAAACTGCTTTGCATTTTACAAACTTCTGCTGGTCCCGTTTTAACGGTTCTTAACAACCTATACACTGTTTTGTGTACATACATATGTATCTATTTACATACAGTTGTATGTGAGAATGTAGAAAAGATAAAAAACGTACACACAATCTTCTACGAATGTAAATTTTCGCAAATAATTGATTTACATGTTTTAAAGTTTAAAAACGACTCTCGATTCTTCTTCATACACACACATCTTCACATGTACGTACATACATACATTAATACGTACGCATGCATCTACACTGCGCACTCGACTTACGTGTTTGAAGGGGAACATTGCCGTTTGATCTCTAACGAAACGCAGCTGCAAGTGGAGTTGGATGCTTATCTGTGCCTCCGATTGTGGTTCGACTTGTGGAAAACACTGGTTGCCGCCGAGTAATTCACATTTTCATATCCACATGCCGTGCCATTAAATGATCTGCGCATAGAAAATTGGCAGCAGCAGCAGCACAGACAAATGCTACCAGCTTTTTGGCGTTTGGGCGTTTTCATTCGTTGGGTGGCTTGCAGTACTGATCTACTGACAGATTATCATCAAGGAACACCAACAATCGAACGTTCTACATGTATTAGTTTTAACTTAATTCGAACAAAACAAAAATATACCAAACAATCATCAGAAATATACCGAAAATTACCTTACAGTTTTAAAATATACCTTGAATATACTGACGGACACGACAAGATGCGATTCCTCGATTTTGATATTCGGTTTAATATTACTAGCAAGCTAAGACTCTCCAGCTCTGAACATATATTTTTCTACGATTAATTAATCAATTTCCTGAAAGAGTTGCCAATTATAAGTGCTCATTTTCATTTGAATTAATCATAAATAAGGTTTAATCAGATAGAGGAGCGGTCTTCTGATGAAAAATTTTATGTTTTACATGGGTAACTGTGTAGTTAGCGTGTGCTAACTACACATTTGCTACAAATTAACTACATATTTATGTAAAATTCGACAGAGATCTAGAGATCTCGCTAGAGCGAGAAAATGTGTACGTTTCAGAAAAATTTTGGCCGTTGTTTTTGTATAGCCCCATAGCTGAAGCAGTGAGAAAAACTGCCGTTATCCACTTTTTAACATGCCATTTTTTCAGACATTTAAAAAAAAATTTAGATTGGAATGCCAAACCATTAGGAATTCGATGCTCTTCACGAATTAGTATTCGATGTGGCCTGGAACATGGCTCTAAATAGCATTTCTACTCATTTTCTACTTTGGTGGATTAGGACAAGAGGGTTAGGCCCATAACGCGTCCTATAAAATACGGGAAAATACTAAAAATATACGAAAAATACTAAACAAACTATAAAAATATGCAAGGTGTGTGACCTAAACAGGGTGGTCAAAAGAGTGAAACGCAGTGTGACCCAGCCAATCTGACAGTTAGAAAAATACCTCATCATTTGTAAAAGAATACCGGATGATCGCAACGACTTTTTTCTTCAATTTTGATATTCCGTTAAATATTACTAGCTAGTTTGCCCACTTTGCCCCAAACAAATAATTTTATCCGATTCATCAATAAATTTTTTACAACATTGGCTAGTTTTCAGAACTCCTTTTCATTGGATTGTTTACATAATAAGGTGCAAACAAAAACGGCCAAAGCATTAAACGAAAGTGTGAACTCCGGTCAACCAAGTTCCTGCATGCGTATGGACATTTTTATACCTTACTTCCTTTAATTAATGTTAAATTGGTTGTTCCAAGCTACTTTAAAATATTAATAATGAATTTGTATTGGATTGACATACGAATTAAATGTATCTAACGGGAACCGTATGAAATGAAGAACTTGATTAAATATTCTTTTATATACCGATATACCGTAATTATACTTTGAACTCGATTTCGACGTCAAAATATCCCGTAAAGTATATAATATACCGTAAACGGTCACCCTGGTAACAGTGCGTGAACAGTGAGCTGTTAGTGGGCTGCTATCGCAGCTGTTATATAGTTTTCGCGTTGCATAGCACTGATTTTTCTGATAATAATTACGTGTCTGTGTAGTTGCCATGTCGCAAAACTATTAGCCAAAAACATCGATTCCCGAAACAAGAATCGATGTTTACCGCAAATATATCGATACATTCATATTTCAATATATTTAACAAACAAAACAAAAAATTGCGTATTTCTTATCTTCCGATTTTGCAAGTTCTAAAAATATATTTTATTTTAATTTGAAAATATAATCAGATTTTACTCAATTATTTTGATGCGTTACATCAAAATTGAACTTTGGATTGGATTTTGATTTCGAAAACCACGTAAGCTCGAAAATGCCCATCAATACGCGGGAATTAATGGAGGCCATTGCCATTGTGGCCGACGAGCAGAATGTTCGAGTCGCCGTCAAGCAATCCGGCAAGGGAGCAGCCATTTGTGCAGCCTGCTCCTTCGCTGGTGGAATGCTTCTGGGCCCTGTGGGTCTGGCGGTTGGTGGCGCGGCCGGTGGCATCGCAGCATACAAAATGACAAGCGGTGAGTAAGCGGCTGGTTAATCGCTCACCTTTGATCGCATGATAATCATTGACTATTGTCTGTCTGCAGGCTCATTTAGGCCTCTTGGCGAAGTCATACTCAACGATCTGACGGACAGGCAGCGCGAGCAACTGGTGCAGCATGTGTCCAAGGCCATTGCCGAGATACATCCCGCCGACATAGTGATGCTGCTGCCCCTGATAGTCCAGAATGCATCTATCCAGCAGGCTGTTCTCAATACCGTCATGTCGTTTGTAACCAATGAGCTGCGAATGCAGATTGTTGATTGACGACCTGTGGCTGAGGCTGACGCTGTAGCTTATGCCATTTGCGCAATTCATGGGACGAGATTAGTCAGTAATGTTGTGATTTGTAGGTTTATTAATAAATACTTTATATTTACAATCCATATAGATATATGTAGATTTTCGTCAGACTCCCACGAACTACTCCCACTCGACATTCACCTGCTCCCAATCGTCAACGAACGGCTGATCGATGGTCTCAATAAACAGGCTGCAATACAGGCAATCGCTCGCGAGAATGTCCTCGATCTCCGTCTTGAGCTCCGAACGCTTAATTTGATGTTCGACTGTTGGCTGATTGGGAGCAGTCGTCGTGGCCGTCGTTTGCGATTGCGTCTGCATTTCTGCCTCCAGCTGCTGCTTCAATACGCCCAGTCGCCGACTGCGTTCCTTGTTGAGCAAGGGCATCACTTGCTTCTCAAGGCAATCACTGTGGAACTTGTGCCCACAGATGAACGCAAAGAATGGCCTTATGGGCAACATGATTTCGCAGATGGAGCACGTGTCCTGCGCATCTATGCAGATTCTATGCTCACGCAGCTGTTGCAGCTCCTTGCCTACGCGATCCGACTGCTCCTGGGTCTCGGCCATTTCACGCTGCAGCTCTTGGATACGCTGGTTATAGTCCTGATTGGGTATAACGAAAAGAAAGTTGTACTTTTCAGTCGAGATCATAGATCACAAATCCTACCTTTAGGGCATCGCAAATTGCCTCCTTAAAGTTATCTATTTTCTCAAAGTCAGAGAAGAATGGCAACAGATCCTCGATGCGCAGCAGATCGCACTCCTTAAGCAGATTCAGGGCCTTCTTCACATCGTTTGTTCCCTTGATATCATGATAAGCTGCAGGAGGCACAACAACAACGGAACATGAGTGAGTGGGTGTGGGAGTGGGATTAACTCAATTCAATTACCTATTCGCAGCCACACTTTGCGGCGCATTCTACTATCTGTGGGTCTCGACGCCGTCTCCTTGGCCAGCTTCATGTCGAATTTCAGTGCCAAATCCACCGCAGAGATCCACATGCGCAGTATACACTGCAGAAAGACACACGCCTCCTTCACATCGAGATCTGTGCACACCTTGAGGGCATAGTGGATGTCATAGTGCACAAGACTTTCGTCCCGGCCCTGAATTTCCAGGTACTTCATGAGCAATTTCGGCTCGTACTCTGCGTACAAATGCAGCAGGAAATTGTGAATGGCATCGTTGGTGGTGTTCAGCTTGTAGATGGCAAATTCCAAATAGCGAATGGTCTGCTCCCTCTGTTCGCGCGTATCCATGACTATGAGTGTGGGCACCAGCTTCTCCACCTCCAAGTTGGCGCCCTGCGCTATGAGCACATCGATTGTGGGCTTGGGCAGCTTTTCCATGAGCACTGGCGCGTACTTGTAGTAGAGCTGCATGTCGCGCTGCTTGCCGAGTGTCTGCAATGCCTCGGCATAGAGTTCGGCCTTCAGTTGCTGTTCCACCACTTCCTGGTAGTCGCCAATGGCGATGGCAAACTGGGCCATATTGTGGGGATCCGCATGCTCGGCAATTAGCTGCTGCACCGCTGCGCTATGAAGTGTTGTGCACGCCTGGATCGGCGGCTCTCGCATAAACTCATCGTATTCGGTCTGCCACGCCTGGCGCCAGTCTTCGTTTTGGTCGGGCATGTTGATTTGTATGAGGTAAAGATCGATGAGCCACACCACCAGCGCTTTGATGGCAGTCGCATGCTCCTCCTCCATGGCCTCCATATCCGTGGGCATTGTGGTCAAGCGGCTGAGCCGCTTCTTCACGTAGTTGATGATTGGCCGCTTGTCCGGCAGCACCATAAACTTCAGACAAACCTCCTCGAAGGACTTGCCCGTCTCCGCATAATAGTCTGCGGCCACCTCAAAAGAGCCCTCGCTGAAGGCAGCGTCTGCACGCTGCGCGAGTACCAAGTCCAGATGCTCGGGCACCTCCGCTGCGTGGGCCGTGGCGAGTTCGTATTGTCCCCTGTCCAGGTAAATGCGCCACACATTGCGCTCCTCGCGCGTGATCCTCAAGTTGAACACTGCCTTTACGGTGTACACATAGATGGCTCCGGTGATTTCATCCCGCTCGATATTCAGCGGCTTGCCGACTCGCGCCTCATCCAGTGGCTCCTGATAGACCATCTTCTGATTTAGTAGGCAAACGGCTCGTATGTGATCTGCATAGAGTAGCACGGCATGGTACTCGGTGAGGACGAATGCCTTGGGCACATTCAGGCGACGCTCCTCGTACGACAAGTGTTTCGCCTTCTCAAAGTCCAGGCTGATCAGGGTGTCGCCCAGAAGAGTTGCACTGCCATTCGCTTCGATCGAAAGCTGAAAGAAATTCACAATTAATCTTATTATTTCAGCCAGCAGCAGCAGTCGGTGAGTACTTACCTCGCCTACGCGTATGCCTGCACCGCACAGCCACGCCCACTGCTTTGGGTATTTGCTATTTGGCGGGGCAAAGAATCGTAGCTGGGAGTAGGTCAGGTCGGTCTTGCGCTCCTCGCAGTGTGGCTCCTGCACACCATTCACATACCCCACGAATATGGACTGGAGAGTGCGTTCCTCTGGCTTCAGTGTCTCCTGGAATGTGTAGATGCACTCCGGACTGGTGACCACAACAATGTACCGACTGCTATTGGGCACCCGCAACAATCTCAGGCCGGTGATTGGGTACTTGGGGCGACCCAGGCCCAAGTCGTACAGCTGCTTGCGCTGCGTGTGACTGTCGCTGGTGGGGCTGAGCTCCGTCTCGAAGACGAGGCCGCGACTCGTGCCCAGCAGGATGGGGCCTGTCGTCGACTCATTGCCGTGGTACGGGTTGAAGGCCACAGCTGTGATCTCGTGGTCCTTGAACTTTTCTATCCGACGCACCTTCAACTGCTGCGCTGTGGACGATTCGGTGCTGTGAATGTACAAAAAGTCAGCGGAGACTCCCTCGGACGCTGACTTCGGGACCACGGAGATGACCAGATGGTGCCCGGTGTGGTCCAGAAAGATCTTTGTAATCTTGTAGCCAGACCCCGCCAGATATCGCTCCAGCGCCACTTCTGCAAATCGGTTGTCAGTGTCAAAGTGCCAGATACTCCTCGTGGAAACTTACCGCCCGGTGGAATCGCCCGCGGAAGAAAGAAGCGCAATAGGGTTGTACGTTCCGGTGAGCCCAGCAAGCAGACGAGCCAATTTTTTGAGACAGTCAAGTGCATCAGGTCGCCCGAGCAGTCGCTCGGCACTCGGAGTACCATTTTCTGTTTACTAAATATCTCATCTTCCTCCTCCACATCGAAGGGATTGCCGGATGCAGTCGCGACATACGAGTTTGATGTTGTCACCATTCGCTCTATGCGAGGTAGAAATTTCGGCTGGTTTGGCATTGCCTGAGTCATTTTTCACAACTTATTCTTCAGTGGCTTAATTCTGCGAATCTTTTATCCTCTGCTCAATAATTTTTATTTTATTTTTTTTTTTGGGTTTTTTGTTATGGCCGCCCGCCTTTGCAAGGTGGAAATTGCCAAGTCGGAGAAGTTAACTTGTTACAGTTTTCCGTCAATTTTGTCGAGGAAGTCAATTAGTGTTTGGTACGAGCTGATGTTTTCTTTTTCAAAGAATTTGTAAATACATTATATTTTCTTAGAGATACCGGCGATCAAATGAGACTTAACCCACTTAACACTCCTGTATTTAATAAGTTGAGCACCCTTTGTTAAACCGCGGAAAATAATACTGTTTGTAAAGGCTCCTTGTAGCTCCATCCTCCTCTTTACTTACAAAATAAAAATGACCACCGACATCTTTCACCTTTAATGACTGAAATATGTTAAAGTTACATAAATTTTGTGGAAATACTAAATACCCCCCTGGTCGACAATGGAATAACGTTCTATTTTATTGATTGAAATCGTATTCCATGATTTTGATATTCGGTTTAATATTACTAGCAAGTTAGCCCTATCAGACCTAAGAAAAATAATTTTATCCAATTCCTCAATCAATTTTGTACAAGATTGGCTAGTTTTCAGAACTCCTTTTCATTGGATTTCTTATATAATACGGTTCAAACAAAATTGGCCAAATAATTTTTACCGGAATGTGACGTGATTGTTGCTGGTCAACCAAGTTTCTGTATGCGTATGGACATTTGTACACCCTATTTCCTTTTTTTAGTGTTACATATGTTTTTCCAAGCTGCTTTGACACATTAGTAATGAATTTGTCTTAGATAGACATGTTATTTACCCATTAATGCATAAAATTGATGCTCTATGTATATATTTATCCCTGTCCCGATACCCATTACTATACCCATAAGCTGCAAAATGTCGATTATATCTTTAAAACAGAGACTGAGTAGTAAATGCATTAATTAGAGCCTGAAATTACAAAATATATCTCCTTTCGATAATATCCTTTCACCCAAGGGTAGCAGATTGTTGCTCGTTCCGTGCCAAAGTTGCAGAACAATGCTGCTAATGTTGCCGAAAACTTTCCCATACGAATCCAATGTATCTTACGGGAACCGTATAAAATGAAGATTCATTGTTGAATAAATACATGCTGGTCCCACCACGAAAAGAGGAACTCACCACGAATTACGCTCTCTTCATTCATTTTGAAAAGTACTCAAAGTTTGAATGCGAAAAATGTCGGTATTTTATGTGCCCTAAATGGAGTTTACTCATACATACATGTAATCAGTGAGATTCTCTGTCACAATGTACAGCTTGTATATTTTCCGCAAGAAGATTCTACTTGTTCAATTTACATTACATTTTATCCTCTGCTCAAAAATTTATATTTTCAATTACGCCCCACTTATCGGTAAATATAGTGATGGACACGGTATATTCGGTAAATTCGGTATGTAGAATTCATCTTGAAATGAATCATATTCCTCGATTTTAATATTCGGGTTGATATTACTAGCAAGCTAAGACTTTCAGCGCTGAACAAATGTTTTTCTTCGACTAAATAATCAATTTCCTAAAAGATTTGCTTAATATAAGTACTCATTTTCGTTTGAATTATTCATAAATAAGGTTTAATTAAATGGTCTTCTGGTGGAAATTTTAATGTTTTACATGGTAACTACATGTTAACTACATATTCAAGTAAAATTAGACAGAAAATACTGGAAAATACGAAAAATATACGGAGAAAAGTGTGACCCGCATATCTGCGGGATAGCGCTATCGATTTAGTCGAGATGGACACAATACGTCCGATACATGTACGCGCTGATTGAAGTCAACCGACATTCAAATTCAAATTCACACTTGCAGCACACTTCCTTGCGGTGCAGCTCTACATAAGTTGGTTGTTGATTTCGGAAAATTTACATAAGTTTCACTTATGCTGCAGCAATGTTGGAAGAAGAAAACATTTGTCTTGGTTTTTATTTTAATTTTTATTAATAATTAGTTTTTTCTTTGTATACATGTAATTATATTATTTTTATATATATGTATGTATATATGTATGTTTGATGCGTGTATTCTAACCACCATATTTGAAATGCGGTTAGTACAACTAAGCATTCATAATTCAATCCATCTCTGCTTTTGTTGTTTTCAATAAACATCAAACATCTTTCATACGTCCTACTCGACCCATCGATTTCAACTGCTTCTTTTGTTGTATCCGCATTCCCTTTATGTATGTATGTATGTTGACATATATATACATACATATGTACATATTTATGTATGTATGTTATGGGACGACAATCGACAAACATTTTGCATTGTTTTGCACTGCGGCGGCCACTGAGGGTCTTAGGCGCCCATCGGCGGAGGTTCTTTGATTTTCAATAGTATTAGTAATAAAAAATGTACAATTAGTTTTGTATACATGTATGTTTGTATGCATGAAATGAGTTTTCCTGTTTTCTGTGCAATTTATTTACTAACGTGTAATCAATTTTTTATTTATTTTTATGATAAATATTCTTCATTCATTTCTCATTTTTCCTTTTTTTTTTGTTTGGTAATAAATTCGGACTTTAAAAGTGTTCGAAATTACAGATATATTATTCCTAGTAAAGTCTACAAAAAAAAATAGTCATAATATTATAATTATTATTATAAATTTTTCATTCAGGTTTCCTTCAAGTACAACTCTCTTTGTGCATCGACTTGCAATGGCTGAAGGATTAATGTTTGTTTGTATGTATGTATCTATGTATGTGTAAATATATCTGTATCTGCAACTGCATCTGAATCTGAATCTCCTTCAATCGGTAGATTTACATTGGCAGCCAAGTGCGCCGTGCCTCAGTAAAATATTCATGTGTGCAAATGGTAGAGCCGAAAGGTTTGGAAAAATGCAACCGCATGTACTATATGTATGTATTGTATATGTATTATGTATTTGTCTATTAGATAAAATCCAAAAAGTTGTTTTGTGTTTTAATTCTCAAGTTTGATTTGCAGTATTTTTGTTTTTGGTTTTTTGGTTTTTGTTTGTTTTGTAATTAAGTATAAACATCGCTATCGCTTACATGGCGCTATACAATTAATTTTAAAAATTTAAATTTTGTAGTTAATCACAGATTTTTGTTTTAAATACCGAAAAGATAAATCAATAAACAGCATAGTTCCGAAATGTATTTGGCTTCTTTTTTTATATTTGCATATACATAAACATACTTACATACATATATAGATGTATCTACATATGTAATTATGTATATGCGTATAATATAATAAATAATTTTGACTAATAATTTTCAATTATCTAATTGTTTTCCACATCATTTCGTATTTTCGAATTTTGTATTTACTTTGTTTTGTTTTGTTTTTTTTTAATTTTGCTTAATTTTTTGTTTTGTTGTTTCGTGATATGCGTTGCATTTTCGTCATCAATATTTACGCGTTTCTTCAATATATCATTAATAATATTCTCCCACACATACTCGTAGATGTACAATGTACATACATATGTAGCATAAGTGATGTATGCTATTCTCATGATTTCTTTTGCATGGTAGAGCAGATACACTCACCGTACACTATAGCCTGCTAATAGAATCCTAAAAAAAGATAGATAGAATGATCGTGGCCGGAGTCTATGGTACAAACATTTACCTTCACTTCCTACTTTCTGTATGTTGGGCATTGGGTAGGGTAGGGGTAGGTAGCTGCTAGTGCTGGGGAAAGGAAGGTGCTTCACTGTGGATATCTGTATGTACGAGTATGTACTTTATATCTATTTATATTTCTAAGAATATCTTTAAACGAACTTTACAGCTACATATATATACTACATTAATATGATTCAAAATCTTCTTATTAATGGTACGAATGGGCGCATCATCTTTAACTTATTTGGCCATGCTAAAGGAAGAAACTGTTCGTCTGATTCTACTGCTACTTGTGGTTCTTTTAGTTCTGGTTCTGTTTCTGACTATCGACTGCTACAATGAGATTGGTCCATCATCCAACGACATCTGGGTTGGGCGAAAAGGGGTATCTAAAGCTGGCCGGGGCTTGAGCTTCTGGAAGGGTCGAGTCAAAATTAAAGGCGTAATAAATTACTATAGACAAAATGATAAATGTAACTAAATTTGAAATGATATATTTTAGTGCCAGCATCGTTGATACAACAGCACCCACACCTTGTTCTTTGTGTTTTTTTTTGCTTGAAAATATATATTTATTGTGTTATAAAATAGGCCAAAACAATATAAATTTTGAATAGGTGTAGTTCAGTACATAAACATGTTGTATAGTATATGTAGAAAGGTCACAAAAAATAATACAAAAGTTCGCATTCACAGCTTTTTTTTTTTTTTACCTAAACATAAATTTTGTGAGATTAATTTCGTATTTTTTTCACAGTTTTTTTTTAATAAACATAATTAACAAAATAAGAACAGCCAAAATGGAATTTCGTACAAAGAAAATGTCAAAATGTTACTTTGTCAAAAAGATTTCATAAATCACAGTTTTGTTGCATTTGCATTATTTTTCGTTTCGTTTTTTTTCATATTCGTTTTAATTTCCAAAAATAAAGTTAAATTTCGTCGTTATAAAATAGTCCAGAATAAGCAAATATAATAAGATTATATGTATGTTTTACAGGGTTAAAACTATAAACTATAAATACAAAAAAAAAAAAGAAAATATTATAAATATTTTGATGTGTATTTTAAGGAAAAGATAAAAACTCTAGGCCTTCATCATTTGATCCCGGATTCCCTCCCTCCCTTCCAACTGATTTGATTACCTCTTCCCTATGCCTATGACAACTTAAAAGTATCTGTTAGGTTTTGAATAAATAAATTAAGACTATGAAAACGCTTCCATCAGATATACAATGCGCATGATGCCTGACTGCTTTCAGAGAACTTTGATACGTACGTACATACGTACGCCATGTACATACATACATATGTACATATTTAAACCTGGATGGAACTTTTTTTGAACGCTGGGACAGGAGAGATTCCTATCTTAATATTCCTGTTTCCTGTTTTCTTTCATCTGTTATCTGTCTGTCTTGTCCGCTTCCCGTCTGATTAGCATGGCACAAAGAATATTAATAACTCCGCCTATACTTTCGCCAACTTTTCGCTATTAACACTGCTGCAACGGCAACGGCTTACATGTGGTACTTGGTATTTGTTACTGCCCATTTAGTTAATAAAACTATCCTTTTTTTTTTGCTCATTCATGCGAGAGGATATTGTGAGAGAAACCCTGCTTTGAATGATGATGATACATGTGATATGCCCCATTACAATTTCGATCAGTGTGGAAGATTTCGAATAGTACCTGCAGTACATATTGTACTGTATTGTACTATATATGTATTACGGGTTAGGTGGTATTTGTATTTGTATGGGTTATACATAATTGGTTTTTAATGTATGAAATTCCTGAGACGTTCAACAGATACATTTGTATCTGTACATCTGTACGTTCGTACTTTTTTGTTTGGCGCGTTTTGGGTGTGTATTTTATGTCTGGTCTTATATCTGGGGGGGTCCAGCTAACAGTTTGCTATATTTCTGATGTTACTTGACTGCGGTTTAATTGTGGATAAACTCTATGTAGATCTGTGTAAATAGTTTTGGGGATTCTATATATTATCTATTGTATATATACAATACAAAGTCGGCAGTGCAAACTGTTCCACTGTTGTTCACTTATTGTTGATGTTACTGGCATTACTGGCATACTGCATTTGGCAGTTTATTGTTTTTATTGACATCATTTATTTTTGCTGTTGTTTCATGCTGATATTTGACTTGGGCTTTGCTTGCTTAAAACTTCTCTCCACCTCTCATTTTGTTATTTTAATTTTAATTTCAGAACATTTGTACTTCGCTGGTGAAAAATCACTGAGTTACTTTGCGGCTACTTTGTTTTAATGAATTGTTGTTTTTTTTTAATCCTCAAAATTGCAAAAAATTGTTACAGCTCTCTCTGGTACGAGTATACCACTACACACGTCCTAGTGTCGCCTGTGTATATATATATATATATATGTATATATGTAGTATATATGGTATATATACATGTATACATAAACTTTATTATAATTGTTTCTCTCTGCTTAACTCGTACGCATATACACACACACATATATAGTATACGTATACGTATACATATGTGTAAGTATGTATAAAAAAAATGATTTAAATTTCTGTTACTTTATTCGTCGTATATATGTATATATTGTATAAGTAGAAAAAAAAGTACTTTCGCTACTACATACTTGATATCTTTATCCCTGATAACGTTTTACTTCTGTTTTGTATGTTTTTTGTTTGTTTTTGTGTGTCGTTTGTTCTTCTCCGTTCTTCTCTCTTCCTCGATCTTTCTTCCTGATTTTTCATGTTTAACATTACATTACATTTGCATTAACTTTAACTTTAAGCTTACGTGCTACATTTACAATTAGGTCATTTGTTGACGAAAAAAAAAAATACACACATCATCATCATCATCTCTTAACAACTAAGGGGTCTGTTTCGCTTCAGCCTGCCTGCCGCCGATCTGAGGGATATTTGTTTTGTTTTTATTGGAATTTGACTTTGTTGTGGTTGTTTTTTTTTTTAGAGAATGCACTGGGGGTGTAGCTAGAGGCGCAGCAGTTGCTAAGTAAAATAAGAGGGTTTTTTTAAAACTAGGAAACAAAAAAAAAAAAGTTAGAAGATATTTGCATGTGTATGGTATTTGTATCTATGTGTCTATAAAACTTATGTGTGAGTGACAAACAAATTCTGTGTGTGTGTGTGTATGTGTGTGTGTTTTTTGTTGCACTTTTGGATTGGATGGTGGATTGTGTGAGGCAGAGAGCCCGAAGCTGAAGTTGAGACTGAGGCTGGCATGGCAGTTGGGTTTCAGATTCAGTTTCGATTTCAGTTGCTGTTGCAGTTGCAGATTCAAATTCAATAGTCGTGATATGTACCGTATTATTGCCGCCTGCTTGTCAGCCCCTCAGCCCACAACCTTAGCCACAGGCGCATCAGCCACTACAGTCAACACTTCCGCTTCCACTTCCGCTTTCGCTTACAATATGAGTGCATATGTATGTGCATATATGTATGTCTATATGTTTGTGTGTGTGTATGTTATAGTCCTTCGTTCTCTTCCCATTTGTTGTTTTATTGTTGAAAATAACTCTAATTCTAATAAGTATTCCATCAAAACTAAACGCTTGTGTGTTCGTTCGCTTTGTGCAGCTTTCAGAGGTATTTTTTTTGTTTTGTTTCTTTATCATCGATATTATTTACACGATTCTTGAGGTATTGCACATGAAGCAGCGATGTCTGGTCGTTGCTTCAACTACTAAGTAGGTTTTGTTTTTGAGAGCAGCACAAAGAACTACTAAATCTACGAAAAAAAAAAACATAGTGAGGTTGTGAGGGGCGGGGTGGGTGGCCTGGTCTGTGTGTTGGCGATAATTAGAATAATAATAATTGTAATATTTATGTAACATAATTTGATAATAATAATAAAACAGTTGACGCCAAAGTATGCCTAAGCTTAGAGATACATACGCATAATAATTAATAATTAATAATTATTAATAGATATATATTTATATATATATTAACTAAGATTTAGTGCAGGCGGAGAAAGGGACCAGTGGTGATGGCGCTGGCGCCCCTTTTTCCAGTGCGAAAACAATGGGCAAAGTATTTGTAGCTGGTCTTAGGCTGCTGGCATTGGCAGACCGACTGATTCTCTAAAAAATTGCATTCCAACTTAGCTCCTATTGGATGCCCGGCGGCGGCTGGCCCAGTTCGCTGGTGAAATCAAACAGGCTCGTCCTTGTGTGCGACAGCGCATGATGGTGGGGCAACGGATGCGGATGGTGTCCGTACCCGTGGCTATGCCCCACCAGGCCATGCTTGATGGCCGATGTCTTCAGCAGCCGCTTGAGCATGCCGCTCGAGCCGCGATGCTGCAGGCTCTTGTGCGTCGTCAGCGAGTTCTTGGTGCGGTAACGGCGATGGCAGAATTCGCACACATACAGCGTGTCCGATTGCTCGTGCTTGTCCTGGAAGTGGCGCTTCAGCGAGTAGTAACAGGAGAAGGTGCGCCTGCAGTAGGGGCACTCCTGTGGCTCGTTGATGCCGCCGCTGGTCGGTGGGGGCATGCGCAGCGGCACTTGCGGGGCTCCAGTCTGTGATTGGCCGACAACATTCGACGCATTCGTTTGGTTACCCGGAATGCCATTGTTGTTGTTGTTGTTGCCGTTGTTGTTGTTACCACCGCTGCTGCCGCTGTTGTTATTACCGCTGTTGCTGCTGCCATTGATGCTGCCACCCATGGAGGTGGAGGAGCAGATATTGCTGCCAATGCTGCTGCCCACACTGCCGGGACGCGGTGGCGATGTGGCATGGCCGAGGACATGGCCATGACTATGTAGATTGTAGACGGCAGCGGCCAAGCTGCCGTTTAGCGAACTGGTTGGCGATGTCAGCGCCGTGGGTGGCGAAGGCGGCGATGAGGTAGAACTTGTTGGCGAGGTAGCTGCGGATCGATTGATACTGTGCGGTCCTGCACAGGAGACAAAAAAGAGATCAGTTAGTGGGGCTTGGCATGGCTTGGATCGGATTTGATTATATTGGTCTGAAGTCTGAAGAAGATTTGCTTTTGCTATAGATTTGGGTTTTAGATTTATATTGCTGTTTTGTGGTTGGTTCAGAAAATATGAAACTAAAAGTGCAAAAGTTAACAAATGTGAAAATACATGGTAGAGAGATAATTTTTATTTTTTATTTTTTTTTGGTATTTTGGTTTGTCTCCCCCTTGCCGGGGGCGACAGGGATGTGGAGTGGGTAGCAGGAGGTATAGGGTACAGGGGGGAAGGAAGAGGTTTAAAATAAAATACGGTACGAGAGAGAGGGTGAGAGAGAGTGAGAGAGAGAGAGAGGGTAAAATGCATTAATGCTCTATTTGTAGTACTAAAGAATTCCTGAATTTAATTTGAGTTTTTTGATTGGAATTGCTAGCAGAGAGAAAGGTACAGGATAAAGCGTTGTAATATGTATCGATATATATATATAATGCGTGTAAATCGGTTCAAAATTTCAAAGTTTTTGCCACTACGAAACGCTAATCCGAATGATGATTCCAACTAATTAATCGCGAGAGAATATACAGAACGGAAACGTTTTGAATTTGGTGGTGGGGAGAGGGGAAGAAAATAATTTTGAAACGTTTTTATATTGTATTTGTCGAGCATAACTTGGAGCTTATGTTAAATTTATGTAGATGCGGAGGAATAGGTGGAGTTTTGTCTACGTTAGAGTATTGCTAGACTGCATTTTTCCTATTAGAGATACAACTCGGACCACTGCCATGACCATGCGACGTATCAATCAGCGTATTAAGCATGCAATTCCATCGCTGGAAACGCCAACTGGCCTTGACAGCGCTCTGAGATTGGTATAGAAAAATATATATATGTATATTTTTTCCAACTGATCTGTACACTTGGTGTGTGTGTTTATGTGTGTGTGTGTGTATGTGTGTGTTTGTGCTACTGTAAATACGGGGAAATTAGACTAGATTTTATATACATGGTACATACGATATTACGTGGGTACGGTACGAACAACTACTACAAACCAATGCAATAAACAGTCAGCATATGCTTATGTACAAATATATATATATATATATATAACAGCATGTATGTATGTATGTATGTATGTACGTGTGTGCATGTGGGTATGAGTTAGTGTGTGTGTGTGTGTGTGGGTGTGTGAGTATGTGTTGTATGGACGAGAAATGAAAATGTACGATTAATAAGCAAATACTCGTCACACATGCAGGCCAACACCACGCAAGCAAAGCGAGTGACGAATAGCGAATAGCGAGAAGCATGCAGCGGGTGCAAAAACGAAATCAAAAGTAAAGCAACAAACAATTACAATTACAAAATGTACACTACAATTGGACTGACAATCGCATTTCGAATATGAAGTTCAGATGTGCGTCATTTGATTTGGTTTTTGGATTCGTTTGTTTTTTGTTTTTGTTTTGGATTTGGTTTCGGTTTTGGTTTTGTTCAGTTTTGTGGTTCTTGTTTTGCTTTTCTTTTTGTAACGAAATAAGAAGAAAATGTAACAGAACGTAAAGCTAAAGGTAAGTTAATTATAAATTATGAATTGCAGTTAGTAAAGTTATCGGGCAGCAGCTACGATCACGGATCGAGCACGGAGGAAGCGTGGTGAGACTCTATTTGATTAGATTTGTATTTGATTTGGTTGCCGGGTCCCCAATTACCACGCAAACTTACCAAAACGAAAAGTGAAATATTTTGAGTAGTCTTGTTTCAATAGATATATATATAGTAGCTGTAGCAGTTTGGATTTTTATCCATTATTAACGGTTTTTCTATAGATTTATAATTATATTTCTATTTTTTTAAGATATTCTTTATACAGATGTATATGTGGGTGGTACTCTTGCTTATTTTGTACAGTTGCATCAGAGCGAGAACAGTAGGTAGGCGATGAGACAGAGAGAGATAGAGTGGGTGTGTGTAGAGAGTGTAGTGGGTGTAGAGTAGAGATACAGAGAAAGAGACAACAATACAAGTACTGGAAACGCAGATGCTAAGGTCAACGCTGAGTGAACAGAGGAACAGAGGATCGAAGATGATCAGATGATCAAAGGTACAAAGAAAAGAGAGAATGGACTTCTAAAGAGGTGTTAGTGAGTGTATGTGTGTGTGTATGGGTAGGGGAAGACAGAAGTCCAATCTCCTGCAACTTCCTTGATTTACCAGTACATTACCCGAATGGATTCACCAACGAGTGTGCAAATCAAACAATAACCACGAGTACTCGTACTCCTTGCATTTTGGTTGTGTGGCTGTAATGGTTAATTTAGCTGGCGATTAGTATAGCTGCATATGAAGAGATATAGCGAGGAAAAGAGAAAAGATAGAGAGATAGACAGAGAGAACGGCGAGTTCTTTCGATCAATGCTTTAGGTGCTCTACATCCTTTACTTTGGTTCATCTATCAGCTTTACAAGAGGTAGAGTTAATGTTAGCGAGTATGTGAGCGAGTGGGAGAGAGAGAAAGAGAGAAAGAGGAGATCGAGCGAGAGAGGGACTACGGTAGCGAGTGTGTGGGTCGTACTTACAGGTCGCAGATGTTCTTTTTTACATGAGTAGTAGTAGTTGGTCTATAGCTACAGCGAGTCTAGTACAGAGTGAGAGCGAGTAGAGGCGAGTAGTATCGAGAGGCGAGGCGAGTTTTGGAGCGCGTGAGCAGGCAAAGGTTATGTTATATATATAATATACATACAAGTATTTAGGTATGTGAAGGGCCAAAGCGGCGGTAGAGAGACAAGGTGATTAGATAGTACTTGCGTTAGCCAACGCTGGCAATGCTGACTAGCTGCATAAAGTAGTTTTGTATTTCTGATTATCTAGTTTGTATATGGTAGAGAAGGCTTTTTTTTTACAGTAGAGTTCGATATCGCAGTTGTCTCGAGATCAAGATACAGGTATCGATTAATGGATAGTTAGTGTGTATTTGTGAGGCAAGTAGAAAGAGGATAGACAGAGAGAGAGAGAGACAGACAGTGGAAAGACTAGAACAAATAGGCGCATGAGATAGATGTAGATTGAGTTGGAGTGAGAGTGAGCAATACTGCAGCGTGCAGACTGCAGAGAGAGAGAGAGAGAGAGAGAGAGAGAAAGAATAGATTGCGATAGGCCATGAGAGAAGGGAGATAGAATGCTGTAATGTTACTAACTACGTATCTTCTCGTTTTGTTTTTTGAATATTTTGACTACCAATGTAGTTTAAGATGTTGGGCTAACCTTTAGCAAGCGCGTGATCTTGTACTTTGACTGACTAACGAGTAGCGGTTAGCTGGTAGCGAGTAGCGAGTACCGAGTACCCCAAACTACCGAGTTAAAGTTGCAGCAGCTGTGGCGCTGTGTTGGTGGCTTGGCTTGAATATCAGCTCTCACATCTTTCCGACTTTTTTTTTTAGGCAAGACTCTTGAGGGGGCGATGGCATTTCTTGGAATTTCTTGGCTCTCTTGATCTCACGCTTCACTCGACAAATTGTGTTTTGTTGTTGTAGCTGTTGTTGTTGTTGATGTTGTTGTTGATGTTGATGTTGTTGTTGTTGTTGTTGTTGCTGATGAGCCAAGTCATGCCATGCCACGCCACGCCGTTGTTGCAGCAACATTTATAGCACTAAGCACAAGATCGACCGGCAAACTGGGACTTATGTTTATGATTAATATGTGTGTTTATTTATTTATTTATTAACTATATATCTTCGAATTATACATATATATATGTATGTATATATTTCTTTTGCTTTATAAATGTATATGTTGTGTTGGAAGAAAGCACGTTCTCTGTTTCTGTATTTGTTTTGTCCAAGTTCTAATAAGGAAATTACGTAGATACGTTCAGTATTCAGTATTTAGAAAAGGCAGCTTGTGCAACGAAAAATAAAAATAAAAAAAACCGAGCTCTAATTGTAAAATTGACTACGAGTACGTTGTATGAGGTATAAGGTATAAAGAAGGCCACAGAGTGTATAAACAGTGTACAATATATGTACATATATGTCATCAGTTGTTTATCATATCATTATGGTCCATAGGCATGAGTTGTGAAAAAGTCAGCAAGTCTACTACGTTTAGGTCGAACATCGATGTACATGAGGTCTAATCTAAAGTTCTAAACTGTCCTAAAAGTGTTCCAAGTAATGTCTTTTCCTATACCTAAACTTAAAGTCTAATTTTCTTTTTTTCTTCTTTTGTTTGTGTATAATATGCGTAAATCTATATTCCTTTTTGTTTCCTGCTCTCATATGTATGTATGTATGTATATTTTTTCCTTCATATTTGTCATATTTTCATATAATACGGTTTCGTTTCTTCTTTGTTCGTCTTGTATAATAGGCTTGTATTTTATTTTATATATATTTGTATGTTCTGTATATATATCACTACAAATGGCATTGCTTTAAGTTAATTAGTTTTAGTTTTAGTTTGAGTTTGATTTCGAGTTCGAGTGTGGGAATTCTATTTCTAGTGCTAGCTCTAGATGCTCGAGGTGGCAATGGAAGTGCCACCGTGTCTACTGCTGCTACCGCTGATCGTCTCAGAGCGCTGATACAGATAGTAGTCGTAGAGTGTCATTATTTGTCGCTGCTGTATGAGCAGCTGGTACTGGTCATTGAGTCGCTTGGGATAGGCGCCTTCTAAGCCAGGATCATGGGCTGTCATGGGCATACCAGTCATGGCTGTTCCAGTTGCGATTGCATTTAAAGTCGGTGTTGTTGTTGCTGTGTAGTGCGTTGTCGTCATGTTGGTGTTGGTGTTTGTGTTTGTGTTCGTATTGGTATTGGCTTTCTTCGCTGTTATTTGCTGTGGCACATGGCTAATGGCCGTGCCCGGCAAAGGTGTTAAATCTCAGATTGACGAATTAAATTGATTATAGAGTTTAATGTCCTTCATTTCCATTTCACCGGGTCGTGACTTGTGGTAGGTATAAATGTGCGTCATGAGCGAGTTGCGCGAGCAATAGACTCGCTCGCAGATGGCACAACGGTATTCCTCTTGGCGCACGGCGTGCTTGTCGGCAATGTGGCGCTTGAGCGAGGCTTTCGAGCAGAGGAGCTTACCGCACAGCTGACATGAGAAGAGTTTCTTGGGCGAATTTCCTGTAAATTGGTTGTGGATTTTTGGATTTTGGTTGGTATTTGTTTTTGTACTAGTAGAGTTCTTCATATGTTTTTTGGTTTTTGGTTTTTTCTATACATAAATATATGTAGTTTTTTTTTTTAGCTATTTTACTTTTCAGTTTTGAGTGTCGTTTGGTTCTCGTATACTCATTCTTATTATTCTTACTGCTAAAAAAAAAATGGTGAATGGTGTAGTGTATTCGATGTGTTCTGAATGGAATGCAGTTCACATATATGTATGTAAGAATATATATACGTATTTTTTTGGTATTCGTCAGCCGCAAGTGCGCGGTGGTGGAGTACCAAAAACAGAGTGGGCGGTGGGTGGGGCGGTAACAGAAACTGCATATGTCTGCGTATGTCTTGGCATATGATGATGGCAAAAGGGGGACATTAATAAATAACATTACATATACATACATAACGAACAAAATAGTAATTATAAAAAGTACACAAAAGAGCCAACACAGTCGATGTATGGGGCCGGCCAATCTTGGGCCACCTGGCACCTGGCCTGGAACGGGCAGGTGCAGGGCAGGGCAGGAGGCAGCGACGCCACACACACATAACTGGCGGCCGGGTGTTATCGACTTAACAGTTAACAATTACGGTTATCGGTTACGGTTATCGGTTAGGTTATCAGTTACCGCATGGTCGGAGCTGGGTGGTGCTGGGAGTGTAGGGTTGGGAATTGAGGTAGGCCTGTGTGTGGGTGGGGTGAATGCAGCGATCATGTGTTGGGATATATATATGGGGCCAGGTCCGTGTCAGGGGGGAGGGGTGGTATTAAAAGACTCAACAAATTACCCTCGTTGGAATAGATATCGAAGACGCCAAACAGCAGCTAGGGTGGGGGGGATTTCTGGAAGGGGGTGATTTGATATGATGATATATGCTATATATGTGATATGTACCATAGAACCCTTAGAACCAATTCAATGGCCACACCGCAGTTAATATGGGGAAACCAACACAAGATCCAAAAGACAGCGACACTCCCCGGGCGGAGGCAACCCCAAAAGAGTCTGTGGGAGGGGGTTTTCGGGTAAAGGCGGGTTGGGTATATGGGGCAAAGGCAAAGAAAGAAATCGTCAGCACGTACAATTTTTCACTTATATACATTCTATTTATTTAAATAATAACACGATATCGGTTTGTTTTTTTTTTTTAATTATGAAAATAATTTTCATATTCTTTGTAGTTGTCTGGGGGTATAGGAGTGTGTGTGTGTGTGTGTGTGAGTGTGGTATGTGCGTGTGTGTGTGTGTGTGTGGGCTTCCATCTTGCATCGTTTTGATCTTAATAAACTTTCTATACGATTTATGATTTTTTTTTTACGAAATAAATGGGGAGTTTGCCTTCTGTTTCTGTTTCCAGTTTGATTTTTGGTTTTAGATTTCTGTTTTTGTTTTGCTTTTGCTTAGAGTTGTGTCTAGTTGACATTTACATGAATATAAATTAGTAATTATTTAAACGTTTCATTTTTTTTCTTTGCATTTTTGCTTTGCATATATGTATATGGATGTATGCAAGTGTGTGTATTGTTTATTAGCGCAGACTGTGTGCTGGCCCGCCTTTTTGCTTATATACAGAGCTGTGTGTACGCACAGTAGACACAAAATGTACATTTTTCTGTTGCTTCTTACTAATCTAAGAGGGTTGGGGGGGCAAAAACTTAATAGTTTTATTTTTGTTTGTTGGAGTTTTGCATTTGCAGAAGAATGATTTGAAATGTGGGTTTGTCTGGGGGCTCTAAAGATCTTTAGATCTGCATGTGTTACGGAATTGTATTGTGGGGGAGGGTATTGTAATGGGTATTTGGTATTGTTAATGGAATTATTACTATCTCTATAAGTGTATGGGTTCTGTATTGGAGAATTGGTTTTGATTCTTTGATTCTGTCTGGCCCAAAACGGAACAAAACGGCATGAAACGCTACGCTGCTCCCACTTTCTAGCGTTTCATTGCCAAACGGTTCTATTTCTATGTTTATTTCGATTGATAGTTGTTGTTGGGCGTTGTTCGTGTTTCGTTCGGTTCTCCTATTTCTTCATCCTCCGATTTGCTATTTGATTTGACGTTTGTAGTTATGTATTTCTATCCATGAATAGGTAGTTACTGTTACTGTTACTGTAGCACTGTTTTACTATGTATTTACTGCACCATACTGCACTGTACTGTACTGTATCTTGTATCTGTAGTTTTACTGTAGTTTTGAGTTTATTTCTTATATATTCGCGTATTGTAATTGTAATTGTATTTTGTAATTGTAAGCTTTTATGTGGCTTGGAGCTAATGGTTCATTGGATAATACGGTATTTGAGTATGCATATATAACTGCCAAGGGGCTGTGAATGGGAGTGTGGCGGGTGGGGCGGGCTTGAATGGGTGAAAGGGAATGGTAAAAAAAAAAAAAACAAATACTCATACATATGTATATAGTAAATACATTGAAACGGATCAACTATTCGGTTTATTCGGGTATTATCTGTCTGTTTGTTCGGTATTTGGTATTCTGTATCGGTTTATCGTCTATCGATGTCTTACTGTTTGCTATCGATTGATCAATCTCTTACTGTTTGCTATCTGGGGTAGTAATCAATATGCTATTTTTGGTTAGATGGTTTACGGTTAGTTTATCTTCTCTCAGCTTAGTTTTACGCTTTATCCTGTTCGATTCTGTGTTTGTGTGTGTGTATGTGTGTATGTGTGTATGTGTGTGTGTGTGTGTTTGTGTGTTCTGAGTATCTGAGACTGTATCTGATGACGCTTTTTTTTTGTTTACATCAAATGCACACACAAGCAACATTCAAAGTGCAAAGCTGTGGTCTCTGCAAACTGCTATTCATAGTATTCATACTGCTTTGTTTTACAATTTACATTTACATTTCCATTTATTGAACGTAATAAAAAAAACGATGTGACATTGCAGAGGTCCGAGGATGAGCCGGCAGAGGCCAGTCCTCCTCGTAATAGTAGTAATAGTAGTAGTAGTAGTACAAGGAAGCTGTTTACTCGTGTAAATAACAAATATATTGGTAGATATGGCATTGCATATGGAGATCCAACTCGGGGACTCTCCGTGAGTGGGTGTGGGTGTGGGTGGGGACATAACAAATGTAGGGTTTGGGTTTGGGTTTTGGGTTGTCTTAAAATTAGATACAGATATAGATATAGGTTGTTGTTTTTTTTGTGTATATGTATGTGGTAGTAGTACATTAAGTATACTCGTATGTGCATAAGCTTAATAAATCAATCAATTTGGTATCAAAACACGTAACTTAGTAAACGTTTTTTTCAGACTTTCTTTTGGTTTGCCAAAAATATAAAAATTATTGGAAATATATATTTACTTGCCAACCCCCACCTCCCCCTTCCAGCGAATAGAGTTTCGGGGGTACGAAGGTGGGGTGGGTACACTAAGTGATAATCAAAAATAAGTTTATATAAAAAATAAAATTCGACTATACTCGCACACAACGTCGTTCCTCGATCCTTGATCCTCCTCTTTGTATGTATAGATACGTCAACTTCGTTCGGCCTGTGGCTTTTACTTTCAACTAAAAGGCTACAGCTACAGCTCTTTCCTCTATTACCTAAAAATCCCCCTCCCTCTCGCCCCCTCATATCCTTTCCCTAACGCTATTGACCACGGTATGAAAATTGCACGCTCTTAAATATTAAGGCCTTTCCCGCCTTTCGATCCGCTTCGGTCTCCAACCAACCATCCATCAATCTATCCGTTCATTCGGTTTGCGTAGTCCGTAGTTCTTAGTTTTTCCCTTTTTCTAAAGTTCTACTTCAAAGGATCATCAGTCTCATTTAAATCAATGTAAAAAGGATGCAAAAATGCGACAAAAGTAAACGGTCTAAATTTTGATTATTCTGCCAATTGGAAAATATATTTATAAAAACGATTAACTGAGGGGCCAAACAATTTTATTGTTCAAGTTAGCAGTTGATCAAGTAAATCGAATATCATTTATCGATAGTCGACGAGAATCGTTTATCGTTTAGTGGTTTATTAAACTAATCATTTATCGTTTAACGGGACTAACGGTGTCTAAAACCTACTCAGTCCTCATGAGATAACAGCTCCAATGAAAAAAAAAACCCTTCGACAAAAAAATATACAATGCCTCAAATCGATATCTTGCCCTATCGTTTATCAAGTAAAGCATTAATCGATAGTTGAAAAATCGCTTATCGGGTTTAACGGAGCCTAAAACCTAGTCAGTCCTCCAATAAATAAAACCATACGACAAAAATATACAGTGCCCCAAATCGGTCTCTAAATAAACTTCAGCGGTTTTCTTGTCCTACATCCTAACCCTGGTCCTGGTCCTACTACTGCTTCTGTTACTGCTCCTTCTCTTCTCTTCTTCCTTTGCCTAGGTAACGATCTGCCCTCTTGAAATTTTCACTTTTGAAATTAATGTTTTTCCCTTATTCTGTGTGGTATGCGTTATGCTGCTGAGTCCATAGTCTTAGTATATAATAGGCATATTCATATTCATATCCATATCCATGTATCGTATTCATATGCGTATTTATATATGTATAGTTATAGCTACATATATGCATATACATTACATATATGTATGTACAACATATCGTTCCTATTGGTAATGTATTCGTAGACATATAAAAAAAAAATAACCGTATGACACACATATACATTTATAGTTTTACTTAGGATCTAGAGTTCATATTGTTTCTGGTTTCTGGTTCAGTGACCTTTTTGCTACTCATTTGATGAATATTTTTAGTGGCTGCTACATTTACACATATGTTTATGTATCTATGTATGTAAGTTGTTTGCATTATATATTGATCTCTGATATCTTACAATAATACATACAAAAATAACAAAAAAAAAAAAAAGTGTTATGTGTTTCTGTTTGGATCTACAGAGAAGAATTGTTGTACAGAGAAGAAGTTTCCTTTTTTTGTTTTTTTGTTTTGTTTTATGGGGGGGGGGTAAAGGGTGCTCAAGGGTCGAATGTTTAGCGCATTGCACATTGATGGGTGTGGGAGGATGATCCTTGGTTGGCATCCGCATCTGTAACTCTGGATCATTGGATTATGAGTGGAAGGATAATGACGGTCTGACGATCCTCGTTGGGTAATACTCTGGGGGTTTATGTGTGCTTCAATGTCAATGTCAATGTGTGTGTGTGTGTGTGTGTGCTTGGTGGTGTGTGTGTGTGTGGGTTAACAGTCTTCTATCCGTATGCGCTCCACTTTGGAGTCCTTGTTACTCCTTTGCTCCTTTTTGCTTTGCTCCTTTCTCCTTTATGCTTTCTCCTAGCCTAGTTCTAACGACCATCCTCTTCTAATCGCATCCCGATTTGGGATATGCGCCAAAAAAAAAATGCTTATATTGTATATGTATGTATCTATACATTCTTTTTTTAATCCTGCCCCAGGATTCCAGCGCGATTTCTACTTTTTGTATATTTTTGTTGCTCCTCCTTCGGTTTGCCTTTAGATGTATCGTATGTATTGTATATAGCGTATATATATCGTAAAAGACTTTTGTTTTTGCTTGCTTTATAATCAAGTCGTAAATAATCACAGTTTTTCCATTTGCCTAAAAATGTTTTTGTTTTTGTTTTTTGTTTGTTTTCCATTTATTTTTCTCTCCTCTCGTTTCACGCTCTCCTCGCTATCTCCCGTTTCGTGCTTGTTCTTTGTTTTCGTTTTTTTGTTCTTGCCGAAAAAGTCTTTAAATTTTCCGCTATGTGAGATCCGAAATACATATGTACGTGGTAGTAGTAGTAGTTCTACAAAAATTCTCGCTTGTGCTGCTGCTGCATCATCAATGAATGATCCTGGAGAAGGAGTATATCGTTTCTTTCGTATCTTTCGCTCCATCTAATCCTTCGTGTCGGTCGGTCGGTTCTCTCTTCTCCTCTATCATCTCCTTTGTAGTGTGTGTGTTTGCCTGTGTGTGCGTGTGTGTGTGTGTGTGTGCGTGTAGGTGGCCAATCCTTCTCGTAGTAGTGTTCTCTCCTCTGTCACTGTCTCTCTGTTTTTCTGTAGCATACTTTTCTGCGCCTTGCTTATTGATCTAATAAATTCATACGTTCATAGGGATTCTGGTGCTGATGCTGATGCTGGTGCGGGTGCGGGGGATGCGTATGCGGATGCGGATGCGGCAGCTGATGCGCATGCTGGTGGGACAACTGATGTGGATGCTGATGGTGATGCTGCTGCTGGTGGATCGACAAATGGGGTGGCAGATGGTGGCCTAGCTGTTGCTGCTGCTGCTGCTGATGGAGTTGCATTGCCGCCGCAGAATAGCCGCCCGCACTGCCGCCGCCGCCGCCTCCGCCCGAGTGGTCCAATTGCGTGAGGTCAACGGTGGGCGTGCTGCCAGATCCCGAACCGTACGGTTCCCCGCCCCCGACTGGTGATGCCCCTGTGCCCGGTGGTCCCGCAGCAGCTGCTGCTGCCGCCGCCGCCGCTGCAGCCGCTGCCGAGTTGTTGAGCGCAACGTGGAACAGCTGCTGCAATAATTGATGCTGATCTTATAAGAAGTCTATGCACGGCTTGACAATGCCCGGCGACGACTGTTGCTGCTGCTGCTGGTGCGCCGCCGCCAGCTGAAGCGTTGAGCTGGCCGTGCCCCCGGCCACAGCCGCTGCACCCACAATGGGCGACAGCAGAAGCTCAGCAGCAGCGGCGGCCGCAGCTGCGGCGGCTGCCACCGCATTGCCGCCAGCACCACCGCCACCGCCGCCGCCTACTGATACACTGTTATTGGCCGCTGCCGCTGCAGCGCTCAGCGAGCTAAGGGACTGATGGAGACGGCTGCCCGGGCTGCCAGCCTGGCCCACGCCGACACCGCCCACGCCGGCTCCATGATGAAAGTACGAGTGATGGTTCTTCTGGCGTCGGTGGTAGATGCTCTTGTGGTTGTTGAGCGAGTTCAGAGTGCGGAACACCTTGTGGCACAGATTGCAGACGGCATTGTTCAGCGGCTGCAGATGCTGTTGCTCCTTGTGCCGCTTCAGGGTGAGCTTGGTGCTCAGCAGCTTGCCACAGACATCGCAGCGGTGGCACGCATTCAGGGGCAGGGGCAACAGCAGCCGATTGGCCTGTGCCACATCGCTGGCCCTTACGGACGACAGCAGACTTGCCCCCGGTCCGCCGGCGGACGAGCCACGACCGCCACCACTGCTGCCGGCTGCAGCCGAAGGCGACAGCGAGGCGCGTCGGTGGTGCAGCAAGTGGTGATGCTCTAGCGGTGATCCCGCCCTCGCCAGGGCATGGGCATGGGCAGCGTGCGCATGGGCATGGGCATGGTGGGCGGCGGCGGTCAACTCGTGGTGCGTGGCATGCAACTGATGGTGGCTGGGCAGCATCGACAGCGGATGCTGTCCGAAATGTGAGTGATGCGAGGGCGGCGGTGGTAGTGGCGGCGATGATGGTCCCGATCCTGTGCCCGGCGGCTCAATTTCTCGCTCACGGTCGAGCGATCGCTCGCGCTCACGTTCCCTCTCTCGCTCACGCTCCCGCTCGCGCTCTCTCTCCCGCTTGTGGTAGGCTTGGGGTGAGGGCGAGGGTGTGCCCACATGACCGTCTGTGGCACCGCCATGCGAGGAACGGGACAGACTTTCCCTTTCGTGGGCGAGGAGCTTGCTGCTGCTGCCAACGCTGCTGCTGTTGCGTTGTTGGTGTTGTTGCTCTTGTTTTAATTGTTGTTGCTGTTGCATATGCTGTTGTTGTTGTTGTTGTGGATTATGTTGTGTGGAATGATGTTGTTGTTGGAGGAGGTGGTGTTGTTGTTGTTGTTGTTGTTGTGATGATTGTTGTTGGTCTACTTGTTGTTGTTGTTGGTTGTTGCTACTACTATTACTAGAAGGATTGCCACTACCGCCGGGCACTATGACGCCGCCGAGTAGGCTGCCACCACCGGTGCTGCCACCTAAACACGGTCATATAGAGGGAAGAGAAGAAAAAAAGAGACAATAGTGACTTTTCTGTATAATTGACTTTGTTGTTATTTATTTTTTTGTTTTTTTGTTTTTGTTTTTGTTTGTTTGTTTGGTTTTTCTTTTGTATTTGTTTCGTATTTGTTTTGGTTTGTTGTTTCGTATTTGTTTTGTTGTCTTTGTCTCTGTTTTGTGGGTGTTTTGGTGTCTGTTTTAGTGTCTGTTTTAGTGTCTGTTTTAGTGTCTGTTTTGGTGTCTGTTTTGGTGTCTGTTTTGGTGTCCTTTTTGTGTTGATTCTGTCAGTGTGTTTGGAGTGTTTGAATGTTTTGTGTGTGTGTGTGTGTGTGTGTGTTCGTTTTGTTGTTTCTTGTATTAGTTGTCTCTGGTGTTCTGTGTTTGTTGTCTATGTTTCTGTTTCTGTTTCTGTGCTTGTTTTTCTTGTCTGTGTTTCTGTTTTCTGTTTGTTTTTGTTTGTTTGTTTGTTTACTTTTATAACACTAACAAATCCAGGCTCAAAACAATGTAAAATTTTTGCTAATTTTTGTTTATATATATATATTTTTTTTTTGCTAACATTGGTTTTTATTTTGTTTTCCTTTCTTTTACTTGTACTTTCGCTTGTTCTCTCTTTTATGTTTCTCTCGTTTTGCGGAGTGTGGAGCTCACTCATTCTTCAAATGGTTTTGTTTCTTTTTTCGATTTTAACGAAGGAATTTGTTCAAAAAACGCTGTGCTGATATTTCGATTCAGATTTCAGATTCGGTTTGCAATTTCGCATTTTCGATTTTCGAATTTTTGGTTTATGGTTTTTTTTTGTTTCTTTCTGGTTTCCCAAAATTTTGGGACAAAACACATGGAAATAAAATGGGAATAAAACGGTTTTACTTTTATTTTTTTTTTTTGTTGACTGTTTGTGGTTGTTGGCTGTGGCTAGTTTTTTGTGATTTGTTGATTGTTCAAATACGAATTGGAAAGGTTCTCAAGAGCTTAGCTTGCGACAAGCTTCGCTTCGATTCGACTCGGATTTTTCGATATCGAGACTGCCTTTCGACGACTCTCGATTTCTGGACTGCTGCTGATGACAGTTGCAGCTGCAGACCAGCTGCCGCTGCCACTGCCACACACTGCCATTTTTGTGGCATACGAATAACGTTTTTTCGGCAACTGTTTGTATATTTTTTCTTTTTTTTTGTTGTTGTTTGGATAATTTTGGTGGTGGTTGTAACCAATTGGGTGTGTGAATAATCGATAATTTCGTGGATGCTTTTTAAAAACCAATTTTTGTTCGATTTCGATTTTTGAATTCGATTTCAATTTTCTTTGAATTTTTCTCAATTGTTTGTTAAGTATTTTTTTTTGTTTAGCAAAATTTTGAAACATTTGTTTTTGGCCTGATTGATTTGTTGTATGTATAAAAATGTTTTTAGTATTATTTTTGATTTTGTTCTCTTTTTTTTGGGTTATTTTTCGTTTTTTTTTTTTCTTTCTTTCTTTCTTTTGTGGTTGCAAGTTGTCAATTTTTTTTCTTGCGGTTTTGTCACTAGTGTCTCTTTTTTTCTTTCTTTTTTTTTCAAACTCAAACGCAGCACCGTTTGCCTGTTGGGTTTGGGCTTTGGTTTTGGATTTGGTAAGAGGGTGGGGTACGGTTTGGTGGGAGAAGATTGGTTAAAAACGAACCAAAACGTGCTAGGGATACTGGTTAGGGGGTAGTGGTGGGGTCAGGGGTCACACTTAGTGTAAGAGGCTTCATCGAATTGGTTTGGTTTGGTTGGTTTGTGTGTTTGTGCGACGGGGGTAAATGTTTAGGGGCTGTGGGATGGGGGTCTGGGTCTGGGTCCGGGGCTTCTCTTAGTTTCAGATACTTAGCATTTTGTTAAACGGCTGCTGCTGGCCTGCTGATGATGGTGTGGTTGCTGGGTGGGGGGGGATTGGTCTTCGAGGGGTAAGGAGACGTTTAGGTGGAGTGGGGGGGTTTGTGGGCTAAGTATTAGTATTAGTTATTGTAATTTTTGTGGTTTTTGTTTTGTTTTTGTTTCTTTCAGGGGGTGCTTAAAGTAAATGAAGGGTGTATGTTTTTTTTGCGCAGCCCTTTCATACGAGTTATCTCACGACTGTCTGTATGTATAGGTATTGGTATAGGCATGTAATGTAGGTGTGTATGTGGGGGAACTGCATGTTTGGTGGGTGGTTGGGTGGGGGGAGGAAGGGTAGTTCAGTTCGATTCAGTTCGGAACACACACATACGCAAGAACGAAACAACGTAGGGGGGAGACAGCAGACACGAGACAGAGCCAAAAATCTTGCACCATCTTCTAGCTATAAGTGTAGATATGTACATATGTATGTATCGTATGTATGTATATATGAATGTATGTATGGGAATGTTATGATGAGAATATAACCAGAGAGTACGACAGAGAGAAATAGAGAGAGAGAGAGAGTGCTAGAGGGAGGAGAGGGATCATCAATTCGATTTATTCTTCTGTTTCACAATGCCGAGGCGGTGGTAAGGGGGTTGACGCCTCGATTGACATGCATACAACACTGAGTGGAGAGGTGGAGTTTATGGAGTGAATGGAGAGTGAATAGAGTGAGTGGAGTGGAGTGTATTAGTGAATAGAGTGAGTATAGTGAGTAGAGGAATGATTAGAATGAGTGGGGGGGGTGGGAGGTGCCTCAAATCGGAGGCCAATCAATCGATCTTGTTTTGTTGTTGTGGCTGTTGTTGTTTTGGTAAATGAAATATTTCCCTCTTCATGTGTAGACTTTTATTTGTAATTAATTCATGAATTGTTGTATAGAATCGTAAGTGGGGTTTTTGTGGTCTTCAATCGCACAGTGTTTACCGCAGTAATCGCTTCGTATTTATACATATAGATTTTTATTTATTGCAATTTTGCTTCTTGTTGTTGCTTGTTTTTCATGGGTAGATCTTAAGCTTACGGATATGGGCTGGTATTTATATATATTATTATATGCTGTATGGTTATGGGTTGTTGTATCTTGTATCTTGCTTCATTCTTGTTTACCTTTCAACTCTTAAGCAATGTCTAATAATTAACGAACACAGGTGTACTCTTGACAAGTATCCGGTCAAAATATTTAATTAATATTCGTATAACTTACGGATTACAAAATACACAAAAAATTGGAGCAAAAAAAAATAATAATAATAATATTTAGTACTAAAGTTAAACACATTTGTTTGTTTTTTGTTTTGTTTTCTTGTATCCTTAAATATATTCATATGCATCGTGATTCGTGTGTATGTATGTGTGTGTTTGCGTGCGTGTGTGTGTGTGTGTGTGTGTGTGTGTGTATCTTTTGTATGTATGTGTGTTTTATCTTAAACCCTAAACTATTCAGAAAATCTGTTAATTATATTTAGTTTATTATCGTAAAGATCTTTGCAATTGGTCGGTCGTTCGGTCGGTCGCTCTCCCTATCGCTCGGCGTTTCATCTTTCTTCTTTCTCCCACTCATACATACATACATACGTACATGCATGTGCGTGCGTGTGTGTGTGTGTATATATAATCTATAACTCTTCAACATTATATATATATATATATATGTATATATTTTATGTAGATTTAAGTGTACAAAAAAAAACACTATATCTTGGTCTTTATATTAAGTGTAAAAAGAGTGTTAATAAATCGTAACATCATTATCCATTATGTTCTTTTATCCATCCTTCTTTCCAAAGTTTTTATCCTCCTTTTGTTTTGTTTTTTTTTTTTTTTTATATTTATCTTGATTTTTTTTATTGATTTAAATTCTATTTAGTTAAAGCCATTTCGAAGAATTCACTACGGGGCACACACCTCTCTGCCTTGGGCTCTACACTACAACATTCATTCATTCTTACTTCCTTCCTTCCTTGTTTTTTTAAGGGCTATTAAGATTATATATAGCTAACGAGAAGAGAGTGTGTTGAAAAAGGGGGTGGGGGGTGGTAGGGGAAGTGGAACAGCTACTAATAGTACTTATCGATTTGCAGTATAAACTGTGTATCCTTGTGTGTCTGTTTGTGTGTGTGTGTGTGTTTGTGCTTAGCAAACTACCAAAAAGGCAACTTCTAATACGTAACTAGCCTAAGTCCGTGTGCTCTCGTCTGTTCTCTACTCTACTCTTCTTTTTTTTTTTTTACTTTTTCTGTTCTCCTGTTCTTCTATCTATCTTTAGTTATCTGTGTTCTGCCTTCCTTCTTCTTCTCTCTTTTGTTATATTTCTTCCTCCCTTCCTTCTACTCTTTTTTTCTTTTTCTTCTTTATTTTAAAAAGCACCATTTTCTCTCCTCTTATTTGCTTCTTTAAAGTAATTTAGTGTGTGTGTGTGTATGTGTGTGTTTATGTGTTTATGTGTCTTATGAATCTATGTATGTATGTAAGTATTCTGATGTAGATTATTCAATATTCAATGTGAAATGTTCAGTGTATTCAAATGCAATCGATTGAATCGCTTATGGATTATAGGGGGTTTAGGGGGTTTAGGGGGTTTTTTGTTGGGGGGCTTCTTCGGACTTAGGAATTAGGGGAACAAATCGTTGGGAGGCAAACTTAACAAAAAAAACACATTCCTAATATCGAGGCGGCCCTCAGCTTGAGGTGAAGTTTGCGCTGGCCAGGTGGTGGTGCAGTTGACGATGGCGGTGCTGATGCTGGTGGTGCTGCTGTTGCTGTTGCTGATGATAGTCAAAGTACATGAAACCCTATGAGGAGGAGTGATGATTCAGCTGCTGATGCTGCTGCTGCTGCTGTTGCTGCTGATGGTAGTAGCTATTGCCCGGCGTCTGCGCAACGGCAACGGCATTCGGCTCTGCCTTCGGTTGCTTTAGGTTGCGATGGTAAATGCTCTTGTGGTTGCGCAGGCTGTTCAATGAGCTGTACACCCGCTTACAGATGTTGCACACCGGCTCCTTGGTGGGGCGCATGTGCACGTTCTGGATGTGTCGCTTAAGGCGTGTCAGGGAGCTCAGGTTCTTGTTGCACGGATTGCAGCGGAAGTCATCACCGCCGCTTTGCGCATTGTTCAAGCTGCCCCCTGAAGTGTTTATGCCACCGCTCGTTGAGTTGTTCAGATTACCACCACCACCACCGCTATTGCCGCTGCCGGCGCTCGTTGCTGCCGCTGTGGCACTGGCCGTGGCCGCCATATTGGCCATCACGGCGGCGAACATCTGCTGTTGAGCCGTTGTGGGCGTATTCGCTGTGGGTGTGCTGCAGGCCAGTATCCCATTCGGTGTCTGGCGGCCTGAATTGTTGGCCTGCTGCTGTTGTTGGTGTTGCTGTTGTTGTTGCTGCTGCTGTTGGTGTTGGTGTTGCTGCTGTTGTTGTTGTTGTGGCAAGAGTGCGGTCACTGAGAGGCCACCGTTGCTGCCGCTGCCACCGCTGCTTCCGTTGGCTGCGAATGTGGAGAGGTTAAGGCCACAGATGCCAGGGGCATTTGTGATTGCTGTTCGGTTTGTAGTTTTAGTTGTTGTTGTTGGTGATGGAGTTGTTGTTGTTGAGTTGTTGTTGTTTGTTTGTTGGGAGTAAACGTTGTTGTTGTTGTAGTAGTTGTTTTAGTTGTAGTTGTAGTTGTAGTTGTAGCATTTGTCGTCAGATTACCTGACGACAAGTTTTGGGGAAGAAAGTCAGAAAACGTCGCATTAGCCCAAGGACAACGAGTTTTGTTTTGTTTTTTTTTTTTTTTATTGAATTGAATTTGCATTTTTTGTTTCAATTTTGCGTGATTTCTCATTTGATTTCGATTTGGATTTTGCCTT
The DNA here is from genome assembly GCA_035043285.1 of Drosophila subsilvestris. Classification (NCBI taxonomy): domain Eukaryota; kingdom Metazoa; phylum Arthropoda; class Insecta; order Diptera; family Drosophilidae; genus Drosophila; species Drosophila subsilvestris. The sequence continues at coordinate 3,606,613 of JAWNNB010000133.1, read as the reverse complement.
GCTTTGTTTTTTGCTTTTTTTTTTTTTTTGTGGTAGGGATTTTGGCCGGATGGTTTTGTATTTTTTTTGTATCAGTAAATGGAATTTTGTTTAGCATTTTTTGCATCAAATATATGGTATTTATTTTTTATTTTTTTGGTTCATTTAAGCTGTTGCTTCAGTTGCTTAGAATTTGTTGAATTTAACTTTGGATTTACTTTTCGATTGTTCAATCTTGTTCCTTTCTTTCAGTTTCTATATATACTTCTATTCTGTTCTGGCTGGTTGGGGTTTGGGGGTGCAAGGGGTCAGTGCATGACAGTGACAGTGCCAGAGATATATAGAAATATATAGACAGATGCCATATGGATATCAGTGGGGGGGTGGGGGAGTGGGACTCGGGATTGGGGGTATGGTATGGGTGTCATGGTATGGAAAAGAAAACGGAATGAATCATCGGATTCATTCTCTCGCTGGGCTGGGGGAGCTGGTAAATGTGGAGAAGTTTAATTTCTTTTTTGATTGTTCGTCGGACGTTTCAGTTTCAGTTTCAATCTCAATATTCATATTTTCTGTTTCCTGTTATTGCGACTGTTACTCTTTCAACTGCGACTGTGACTGTTTCACTGTGAATGTTCGTTCTCTTGCAGCTTTTGCATTCTTTCGTTTCGAAAGATCTTGAATGGTTCGATATTTATGGAAAGACTATACCGATACTCAACATGTGCAAAATTTGTTGGGGAAATTTTTTGTTTGTTTCTTTTTTTCGGTTGGGTGGGTTGTTGTTGTTGGTTTTTTGGAGGGGGTTTTTTTGTTGGTTGTTGTTGTGGTTGTTGTTGTTTCACTCATTACCATAGTGTGCGGTGGTGTTGGTGTGTGGGTAATATACAAAAAGTAGGGGGTGGTTGGTAGGTAGGTAGTTAAGGGAGGTTGGAGGAGCATTTCAATTCCAAACGTGAGAAGGGAGCAGAGAGAAGAGTCTGTGTGTTGTGTGCGTGTGTGTGTTTGAGTGTCTCTGTATGCGTGTGTGGGAGTGTGTGTGTGTTTGTGTGTTGTTTGTGTTTAAAAAACACCATCACCAAAGAAGGTTTTCCATTGTATTCCTGTTTGTTTTTGTTTTTGTTTGTTGTTGTTCGTGTAAGTGTCCTCTTGCCGTACCCGTACTCTCTCTCGCTCTCACTCAGTTTCTGCACGAGTGTGTGTTTGTGTGTATGTGTTGGGGGGACGGGCTTGTGTGTGTGTGTGTGATGTGTGTGTCACTTAAAAAGCACTAAAAATAAACCCTTGCCAAATCATCTATCATCTCCTCTATTTCTGGATCTTAATGATACGTCTTTTTATGCGTAATTTCAAATTCAATTTCAAATTCAAATTCGTTTTGTTTCTCTTCCTTATTCAATGTTAGCAGAATTTTGTTTAAAAATTTACATTGTGCTTAGATTTTTCGTTTACATTTGTTTTTTGTATTTTGTTGTTGTTGTTATTTTTGGTACAATTTTTGTTTTTGGTTTCTTTGCTTTTTGGATTTTGGGGGCTGTAGAAGGCTATGGGGGTGGAGAGGAATTGTTTCGATATTCAACTTCGGCATTGTTTCGAGTACATTTTTAATACATATCTGCGCAATACTAAGAGTTTTAAATGGGTAAAATATCCCACTTATTATATCCAGTTTGACACTATCCTTCTGTTCTGCTACTCCTCTCTGTGTTCGTATTATTATACTTCTGATATCCTGCTCTTTATCAATTTGTTTTTCTACCTATTTTCTTTTTGCGATTATCCACTTTCTTTTTCTTCCGTTCTGCACTAATAATTATTTTCTTTTTTTATCCTTTTCTATTTTACGACTATATTTTGTTATATTTATTTTTTTAGGCTATTTTTTTCTTTTCTTTTTTCCTTTATTTTTTTAACTTATTTTTATTCTGTTTGTACTCATGTTTATTTAATTTGTGCTCTTTCCACGCTCTTCCTCATATTTATGATTTCTATGATTCCACCCTTGATTTTCCCTTTCTACTTTCTGTTTCCCATTATTGGGACTGCCACGCACTTTCGATTCCATAGCCAGCCCAGCCCCCCCATCCTCCATAGCAGCCAGCAAAGGATCGGGGATCATGTGTTCTTCCATGTGCTTCAAATTCGTTCAATTCGTGTGTGCTTAGGAGATAACTTAAATAGTTTTTAATAGGTGGTGGATACATATTTTCGGTTGTTGAGTGGTTTTTTGTCGGGGTCACCAATTGTGGAACTTAAAATTAGTGAATTTTGAATGCTGTTTGCATGGGAATTAAACTAAAGGCATACACAATTTATGTATTGTTGTATATTCTAGGCGTAATCTAGATATCTATTCTCTTCATGATTTGTTTTTTTTTTTTTTTTGTTGTTGTTGTTTGTGTGTGTGTTGTGTTCATGTATAATAAATAGGAGCAACAAATATATATATATATGTATGTATATATAGAGCGTAATTTAAAGCGGTTTTTGTCAATCAATTTGTATATACTTTGAAGCCTTTTGTTGAGACGTACTCTCAGTATAGTTCTTTTTGTGGTTGGGTGGGAGGTTGGGAGTCATTTTGGGTGGTTGGGTGGTTGGGTTGTTGTGTGGTGTGTGGGAGAACGGGGTTGGTGTGTGATTGTATCATGTATCGATTTGTCTGCTTTTGGAGGATCGCCTGTAAGCGGCGGCTGTGGCTGTATCTTTGTATCCATTGGGTGGTGTTTTTGGGAGTTTTGGGGGATGTTTAGTAAAGCGGATTTAAATACGTATACGAGGGGTTAGATCGATTCAATTCTTAACAATAGTTTGTATATATATACTGGTCTCATATATATATATATATATATATATATACTATATATATATAGGTGTGTGGGTAGGTTGATATATATATGTATAGGGGGTTGGTCTCACGATTATTTTGGGGGGAGGGAGTAGAAATTTGTTGTAAATTTTGGTCGGTTAGTAAAATTGGAAAGTAAATAAAGAATAGCGTTAGTTGATCAATTTCTTGAGGGTTAGTTTTTTTTCTCTCTGCATAATAGAGTTCATGTATGTGTGTGCGTGTGTGTGGGTGTTGGGCGGGGATGTGTGTGTGTGAGTGTGAGAATGTGTGCATTTTTGACTCCTTCGATTTCAAGAGAGATTATTCTATTCTCTATTTTTTCTGTGTGTGTGTGTGTGTGGTTAAGCTGGGTCTCACAATTGAGTGGGAGCGTGTGTGTGTGTGTGCATTGTTTGTCTCTCGTGTGTGTTCCTGTGTGCGTGCGTTCTGTGGGTGTAGGCGTGATCATGTGTGTGTGTGTGTGTTTGTGGGGTGGGAACCATTTTTGCGTTGTAGTATGGGTCTGCCGTGTGACACGCGGAACGTTTGTACGTGGTGGTACGGTTATTTTTAGTGTGGAACGGTGGAAACGACGCGGAACGTAGCGCGCTCGTATGTATGCAATGGTTTTTTGTTGTATGTGTATGTGTCGCATTTTTTTTTCTTTTTTATTTATGGAACGGTTTTTTTTCGGTTCTTTCGGTAGGAGCTAGACCCCTACTTATGTATGTATACAAATGCCAATCTGTGCTGCTCTTAACGCGGCTTTCAGCTCCCTTCTAAGGTGAACGAACGAGGGCCTACTAGGAGAATCTTCGGGTGCGCACTCATTTCTGTATTCGTATTTGTGTATTCAATGAGACACTTGTGGAGGAGGGGGATTCAGTGTGTATTCAAATTCTGTGTGAGTGTGTGTGTGTGTTGGTTTTTGGGGGTGTTGTTGTTGTAGTGTTGGTTTGTGCTCAAAACATAAGAGGCCAAATTTTGGATACGATCGACAGGACACGACAGGACACGACAGGACACTCATTTATGTGAAGGGGGCCCAATTTCAATATCAATTTTTCTGGTCGAGTGTGTGCGGATGGGAGGGTCTTTTCAGCGGAAGGGGAAAATCTGGAATGGGGGTAATAATCGCCTTCCCTTCAATCAATAATTTAAAACAAAATGAAAATGAATATGGAAAATTCGATTCGAAAAACGTTTTTCTTTAGATTTTTTTTTTGTGGGGTGGTTTTTGGGTTGGGCGGTTTTTGGTTCAAATTTTGTTTCGTTTTGGTTTGGTTCGAGGGTTTGGAATATTTTGAGGGTTTGGGGGGTTTCATTTTGGTTTGGTTTACTTAGTTATAGACACAAGCACGACGACGTACAAATAAAGGAAAGAGTTCAATATTCAATATATATATATATATATGTATATATATTTATGTAAGTATTTGTATATATATTCGATCTTCAAATGCGTTGCGTTTTACAAATGGAAACTAAAAAACGTTTGACACCAATAAAATTTTTATTTGCAAAATGTACTCGGGTTGTGTAGTGCGGAGACTCCTCCTCAAATGATTAAGGAGTCTCACTTGTGGGAGAGTCTTGTGTTCTCGTGGTTTCTGGGGTTTGGTTAAGGCTCGGGGCAACAAACGGAATGGAACATAAGGTTACAGAACGGAACATAAATGGAACGCAATGGTACAGAACGGAACGCAAGAGACCGAAAATGTTTTGCAAACTCAAAATATAGGGAACAAACATAAAGATCAGAGGGTTAGGGTTATCAAATGATAATTTATATCAAAATTCAATTGAAAAGCATTTGCATGCTCTCACTATTGCTCCCTTCGAGAGAATGGTAAACGAAGCAGTAGAAAGGGTTGGGGCGAAACGAACAGAATGAAACATAATTGAACCAAACGTAAACGAGGCAGGAGAGAGGAAGTTATAGGATTGGGTTTAAAAACAGAACCTTACAAAATTCGTACTTTTTTTGTCTGTGTTTATCTCATGTTTTGATATCTTATTATGTTATGTATGCATATGTACGTGTGTTTTGTGTATGTGGAGGTGTCTAAGGCCGTATCAATGTCTATGTGTGCGTGTGTGGGGTGGGGTGTCTATGTGTGAGTGTGTATGTGTGTGCGTGCTTGGTGGCGGGGTGAGTGCTGCGTGTTGCTGTAGTACATCTTGCGGAGTTTGACTTGGTTTTTTTTTTTACTTTTGGCGGGAGGCGTGGGGTTTTTTCATTACGAATACAAAAAATTAGCACACAAAACAAAAACGGAAACAGGAACAAAAAATTAGATAAAAAAACAACGAAAATTGGTAACGAAAAATAAACGAGGAGAACGTTAAAACGGGTAGGAAAAGGGAAATTAAACACAACAAATACACGGAAACTATATATATATTTCTCATCTCGTCGTTGCAGTGTGTGTTTTTTTTATTAGTTCTGTTCTGGATCTGAATCTGGATATAACAGCGCGAGCGCGTAAATGAAAAGCCGGAAAAGCGAGCTCATCTAAAACGGGTTTCCCTAGTTTACCTGCTCTAAGCCATAAACACCAATCAACAAATTGAGCCGCAAAAGCCGCAGGACCTTTAGCGGCATCTGCGGATGGGAGAGGTCTCTCCGGATGGTTGCGGCCTAACCGCAGCATACATCATGCAACAGGCCTCCAGGCCCATGGCGGGTGTGTTCGAGATGGAGTTAATTAATTTTGTGTAGTTCATCAAACAAACTTGGGGGGTGGATGTGGCCTGTTGCTTGTCCTTGTTGTTGTTTGGTGTTTACTCTGTCTGAACTTGTCTAGAATTTTGTTTGCTAAGCAATTATCCTTATGCATTCATCAAAATTCAACTGACGAGTGGCGAGTGGCGAGTGACGAGTAACTAGTGACGCATCATCGTTCATCGTAATCATTATTAACATATCAGCATGGCGTTTTTGTCATACATAAATATCTTGAGTCTAAAAAACCGTGTATCTAAATTGCATTTTGCATTCGTTTTTTTTTTAATTGTGGTATTTATTTTTTTGTTTTATTTTTTTTATCTCTCGTTCTGGGGGTTTGTGATTTTCGTGGTTTTTGTTGTGTCTTGTGTGTGTGACCGAAACAAATGAAAACATTTACCATCGAAACAATCAAACAAGAAAGAAATTTGTACGCTTCTACGACATTTAACTCGACTTTTTTGTTTTGGTTTTTTGTTTTTTTTTGGAATCGCAAACAAACTGAAAAACGGTTTTTGTTGGTAATTAAAAAGGACAGTAGTTGTGGTTCTCTCAATCGACAGTTTTTTTGTTGAGCCGCGGTCTTTGTGGGGGGCGGGCAGGGGATGGATCGATCGGTCGTCTCCAAAGGTATAAATCGGTACAAATCGAAAGTTAAATCAAAAAAGTCCTGCTCCTGATCAACACGCATACATACATACAAAAGAATGGATGCATGGATGACACTGCCTCTCAAGTCAGTTCGAAAACTCAAACAAAAAATCGAGAGAAAAAACAATGAAAATAAAATTTTCAAACAAGAAAACGACAACAAAAAATAAACAATGAACTTTTAATTGAAGATCAAATAAAGATTATTTTCAACCAAATTTTTGTACGGGCATTAAATAAATCTCTCAGCATTTTTTGGGCAGATTTTTTAAATATTTTTTTGAAAATTGTCTTTTCTTTTTGCTTTTTCTTTGCTTTTTATCTGGGTTTTTTGGTATTTTTACTGGTATTTTTTCTGGTACTTTTACTGGTATTATTTTTATCATATTTTTTTTTTTTGTATTTTTTGCATTTGATGTAAAAAA
>JAWNNB010000127.1:0-83987 GCA_035043285.1 Drosophila subsilvestris | reverse complement strand
GAAGCTCCCTTTCATTGGTCGCATAGTTTAGTTCTCTGTCTTTCAGAGTTCTAGAAATCATGGTTATGGGTCTATTATTTTGCGACAGTACCGCCCCGATACCACTGGACGAGGCATCAGTGGTTAGGTCGAATGGTTGGTTGAAGTCTGGGTAGTGGAGGATGACGTCTTCTGACGCCAAAATGTTCCTAAGTTTATCAAAGGCCTGCTTCTGAACCTCATCAAAGTGTATGGGAATGGCTTTCGAGCGTTGTTTGCTGATCTTACCATTTTCTCCCTTCAGAATGCTGGAGATAGGTCTTGCTATCTGAGCGAAGTCCTATAAAACACCTGTAGTAGCTGGCAAGACCCAGGAATGATCTTACCGGAAACAGGGTGGAGGGTTGTCCAAACCCCTGAATAGCCTTGACCAAAGACAATTGAACTCTAAGATAAATAACGCCATACAAAATTGTTGCAAGCGAATTTTTCATGCTGGCTCTAGAGCTGGCTCCAGGCTCTCTTGAAATTTAGTTGAGAGAGCGCTCTAGAGCCAGCGCTAGAGCCAGTCGCTCTCGTATTCTGTATACATATGAGAGATCGGCTGGCTCTAGCGCTGGCTCGGCGCCTCAACTAGAGACCAGCTCTAACCAACCAAGACTGTATGTGTGCACACATATTCTCAAGCACTCTACATCTGCCGGCATACATACCACTATGGGAAATTTGACCACTTTTTGTGGTAATAATTAATAACTACCAAACGAAACAATATTTTTTGGTTTAGTTTTTTGATATAAGTTAATAACAACATGAGAAAGGTATTTTGAAAAAATGGGCGTGGAAACGCCTTTTATTTAATAAAAAACATATTTTAATTTTTTTGCTCAAAATGTAAAAACACAAAAATGTTGGGCGTACGTTGGGAAATTTTTATTTTATCCAAGAGGGCGTAGCACGCCTTAAAATCAATGAACAACAAGAAAAAATTATTATTTCAGGTATTTCAAAATTTGACCAGAAAAAGTGGTCAAATTTCCCATAGTGCATATTTTACAGCGCTTGAGAAATATACCCTTCACTTTATAAATGCTAAGTTAATATTTCAAGACGCTTAGCACCCGAATATTAAAAAACTCCTATTTTGTATAACCTTTATATGATAATTTATTTTAATATAGTATATTCGATAATAATGAACGGATATACATATATAAAATACATAATACCTCTTTAATACATGATTAAGGTCATTAGGGTATTCAGCGTGCACGTGTGAAAAAATGCGTATTCGCTTCTCAGCTCAAAAATTTGTTTGCTTGAAAATCGTCTGATTCGCACAAGTACGCACACAAACGCTCTTGCTGACTCTGTGTGTACTAACAAATGCAAGCGGATTCTGTTTTTAGATTCGTACGCTCTCAAATTTTGTGCGAGAGAGATGGCGCGATTTTCGCCGCTTGCTGAAAAATTGCTTGCATATTGCAACGAAAATGTATGAGCGTTACTTATCTTATAGTTTATATTGTCTTTGCCTTGACTTTATCGAGGCTTGTTCTCGTGCCCTCGGTTGACACCACAAATCCAAGGAATTCCACTTGTCCCTTGAAGAACTGGGACTTTTCCCTTGACTTTTGGTCAAGGGTAGTGAAGTATCTTGCCTTCCCCAGATTTGAAAGTATCATGGAGATACAAGGCATTGGATACTTGTCTGGTATGGTCTTTGAGTTAAGCTTGCGGAAGTCTATGACTAGCCGCTTCTTGTTTGAGCCCGAGTCGTCAGTGCCTTTTTTTCCAACAACCCATATGGGGTTGTTGTACGGAGACCTGGAAGGCCGAATGATTTTGTTCCGCAATAGGTCCTTCACCTCGTCATTGACGAAATCAGTGGCTCCTACAGGGAAGGGGTACATTTTCGAGTAGATTGGCTCTTCGGTCCTAATTGTGGCTATTACGGCTGTGTTGAAGGGTAGCATTTCAGTCGGATCTGAAAATGCCTTTATACGGCTGGACATCATTCTGAGAAACGCGTCCCTTACTGCTGGCGGGACCTCCATGTCGTCTACTTTTGTGAAGTTAACGCTGGGGCATTTGTGGAATAGGATCTTTTCAGATTCCTGTCCAAAGTGAAGATTTTTTGTCCCCAGGTTTATATTGACGCCAGCCATCAAAGGTTTATAGCTCCGGCAAGATAAAAAACGGGCATTTTATGCCGAATATGGTTAGGAGACATTTTTGCTGTACTTTATTAAACCCGTGCAGACATTTTACAACAAATGGGGCCTCTACAGGGATAATTCCCTTAAGTTCTTTTAATGGTTTGATATAATTTTTCGCAGCCCCAGTGTCTATTAAGAGGTTTAGTGTTCTCCCTGCTACTGTTCGTTTGACGAACGGGAGCAGGGACTCTCCCCTAAAAAATTGACAGTATCAGTGTCGTATCCTGCACTATTCTCTTCATCAATCTCCGCCACTGCTTCCGATGCTTACTGCTCGTATTTGTCCGGGTCGACCTGAGCGAGGTGATTGACCCTCTGACTGCGCTGGTCGGAGAATCTCTGGGATCCAGCCGGCCTTTTATACGCACCCTGTTGGTTCCCGTTATTAGGGTTTTCTGTAGCCGGTAGGCCTGTGTTGTGCCCCTGCTGCTTCTGAAAGCCAGTTGGCTGACGGAATTTAGAGGAAGATGGATCAACATCCATCATCTCTATTTTGTCTTGGCTACGGTGACCACCTGCTTGATGGATCCTCTGGTTGTTCGTGTAGAACGGGTTCTTCGATTGTCTTTGTAGTGATCGGGCTCATTCTGTCCGCCCTGCCTATACTTTGTTCGGTTCTGTGGCTTGCTTTCTAAAGCTCTTGCGTAATTCGTTGCAAATCGTGCCTATCATGGTTGGCCTCAATTTCTTGTGCCAAGGCCAAGGCTGACGGCAAGTCCGCAGGCTGTGCCGCAAATAATGTATCCGTGAGGCCTCTTCTTAAGCCTGAGACAAAGACACGGAGTGCGTCAGCCCTATACTTCTCGTTAATGTATTGCGCCTGTGCGGAGTCTTGTAACATGATCGTCTTATTTGTGAGAAGGGTGAGCTTCTTCTCGACCTCTTCGTAAAACTGAGTGATGGACAGTCCACCCTGCCGAAGTGTGGCAAGCTGTTGCTCTAGCAAGTGGATCGGACGCTTGTCCGAATATTTAAAATCGAGGCGATTGATGATCGCCTCAAAGTTCAACACTGTGTTGAACGACGCTAAGAGTGAGTCAGCGGGCCCTCTAATCTTGTTCCTGATTAATAAATCGCTTGGTAGTGCTTTGAACTCCCTGCAAACCCCTCGTATAGTTTATAGGCAGCTTTTGCTGCCTGGCGCCAGGAAACATATTGATCCTGGGCCCCGGTTTTACCGCATCCAAAGCTTCATCGCAACTTACCGTTCGGTTCAAGGTGACCGCCTCGTAGGCCTTGGCCTCGGGGACCTGAACTCTTGCAGCCTGCAGCTGGTCAGTTACAGCCTGCAAACCCCGATTAAAGTCAGCTTTTTGTACTTCTAGCGCAGAGTTGACCGCCGCCTCTGTAACAGCTCTGATCTGAACAGGGTCCATTCTTTCCACTCTTCCCTCGGGTTCTATTTCAAGGTATACAGTGAGCCCGGCGAACAATCTCGCTAACTCAGAAATGGGCATAGACGGATTTTTCTCGGTCGCCCCCTAACGTTTCGTTTGTCTTTGTCGTAGGTGAGGACCAGCTCTGCCGGGCCGTTGCTTTTGAGAACAACGACGGCCGAATATTTCTGAATATATAAACGTTTTATTTCTTTGGTTTTGTTTTTATTTTCTATTATTGGGCGATAACTGAAGAAAAGTTTCACTTACATGTTCCTCTTTTATTCTCTTCTACTTGGTGTATTGATTCTAGCCGGCCCAACTTTTTGGTGGCTGCTCCTTTATTGTTCTGCGTTGTCTTTCTTCTCTCGTCTAACGTCGCCGCTGCCAAAAAGCCGTCCGCTCTGGTGTAACAGTTTGGGGTTGATTAAATGCCTTTTATTTATTTATTTACACTCGAGGCTACGAGCTTTTGCGTGCAATTGATGTACGCACCTTTCCTCACCGTGATTTTTGATTCCTGGTGGTGTGTTGCGGCGATCTATTTACAGATCTCCCGCGGGCGTGGAGTTTTGATAACAATCTATGTGTTTTTGAGCGGGCGTTGTCTCCGCGCTCCACAGTTTCCACTTTCTTTTTACTTGTTCTTAAGCGGGGTTTGTTTCCGCACTCGATGTTTTTTGGTCTTTTTGTTTGACCCTTCTTTGCACTTTTTGCCGATTTTCACTCAGCGTGCTTTGTCTCAGCGCCTAATGATTTTCACTCTCCTTTTAAAGTTTTTTTTCCTGACTGGGCGCTGTCTCCGCACTCGATGCTGTCGATCTTTCAGTTTCTTTTCTTTTGCACTTTTCACCGATTTTCACTTAGCGGGCGTTGTCTCCGCACTAATTTACTCTCTCGGGGGTGGTTTTTCGATCGCGTTGGGCGCCAGTAATATTTAAATGCGGCACGGGTATTTAATATAAAGTGATATTTATTTCAAGTGTGTAGTTAAAAATGAGAGATTAAGTACCCGCAAGGCGAGGCGTTTAAACGTGAGTGCCACTCGGCTGATAATTAACAACTCACTTAAGAACCTAAACTTCCCAGCTGCGGACCTTTAGCTGCCGGCCACGGCGCTCGTCGCTGTCCAGCAAAAGTGCTGACCTTGCGCCTCGTGCGTGGTGTCCAGTGGCTGCCGGAATCCGGCAACCGCTACGACGGCGATCCCACGGGTGACGAAACTGCTTATCTTGCAATGTCGCAGAATTCGTCCAACCCAATGGACAATTCAGTTAACTCTTGTTAACTTACAGGCCTGCCTATATCTCCATATCGGGTTTGACTGTTGTCTTGTTGATAATGTAGCTGCAGCTGTACTGGTATACTTGTTCGTACTTGTTTAACCCTTTTTGTTCCTGCTTCTATGGTATACACTTCCGTTGACCTGTACTGTGTCAACCATATTTGCGTTTCTACCGTCGATGTGCGCAGCTGTCGTTTTTCCACATCTATGACTGCTCCTATTTGTTGCAATATATTTATCTATCCCTATTAAGCAGTCATTATTATCCGAATTTAAATCCAGTGTAACCAGTAAAAAATCCATGAAAACTGCGCAAACAAAACGAGACAACAATGAGTGTGTGTTTGAATATTCTTATCGAATGAAAGACATTGCATCGCACGGAAATATTGCAGTGACACATTTATCCAATATTTGATTGACGGCATAGATGGTAAAAGTGTGAATAAGACAATTTTGTACGGCACAACAGATATAAATCAATTTAAAGAAAAACTTAAGTGCTATATAATAAATATTGAAAAAGAAAATAACGTGGAAAAAGAAAAGTCAAAGCGCAACGATATCAATATAAAAGAATATGACAAGAAAGTTCAAAACGTAAACAAAGATGCTAAAAAAGAAGTAAAATGTTATAATTGCGGTGTTAAAGGTCACATGTCGAGTAATTGCCAAAACGAAGATAAAGGTCGAAAGTGTTTTCAATGCTTATAGGAGAGGAACTGTGTTTGCTTGCGGAAATTGTTTTTAATAGAAACGGGCTGAAAGTGCGCAAAATTAGGAGCAGTGAAGAACTAAACATAATGCAAATTAATGCAGAAATTGACAATGACGTGATTAACATTGACGCAGCAGCAAGAGAACCAGCCAAACGAGAGGCACGCGAACTAATAGACAATTATGTGCCAAAAAAGAAAAACAACGAAGATAGAGATGCGCATCACCTATATTTTCGCGTCCGCGCAGAATGGCGTTTATGGAAACGCGTATCGTCGATGAGTGGCTTAAAAATTACATTATCGACTTACTTATTAAAAAACGGTTCGGCAAGGCTATGTGTTGATTTTCGAAGGATCAATAAGGTAATTGTTAAAGACCATTTTCCCTTGCCGCTTATCGAAGATGAATTGGACAGACTGCAAGAGTCTAAAGTATTCAGCACAATTGATCTCAAGAATGCATTTTTCACGTGCCAGTGGCAGAATCGAGTCGGAAGTACACGTCGTTTGTAACGCAACGAGGCCAATACCAATTTTCGAAAGATCCGTTTGGATTTTCAAATTCACCAGTCGTATTTCAGCGGCACCTCCATGCGATATTTAGACATCAGTCCAGCAAAGGAGTTGCTTTGCCCTACGTTGATGACGTGATTATTCCAGCAAAGACAGAACAAGAAGCAATACAGAATCTGAAGGAAGTTATCGACACATTTAAGGAGTTTGGTTTAGAATTGAATATGAAACGAGAAGGAACGTGAGTCGCTTCTAGTCGCGACTCTACTTTTATACCCGTACTCAGTCAGTATATAAACTTGTGAGCTTATAATTGAAATTTTAAAAAAATTTTAAAATTTTACATTTTACATTTTTTTGCTACATTTGTTAACTACATCTACATCTAAAATGTAGATTATACATGTAGAACAAAAATTCTACATCTACCATTTAGATTCTACATCTCCTCCGCGAGAGGGCGCTCGCGCATTGCACAGGGCAGAGTGTGTGCGAGCGAGAAAGAGAATGAGTAGCGTCAGCAACGCCAGACGAGGTGGGGGAAGCAACTGAAAATTAATTTCTTCATTCTGGCAATAATAAAGATCCGATCTGTACCAGATTGGGAATCTGGTAGATATGGTCATTCTCTACGTTTTATCGTATCTTCGAAATTGTGGCTGCCACAGATTTTCGTCTTTTGTGGGGGCGGAAGAGGGCGGGTCGAAATTTTGAAATACATTTGTAACAGTGTGATATCACATGAGTCTGGAAACAAAATTTGGTTGCTCTAGCTTTTGTAGTTTTTGAGAACGAGGCGTCAAACAAGACGGACAGACGGACGGACGGACAGACAGACATGGCTCTATCGACCGGCTATTGATACTGATCAAGAATATATATACTTTATGGGGTCGGAAAATTTTCCTACTCTGCGTTACACCCCTTAACTCTGTTTGAGTACGGGTATAAAAATACCGAAAACGTGATCTTTTGCTCAATCAAAGATCTCCTTGTCCTTCGCTGATAACAATTTGAACTGTGCAACCAGGCTACAACTCTTCCACAATCGAAGCAGACGACTCATCCGTTTTGAAAGGAGCCCAGGGAAGTGTTAGTGCCAGGGTCGCCAGTACTCCTTGTTTTAATTGTTACTCGAAGTGGAAAGGAATCCTATTTTTCTGTCTAGTTAGTCCGAGCCGGAAATGTCCCACAACAATTCAAAAAACACCCAGAATGGCGGTGATCCTGCCTCTGCCTCTGTGGCTGTGGTTGTACGCGTACGTCCAATGGCCAAGGCGGAACTGAAGCTTGGATGCAGCGTTGCGGTGGAGCGAGCAACGGACGGGTCGCCCCAGGTCTCGGTGAATCGGGAAGCCGATCCAGCTTCGTGGTTCAAATTTAACCATGTCTTCGACCACACTGACACGCAGAAGGATATTTTCGAAGCCTGTGTCCAGGCGAAGGTAAGGAAACTGCTCGAGGGCTACAACGTGACGATCCTTGCCTACGGGCAGACCGGCTCGGGTAAGACCTACACCATGGACACGGCCTGCAATGGTGGGCCCAACGGCAGCATGGGTGTGATCCCCAGGGCAGTGCACAGCATCTTCCAGGACATTGGACTGCTGCAGGATGAATGGGAATTCAGTGTTAGCTGCTCCTTCGTGGAGCTCTACCTGGAGCACTCGTTCGACCTCTTTTCCCCACGAAAGAGCCCCGTTCAAATGCGCGAATCGGAGAACCGAATTATCATGCCTGGCCTGACCAGGCTAGAGGTTAGCTCTGCCCAGGAGGTAACCAAACATCTGAAGAGGGGCTCTGCCAGGCGGACAGTCGCATATACGGCGATGAGCAGTCAATCCTCCCGATCCCACGCAATATTCACAATCACCATCGAGGCCAGGAGGTTGTGTGGAGGAGCAGACTCCGTGACTACTTCCAAGTTCAACTTGGTGGATCTGGCCGGCTCGGAGCGCTGCACCAAGACTTTGGCCAGAGGCGACCGCTTCAAGGAGGGCGTCAACATAAACAAGAGTCTCCTTGCCCTGGGCAACGTCCTGAACGCCTTGGGCTCCGCTCACACTCGGCCTGCACACGTTCCCTACCGACAGTCCAAGCTGACGCGCTTCCTGCAGGAGTCGCTGGGGGGCAACTCGATCACACTGATGATTGCCTGCGTCAGTCCCTCCGACTACAATGTGGCAGAGACCATGAGCACCCTGCGCTATGCGAATCGAACTCTCCGAATGAGGAACAGGCCGGTGATCAACATGATCCCGCCTGTGGACGAGTTCGTCATTCAGCAGCAGCGCAGGGAGCTGCAGGCCTCCGGAGAGTTACACCCCAAGAGTTCCACCGACCAAATATCGGGAGTGACTGAAGAGCAACAGAGTGAGGATGACGATGGTGGTGTTGTCGGTACCCTAATGGAGCAGGTGGAGGAGATAGATCTTGACTTTCACGATCTGCAGGTGCACAGCCAGGAGGCTCGGCACCAGTTGAACGATGGTCGCGGGGACGAGGTACCAGTACCCAAGCTGCTCGAAGTCACGACAGAGAAGATCACCAGCGAGCAAACTAAACTGATCGACGCACTGTGCTCCCTTAACCAGACCCTGGAGCAAAAGCAGTTGCTGTACGACTTCACCTGCTGCTACTACTCGGAGCAGGAGGCCGACGACGGGGAAGCTGGTGCAGATCTCTTGGGCAAGGGGCGCGCACTGCTCAATCAGCTGTGCCACATGAAGACGAAGGAGATTTCGGGCACCGTAGCCGAGGAGCGAAACAAGCAGATGGAGCTGCAGGAACAGATCAACAGGCATCTCACCCTGGTCAAAGAGGTGAGGATGCACAGTGCGGATCGCGATATTTTGGATAAACTCAACGCCGAAATGAAGGCCATAAACGAGTCCAAATGGCAAATTATCCAGCAGTACCGCCAGTCGAAGATGGAGAAGAAGATGGTGCAGCTGATCCAGGGCGAGAGCAAGGACTGTAAGACGAAGGGAAAAAATATGGAAAAGGGCGTGGATGCCCAGGCTACGGAGAAGCAGCTCAGTGATAGCGATGCACCCGATGGCCAGCTATCGGCACAGAACAAAGAGAAGACCATTGACCCAAGGGACTCTTCAAAGTGGATCGATGACGAGTTGGATGTCATTATCTCTCTGGTGGACGCTGAGCACGACTTGGAGAATCGGGAGGCGATTACCAACGAACACAATAATGTCAGAGAGAAGCTGTCTAACGCGGACTTGGACGAGACCAGGAATGCCAGATGCCTGGTGCAGAACGGGGAGGAACACGAGAAGCGCATCGCCCACTTGAATGATCTTCAGCAGAAGGCGAGCATCAAAGACTTGGACAGCCGCCTCCGGTGCTTCACTTCAGAGAACATTGACGAGTTGCGAGAAATCCACCAGAAGACGCTCAACGCCCTCGTCCTGCAGCGGCGCCAGCAGGTGCTCTGGAAGAACGAGCAGCAGGACATGGGCGACAAGCTACAAGAGAAAGATAAACAGATCCAAGCCCTGACCGGGCACCTGTCCCAGGCCAATGCACACAAGGAAGCGCTGATTCAGAAGGTGAGCCTCCTGCTACGCTCCCACGAAGCCCTCCAGCGGATGGACGAGCATCTCAGTGAACATTCCGATGAGAGCGGGGATACAAGCCACAATAACGAAGAGTTCCATCAGCCCACAGGCAAGTCCCACACCATTCCAATTCAATAGAATCTTGTATCTTGAATCTTAAATTTCTTTTTTTCCGATTAAAAAAATAATCCCTGTGTAGGAAGCAGCGAGACGCAGGCCAGCAGCAGAACCGGCGACAGCGGCTCAGAAGACTTTCCACTCTCCACATCGGAAGCCCAGGATCTTGGCGGAACTTCCTCAGAGCAAGGCTAAACCGGCCAATTGATCTTCAAGAATACGGAACCATTCTCTTCTTACATGTCTTGCTGCCGGATTTGGTTCCGTCGGAGTTGGGATCGTTCGATCCCGCGTGTAGTCTGCCTCCGCTCGATCTTCCTCCTCGAAGAAGACTCTTCGGCAGCCTAAATAAATTGATTTGGTTTAGTTTTCGTTTCAAATTACTTCAACGATTAAATACATTTATGTATATATTTTGTTACCAACCGGAGCAAAGGGTGTTTTTTAATCGCAACCATCAATAGGACAGCTTAAACTAACACAGGAATTGAATTGCCAGAATTGTTTTATGCATTCCACTCGTTCGTATACGCATTTTATTTCAGTGCCTATTAGAGGGCTTTTATTAATCAGTGTCACATTTTTATTATCCATGTCGTATCCATGGGTAATTGCAAAATCAGGAGTTAGTCTGGACTCCGTTGGTGTGCAGCACAATGATGTTGAATCTAGGCAGAATTGTTGATGATTTATACCGTTATCGGTTCCCTATTTGAATAAGTGTTTTGAACTTATTATTTGTGTTGTCCCAGTGCGGGAAGATAAATGGTGTCGTAGGGATTGCAACCGGTATGGCCTTGCCAGTGCTTGGTACAAAATAATAGAATTTACATTTAATTTCATTATGGTTCGATCCACTTTAACTTAATTCATCATTTAATAATGGATATAAAACTAAACAAAACCACTTTAAAATAAATCAACTGTCGTAGAGATAAATCTGTGTAGAATATTATTCCTAAAATATTCTTGGTAAAGTCACGGGAGGGCATGGAGACATTTCACTATCGTGACACAGTGGGACTCTGCATACACTCATACACAATATTAAGAAAACTTAATTAACTAATTAAGCAGAGCCTTACCCCTACCCCACCATAAATACATGCAAATTATTAAGTTATTATCCACTGTATGACCGGGGTATCAGCCACCGGCAGAGAAAGATTTGGTTTTTGTTAAATGTTTATTCCCGGCCAACCGGCGCGGTTCAGAATCAGATTAGATTAAATCTAAACTTAAGTGAATATAATAAAATAATTTGAGTTGCCCTCCAGTTCGGGCAGCGCTGCCTCGCAGCGGTCCCCAATTCTGCATCGTCAGCAGCTCGTGCAGACATCCGCGACCAGCGGATGTTTGTTCAACATAGTAACTTGATGCCGCCCATCGACTCCAGTGCGGTATCATCGTTCTTCCAAATGGAATTCCACTGATACCCAGCAGTTAGTGGGTAGAGTGGTTGCCCTCGACACTCTCAAACTTTCGATCATCGCGTTGATTTGGCTCACATCACTCTTCTTTTTGAGATGGAATCTAATGTAGACGATTCCACCTAGAACTCCGCACAGAGTCATTCCCAGCCCGAAAGCGAGGATCGGATTCAGCCCGACCGTAGCATCCTGCTCGACTTCCTTGATGTAGTTTAGGTTATCTTCGCTGAGCTGACGAAGGAATGGTAAGCTCAGGATCGTCTCATGCCCAGTAATGTTTAGGGCGGGCACTGATGCAATGCCCGGGGATCGCTGTTGGATGTAATGGCGATTCCGGAACCGGGAACCGTTGATGGTCGCGAAGTCATTGAAGGTGACCAGCTGCGTACCCGAGGTTGTGATCAGTGTGTCTGAGTCGCAGCTGATTGTGGCAGGCCTGTTGTTGATGATTGCCATACCATCGTCTATGAGGGCGATGGGCTCCAGGTGGCTCGGTTGCGACAGGCAATGAGCGGTGCCCCCGGAGTGTAATCCCTGCGCGCAGGAACCCCTCGTTTCTCTTTTGCAGAATGTGGACGTGGTCGTGGGGGTGCAGCTCGTGACGGGCCCTACTTGGCCACCGCACTCGGCTACGGTGTTCTCCGTCAATCGTAGTATCGTTCCGTTTTGCTCAACCGGGAATACCATGATTTTTTTACATGCTATGCTAACTCTAGGGTATTATATTATGAAATGGATTATGTTATTGGATTTCAAGATTTTAATTCTAGATACTTCTAATAAGTTTGAAACTGTGACTCCTGTGAATTGGTCAGCGAGTACAGATTCTATCTCAGTGTGGTCCAATATGGAAGGGTTTACGATGTTGGCTTTTGCAAGGGTGATTGTGAGCATTAGGTTGCAAATTTCGGCAATTCGAATTATATTTCTAGCTAACAAGGTTTCGTACAGGTGGACCGTGTCGATTTGCGCTCTCTTCTCTATGCCGAGGATCTGGTTTACTGTACGCTTAAGGTCATTCAACTGACTTTGAACCTTTGTGTTTATTTTGATTTGCCTATTGTTTGCCTGCACCAGTTGTGCTTCTGTGAATCTAGTGTTTTCTAAGTCGGAGGCGTCTGGCGTGCCGGCCAGCCGTACCTAGGATGCCTAAGCTTCTTGCCAGCCTTTGGTGAATACCAATGTCGGAAAACATATCCCTGATGTGGTTGCAGTCAACGTCCAGTAACTGTCTCATGTGGGATTGCGGAAACCGTTCTGCCATTCCGGCGGTCTCATCGACAATGCGCCCGTATTCGGTCAAGTTTGCTGTATGCTTGACATAATCTAGCCCATTCCAAACCAGAACAGTTCCGTTCGTAATGGGAATGTAGCTTGAGTGGGAGTAGTCCGTGACGCGCGCCGTGACTATTGTTAAAAGGTGAAGTACCCAGACAATCCTGCGGATAAGAATACGTATAAAATATAAGCAATAAAAACTAAGCAAATACCACCACCAATTAACTTTCCTTAGACCTATAAGGAGCAGCTACCTGAGGTTGTCCTTATGGACCTCCCTCCCCTTAATCAGGACTGTTGTCCCCAAGTCCGCCTCAACTGCTTCCTCCACATATAAGGGGGTGAGCTTATTTCCTAGGCGTCTATAGGACTTAACTAAAACTTTTTCGCCCACACTAAAAACTCTGTTCTGGCGTGCTTGGTTGGCTCGATTGTTCTGTACAATCTGGGCCTTTTGCACTTTGTTCTGAATTTCCTTGTTTATTTCCGCTGCCACAGCGTCTTGGCATTCATCTGTCCAGTCAAATGGAACATTCCTTTTACATAATCTAGTTATGTGCCGGGAATAGTCGGCGAAGTTTCTAATAAAACGTCTGTAGTAATTGCAGAATGCAACGAATCTTCTAGCGCTGTCCGCGTCATGCGGGACTGGATAATTGTTGATGACGTCATATTTCTTGTCATCTGGCAAGATTCCTTTATCTGTGCATTTATGACCGAGAAAGGTCACTTCATGCATAAAAATGAACATTTTTGTGGATGTAATTTCAGGTTGTGTTTCCTGCATACCTCAAAAATATCTTGTAAGTTTTTGAGCATATGTTTTTCGGAACAACCAATGACTATAAGATCGTCCATATATAGGAATGCTTGCGAAGCTTCAAGTCCAGAGAATGCAATAGTCGTCATTCTCTGAAATGAATTTGGCGCTATTTTTAAACCAAATGGTAGTCGCGTGAAGCGATATGAGCCATTGCTGGTTGAAAAAGACGTTATGTTACTTGAACTTTCTTCTAGTTCAATTTGATGAAAACCTGACATTAAGTCAAGGCATGAGAAGTATTTTGCTCTACCTAGTTGATCCAAAATGTCATCAATTCTAGGTACTGGAAATTTATCGGACAGCAGTTTTTTGTTTATTTGACGATAGTCAACTACTAATCGCCATTTCTTTTGTTCAGTGCCCGGAAGGGCTTTCTTTGGTACAAGCAAAAGGGGGCTGTTGTATTCTGACACTGATGGTTCGACTATTTTGTCGTCTATTAATTTCCCTACTTGTTTTTGTATTTCTTCAACTTGGCTATGCGGGCTTCGATAATTTTTTATGTATACTGGTTCACCATCCCTCAATCTCAATTTCTGCTTATAAAAATATATGTTGTTATAGATTCGGTGTCAAGTCCGAATATGTCACTATATATGGAATATAGTTTCGTTAATTTTAAGTTTTTTCCTGTTTGTGCATTGTTAAATGACACGAAAATATTAAAATTGAGATTGATTGTATGAACTTTTGTGTTTATTGTGGAATATCTAAGGGTGCTTTGGAGTTTCCGAAGCCGTCTGGGTAACACGGACATTGTTTTGTCGTGTACCTCTGTTATTGTCGTTTTGGTTGTTATAGGATGTTCCGTTTCCACGGTAATTTCCTCTATAACCACCACGACCTCTATAGTTATTTGAGTTAAAGTTGTTACTATTATTATGGTTGTGGTTGTAACCACGGCCATTTCCTCTACCGCGATAGTTACTTCGATAGTTAGGACCGCGGTATGCTTGTCCTTGTCTGGTGTAAAGTATGGCACTAGGATCGCCTGTCATTTCCGTACTGCACTGTATATATTTTGAGATGGCATCATTCATTGTTAGGAATGTGCCTGCCTCTGATATTGTCTTTAGTCTGCCATGCTCGCAATTTTTAACCATTGTTCCAATGGCTTCTTTGCAGCTGAATTTATCAGCGTGTTGCACTGGCAGACCCTCATCGATATATGAGGCTTCTAAAAGTTTTCTCATATCAATTTCTGTTGTAAATTGGGCTGCGGTTTTTCCTCTTAGGCAAACTTTTGCCAGTTTAGCCTTTACAACATCGGGCGATTCACCGAAATTGTTTCTTGCAATTTCTTTATAATTGCGTTAAAGGTGGTCTCATCCTGTATTTTATACAGTGTAGTCCCTATCGTTTTGGATTTAATGACCTCTACAGCTAAGTTCTCGTGTGGTCCTTTTGTTAAATTGACCAATTTGAGTGCTGTAACGAATCTTTGTAGATTTAATTTCTGTCCATTAAATTCTGGAATGTCATGCGAAATATCTTTTATGTATGCCCGTTGGGCAACCGTTTCGTCGGTCATTGTGACGGGTTTTATTTCCGTTAAACTATTAAATAAATCTGAATCCGACAAATCCTGTTCTGTTCTTCTACTTCTGGTATTTTTAGTACCGCGAGTATTGTTATATCGTGTAGATCTTTTTCTTCAATGTCTTCTTCCTGATCTACTTCTGATTCCTCATCTGATTCCTCATCTAGATCGGCAAGGTCAAGTTCCTTGTCTTGACTTGATCCTGGTTGCTCTATATCTATCGTTAGTGGAATATTCAGTATATTTGGGATTGTGAAATATCCAATTTGAATCTATTCTTGATCGATATCAAATTCGATCGAAGTCTGATCAAGAGCTTTGATACTTTTGACAAATTTTTCTCTATTGTATTTGTCCTATTATTGTGGATTAGTTGGCGTGCTTCATTAAAGCATTCAACTAATATAAACGCATGCTTTTCTATTGTGGCCTTTTGTATCGGCCTGTTTTGCGTTATAGATTTGTAGGATTTATCAAACCTATTTTTTATGTCTCCTAGTGATTTTTCGATTTCACTCCATTCCATTCTTGGGATTTAATTTTTAAATACTACAAAGTCAATGACTCTGCCCAGAACGGAATTCTCACTAATGACTGATTTGAAAATTATACCGGGAATGGTAGTTAACACGATTGCCTTCTGTGTTCTTGAGCAATCGATTAAAGGAGAGAATTCTATTTGATGTGTACCCAGGTACATATACTCGAGCTCTAAAATGCTCCTTGGGGTCGTTGAGACCAATTGTTGAATTCTAAATGAAAATTCTAGGTCCCTAATGTGGACTTTCCTGATTGCCTCCAATGTTGGCATTATTTTTGTTTTGTATTAAAAATCCTGTATCAAATGCAGAGTATTTTCTTTAATTAAACATTTTTTTTAATTTTATGTCTAACATATAATGTTAAAAGGAATTGTAAAATATTTACGATCGTTAAGATCAGCAACAAAAGCCATAGGGCTTGAATACCATCTCTGTGGTTTAACATTATTGACCACGTTGGCCGTATTGTCTTTAGTCTGACTATCGTCAGACCCGAACCAACCCATGGTTTTATATTCTATTTGAAATATTTGAAATTTTTGATGTTGTATTTTGTTAAAAAATTCTGTTTTCTTTGGATATATGAATATATATATTTTTTTGTTGAAATTAGTGAAAATATGAAAATAGATTTTTAGGTCATATGGCTGATTTACATTGGTATTATATTATTACACAATTAAAATACCAGCCATATGTATTAGTAATAGCCTATTGGTTTTGTTAGTTTTCTTCAAAAAGCGTTTTCACGCAGCAACTTGAGAGGTTTTATGTTAAATTAATGGTAAATGAAGGCTTTGGCAAATTAATGCAGCTTTATTTACGTTCTTTTGCCCTTGCAAAGTTGTTGGTCAATCGTATTGATTGCCTCCTGGTGTTGCCGTTTCTCGTCGTCTTTTGTGGCGACAGCCAGCATGTCCTTTGCCAGCCGTCGTTGGCGGAGGAGTTTTGTTCTTCTCCCCCCATCCGTCTTGGTTCGAGTGGTTTTATTGAATATCGCTTAGTTCTTTTACATAAAGGTTTCTTAGCCTATGGCCGCGCAGCTGCGCTGCCTGAGACGCCGGCAACGAAGCGGCCGCAAGTGTTTATTCGTTTCATATGCCCAGCGCTTCTAAGAGCGGGGGGCGCGAGGGGAATATGCACATGCTTGTGTGGATCATATTCAAGTGTTACAGTGTGTTCCCTTTTAAGTACTCTTGGTACAGTGGGTATTGGCTATATATGCATACTACACTTTAATCATTAAGTTAAGCGCGGACTTAAAATTTTCGTTTAACTGTTAATAATAATAATAATAATAATAATACTTTATATACAGGTATGTATATTGGTACTTTCGCTTGGAATGTTGGAAATTATGTAAATTTCGTTTGTGTCAATTTTCAACAAAGTTGAGGTTTTGATGTTTCATAATTTCTCGGAATTTATATGTTTCAAGTTATCTTGTTTTAATAAATTAGGATTAAATATACCTAGCCTAGATAGTTGCATACCCATTTCTATATCTTCTATGTATTATGTGAAATGTTGGAGATTGAAAATTAGGATGTCTAATTGTTGTTTCTTATTGTTTTCTTCATTTAGTTTGTATATTAATTCGATTCCGTGGCTTTTTACATCTATGACCAAATTAAGTTCATTAGATTGGATCTCTGGCTGGCTAGATTGTCGATTTTTTGTTCTAATTCTTTCCTATCTTCTTGATCTAAAGTGCCGAATAGGTATTTGTACGCGGTACCCACTATGTTTATTAAACCTCTTTTGTTACGTTTGGATATCTTTAGCCCATTGATTTCCCTCTTCAGTTTATCTACTAAATATTTGATTTGTTTGTCGTTCTCAAAATTCCTAGCCATTATTAAAAGGTTATTATATGTTTCTTCGGTTTTAGTTATTTTTATATTTAGATAGTGGTACTCAAAGTTTGTTGGCAGATCGATGGATCCGGTTTGGAACATTAAGTATCCGTATTCTGGACTGAATTGGGTTTATCTCAATATTTTGTCCATTAGTTGTGCCAATCGGGATCGTAAGGAAGATGAAGATCTTAATTAGGCTGCTGCTGATTGTTTCGATTTCGGGGTTTGGCCTGGAATTGTCGTATTTGCTAAGGTTAATTTTATTTTTCTTTTTAAACTTAGATTTATAGTGCGTTATCTTTCTACCTCTGGTTTTCTCTTCGTAGTGCTTATCGTGTAGCTTTGTTATTTCTCCCGTCTTTTTGAAAGGGTTAGTTATTTTTGATTTTAATAATGGTGATTGTCCAAATCGCGTGTCTATTTCGAACTCGTTACGGCGTGTGTTCAACTGGGTGATTTGTTTTACCTTATTTAGTTGGGTGTCGTAGTCTGGAGTTCCGGCGTATATGAAAATGTCTGCGGGTGTTCGGTTTGTGGTATTGTGTTTTGTCTTGTGGTTGTAAGTATACAGAATCGATTCGAACTTGGTATTTTTTTGTTTCTAGATCGTTTTCGCTAGCTATTATCCTTAACTTTTCGTTAACGGTTTTGTGGAATCGTTCGACGTCCGAAATGCCGTTTTTACTGGATGTGATTTCTATTTTTACCTCTTCCGAGATTAGCCATGCTTGCAGAGCTGCGCACATGAAGGCTGAATCTTTATCGGCTTTTATTTCTTGAGGTTTCCCCATTTCATTAAAGATTTTCAATATGGCTCTTTTTGCTTCGAGCCAGTCGCGGCTGTTTACTTCGATAAGTGTGGCGAATTTCGAGTATATGTCAATACAGGATAGGAACTGTTGGTGGCCTATCAGGTAGAAATCCATTACATATCGCTCTCGGATATTTAGTATTTCCGGTGTTATTTCGAATGCTAACTTAGTGTATTCCTTAATATATTCCTTAATGAGTTTTTTGGCCAAAGTATTGGTCATTTCTTTGTAAGTGATTTTGATAATCAATTTATGGAAATAATGTTCTGTAGCTACTTTGTCCTCACTTCCCTTTATCAATTCAATTTGACGATTGAAATAGTTGATAGGTCGTTCTGTAATGGAAATGTGATTGAGATTGTCTTCTTGCGCACTGTGTATTGTGGCGCCTGCACTGTCAGAAACCTCTCCGAGTAGGTTTTCGTTCACCTTGACTCTGGAGAGTGCGTCAGCTACATAATTATCTTTGCAAGGTAGGTATTTGATTTTAAAGTCGAATTCGTTTAGTTTGATCTTCCACCTTTGCAGTTTCATGTTGGGCTCTTTGAGGTTGTTTAACCATACTAAAGGCTTATGGTCGCTTAGTATTTCAAATGTTCTTCCGAACAGGTAAGATCGTAAATATTTGGTTGACCAGACAATTGCTAACAGTTCTTTCTCGATGGCGGAATAGTTGATCTCATGTTCGTTTAATGTTCTGCTGGCATAACAGACCGGCTTATGGTCTTGTGATAGGACTGCACCTATAGCCAAGTTACTAGCATCTGTAGTAACGGAAAACATCTTGTTGAAGTCTGGGTAAATGAGAATAGGATCTGAGGTTATGAGTACTTTTAGTCTCTCAAATGCCTCGACGTATTTCTCTTCTTGAGGATCTATGACAGCTCGCTTCTTTGATTTGAGAGTCATAGGCTTTGCTATGTTCGCGAAATTAGGAATACACTTCCTATAAAATCCGCATAGTCCTAAGAATGGTAGGTATCGGGAATCCGATTATGGCGGATATTTTATTTGGATTTGGTATGATTCCTTCTGGTGTGACTACATGCCCCAGGAACTCGGTTTCTTTCTTGAGAAACTCACCCTTATCCATTTGAAGCTTCAGATTTGCGTCTCCTAGCTTCCCGAAAACCTTTCTTAGTGACAACAGATGTTCTTTCAACGAAGTGGAGAAAATTAAAATGTCGTCTAAGTATACTAGACAATCATTGAACATCAATTCTTCCAAAAGATCGTTCATGCATCTTTGGAATGTTGTTGGGGAGTTTGTTAACCCGAACGGCATTCGTGTATACTCGTAACGGCCGTGTTTAGTTGAAAACGCTGTTTTCGTGATCGACGAAGGTTCCATTGGGATTTGATGGAAACCTTTGGCTAAATCGATCGTTGTGAAATATTGATATTTCCCTAATTTGTCCAATATTTCGTCCATTCTGGGTGTAGGAAATTTATCCTTGATGGTTATTTCATTGAGACCTCTTAAGTCTACAACTAATCGATACTTCTGTTTCCCAGATCCGTCTATCTTTTTGGGGATCATCGAGATGGGGGAACAGTAAGGCGATTTCGACTTACGAATTATTCCTTGCGCCATCATCTCTTTGATTTGCTTATTGACTTCCTCGTCATGTATTTGCGCGTATTTATACGGCCTCCGGTATACCGCGTCTTCATGCTGTGTTTGAATCGCGTGCGTAACTGTACTTGTGAAAGTCAAATTGTAACCTTCTCTATACTGTATGTCACTGAACTCGTATAGCACTTTCTTCAATCTTTTCAATCTGCGATCTTTTCTTGTTCTGAAGACGTATCTTTGCACTTATGTGCGGTCTCAACTTCTTCAATAACTACTCCACTAGAAATAATTGGAAGTATTTTTCCTCCTAACATTACGGTGCTGTCCCTGTAATTAATTACGGCTTGGCTGGCAATCAGATACTCTCTGGCTAACAGGATATCGTATTTGTTGGAAAAATTTAGGACGAAGAACTTCTGCTCGGTTGGGCAGACTTTGTTGGGGGGCCTTATTATACTACTTGTTAATCTGATAGGTCCGTTGATGGTATGGACCTTGCAATTTTCTTTTATTAGGTTAATGGAGGATCCCGAATCCACCATACAGCTTAAAACTTTGTTGTTTAGGGTAAGGTTTATAAAGAGCCCTCCTCGGTTTCTTCCGAGGCTGCTTGATGAACATTTACGTCCATTTTCATTTGTCAGCTATCACTTTCCCCCACTCTTTTTGTCGGCTGATTGGGTTTGCTACTACTAGCTTGGTTTCGATTGGCCTGGTAGTTGGCTGGGTTTTGTGCCTGACCTTGATTTAATGAATTGCGAAATTCGCGGTGCAATCCCTAGTTGTTATAATTGTGTCGCGGAGCGTTACTTGAACCGTATGAATTCTGAGTAGGGTAAGTATTGGCACTATAGTTTGGGTAATAATTCCCATCATTCTTGCAAACTGAATTAGGTGACTTTTGAGCTGTTTAAGTGTTACTTTTATCCTCGGCCCTGGCTTCATATAAGCCCTCTTCTTGAGCGACCCTTTTGAGGTTTGAGAAGGTAGTTATATCTTGATTAATTGATTATTTGTTGCATCTGTCTCTAGTGATAGCTTATTGCTAACAATTAGTGCTTTATTCTCTAGATCTTCAATGAACTTACGGAGACTTCCGGTGAACTTCGTGAAGTAGATCTGACGTAGCAGGTCTTCATAGGGGTGTTGTTTTTAAATTCGTCGATCAATGCTGTCTTCAATTCCAGCCAGGTGTTTGGTTGTATCATTTGCGATGTTCTTTGAGCATCGTCCTTTAGTTGAACTTCCACTGCTCCGAATAATACTAGCTGTTGTCTTGCTTCTTGCGTGGGATATCGTTCTTGGATGTACTCGATTCTTTTTATGAACGAACTCAGTTGTCCAACCGAGCCGTCATAAGGTGGCACTTGTCTAATGGACAACAGTGCTTCATTCAAATGCAATTCACTTAAACTTGGTGGTGGTAATGATTTAATTGATTTGGGGTATGTCTTTTAGAGACGAGTTGTGTTTAATTCACTTCAGTTGTTTTTGAACTTCATGTTCGTTTCACTTGCTGGAAGTTTTGCTTTGAGTAAGTCTTGTTTATTTATAATTTAAGTTGCCTAGTGCTTCGGTGCACCTATGTAGGTTCTTTTGCGGATTCACTTTGCTAAATTTTCTGCATTGTTCGTTAAACCTTTCGTTCTATATATGTACGTATGTAGAACCGCTGTCACGGTTGCCATGTAATAAGTAATAAGTAATATGTTTAATGAATCCGCAAGACATCCGTCTTGATTCGAGTTAGTTTATTGAATGTTTCTTATATCTTAAACAAAAGGTTTCTTAGCTAGGGCCGCGTAGTTGCGCTGTCGGAGACGAAGCGGCCGCATTTGTTTATTCGCTTAATATGCCCAGCGCTTCTGAGAGCGGGGGCGCGAGGGGAATATGCACATGCTTGTGCGGATCATATTCGAGTGCCGTCGGCTAGGTGTAATATGCCGACGCTGCACTAGTGTCTCCGCTGCTTCTGCGGAATAGCTCATCACGTTTTTATTTTTGATGAGGGAAAGCTGTTTTTCTAGCTCATCGTAATATTCTGTCAACGACAGGCTCCCCTGTCGCATGGTCATCAGCCTTTGCTGGATTACGCCCACTGGCGTTTTATCTGCATAAGAACTGTCTACCTGGTCTGCTTGGGTAAACTCAGCTCGTACCCGCTGAATTTCTGTTCGAAACTCCTCCGCCTGCCTTGCTAAAGCGGCGTCAAGGGCGTGTGCTAACATTTCTGGATCCATTTCTAGTGGTGCTACCTGAGGTGGCCGCCTGTTTCTCGTTGGTATTTGGCCTTCTATTTGGAGGCCTTCTATGAGGGAACTTAGGCTATCGTCACTATCGTCGTTACCCTGCCTGTCACTCATGTGATGCAAACTTGTTTGAACTACACGGACATATGGAACCTTTGACAAATGGTGTAAACTCATTCAAAATATATTTTTCTTGCTTGGGACCGACAAATTTTTACATGCACTTATACTGACATACAATTTTCTCACTTAACAATTCACTTACATGTTTTATGCGGTACGAGTGCTGCTAATTTAAAATTGTTTGATTTATTCCTCCGGTTGAGCGCTGACTTTGGATGGGTCCTGGGCGCGTGTCTTGGGCGAGGGAATTCCCTACAGTCTGCGTTGTATTCCTTTTTTTTTCTGAGGCGAGGGAGTGGCCTTCAGCCTATTTTTTCCTAGTATATTTCTTGTTGGAAGCGAGGGATTGCCCTTCAGCTCCGTTGTTTTCCTTTTTTTGGCAGCATTTTTCCTTGAATAAATTTATAAAAAAATTATTTTCAAAGCTTAACTTACAATAGTTGTTAAATATTTCTTTCTTAAAACTATCCATTATGTAATACTTGTTTTTGCAGTAGGCAACTTAATTATTAATTATTAATTTCCCATCGGATTGTTCAATAGCTCTGGTATTATGTATATAGGTCACATTTGCCATTAATAATTGGGTATTGTAAGTAGAGAACGAGTAAATTGCCATTGGATAAAATTTTAAACTTTGATATATCCATTAAATCAGATAATACTACGGATTGCTTTTCATGATTGTAAATTTCCTTAATTTCTATTTCATTTAAAATTTTTGTGTTAAATATTTTAATTTTTGCCAAGATAATGGTATCTAATAAATTTTGTAAATTTTGTAATGTAAGCAACCGCAAAGGTGTTTTCGTAAAATTGTTTTGTACTATGGTCGGTAGTTCGTGTTTTAATGATTACTGTTTATTGAAATCAACCTTATATTTATACAAGAATCATGGGAGCGAGTTGCCTCCATGCTGGTCTTTAGCCGTGGGAAACAAGCCCTGTTACGTAAGGTTCCCAGAGTCAACACGAAACAGGAGGCGTCCTATTTCGGTCAGCGGCGGTGTCTGCCCAATGCCCGTTGCGAAATGGTTTAGATGCAGACGCATCACTTTTGGGCAGCGACAATGACCGCCGCTGGGATCGCATCATATTGCAATCTGACTCCGGGAGTGTTGCCTAAATTGGTTAGGCCAAACATACTGCATGAATACACTACAATGGTTGTGCTGCTTATCCAGCAGACATGAAATCTGGAAAATGGGATATTGATTGGGTTATTAATGTGATCTTTTAGTTAGTCTTTTTACTTTGTATTTGTGTAGTTTTTGATTCTTTTTTGTCATTAGTTTTGGGCCGAGGTCGTCTAAAACAACATGTTTGTTGAACCTGGGTGTGAGTTTGTTCCTTCTGTCTTCTTTTCTAAAAATTGTATCGTCTGTCTGTGTCGGTACGCTGAATTGGATGCTGAATTGGTCGCAAAAATCTCTAAAGAGAATCTCTAAAGGAAAATTCAGCTCCTTGGTCAACTACAATTTGTTTTGGTACTCCGTATGTATTAATGAAAGCACCTAGTGCTTTTGTTGTGTTTGAACAGTCTCTGGCCGGGATTGTGTATCAAGCAGCAAATCTCGAGAATTTGTCTATGATTGTTAATATTGTTTTACCATTTATGGTATAAAGATCGATATGTATTATCCACCATGCCGGAGACTCTGTTTCCAGATATTTAATTTTCTGTGGGTTTCGGTCGTATTTGAGAGTTTGGCATATGTCGCAGTTGTTTATTATTCTTACGATTATTTGTCTCATTTGAGGGAAATCTTATGAGATGCAGAGTCCCCTATGGTTGGACTCTGTGTAATATGTATTAAAAGCGGATTCCAACTCTTTGGTCGACTCAAGATCTCTTGTAATTCTTAAGAAACGGATTATTTTGTAAAGTCCTGTGCTGGCAAAGTATGTTCAGTATGCTTCTTGGAAAATCGAGAAGTGTAATTTATTTCTGAATGGGTCCTGTGTCTGCATAGAGGGCGGTTCTCCTACTGCGAAAATTATTTGGATGCTGAATTCATTTAGTTTGTTTTCTGTTGTTGCAATCTCAATTTCGTTTTGATTAAGGTTGCTTAAGTTAACCGTAGCTGGTTCAATGGCCACCCTGCTCAAAGCATCTGCTACTATGTTTTCTGATCCTTTGGTGTACTCTACTTCGTAATTATACTCTAAAAGCGAACCCATTTTGAGTTTGGTTCTTTGAAATTCATTAACCACGTTAGTGGTCTGTGGTCTGTTCGAATCGTGAATTTTTGACCGAATAGGTATGCATACAGGCCTGTCTGACCCTGGGTTCCCCTGCGAGAGTACCGCCCCTATTGCTACATTACTAGCATCTGTCGTGAGAATGAAAGGTTTTTGAAAGTCGGGGTATTTTAATATGGGGTCATTGCACACTTCGAACGCTTTTCTATATTCGTCGTCTGCTTTTACGGGTTTTACGGTCCTTTTCTAAGGAGCTCTGACTTTTCGGCTTGGAGTTTAAATCTAGCTTTGAGACTTTTTCAAATACTTGTTTAAGATGGGTTATGTGTTCTTGTAGGGAAGTGGAGAAAACTATTATGTCGTCTAAATAGATCAAGCAGCATGGTCCATTACCCTTTGGAAGGTAGCTGGGGCGTTGGTTAGCCCAAAAGGCATGCGGACGAATTCAAAATGTCCCCTTTCTGCTGTGAAAGCTGTTTTTTCGGTATCTTTTGGGTCCATTTCTATTTGGTGGTATCCGCTTGCCAGATCTAATGCTGTGAAGTATTTTGCCCTGCCTATTTTGTCCAATACCTCGCTTGTGTTAGACATGGGGTATTTATTTTAAATTTTTTTCGTTAAGCTTCCTGTAATCAACTACTAGTCTCCACTGCTTTTTATTGGATGCTTCCATCTTTTAGATATCAAGAAAACTGGAGCACTCCAGGGACTGTAGCTATGTTTAATAATGTTTTGGTCCAGTAGTTTTGTTATTTGTCTCTGTACTTCTTGTGATTCTGTGTAACTGTATCTAAACGGTTTTCGAAATAATGGAATTTCGTCGGTTGCCTTGATGCTATGTTTGATGAAGTTTGTGAATGAAGCTCTGGGAATTGTGTGCACAGTTCTCTTAGTTGTGCCTTCTCTTCGGTATTCATATGTTCTCTTCTAATAGCTTTAAATGTGTCGTTTTCGTTATGTTCGTCCTCTGTTTGCTCTGGGAATGGGCTTGCTTCTACATATTCTGATTCTTTGAATTCTTCTACATCTAATTGGGAGTCTAAAAATTTTTTTGTTGATCTTCTGCATAGTTTACTGCCTCCATTAGGCAGTGTCCGTTTTCTGCCTTATAAAATCCTCCATTTATGAACAAATTGTCGCTTATCTGTGTTCTTTCACACAGGAATAAAACGTATGATAAGCTTACTGAAATGTTTATTAATGCCCTGGATTCTGCCTCAATGACATGCACTTCTATGGCTGAGTTGGCTTCTTGTTCCACCTCAAAGTTTGTCGTTACTAGGGTATGTCTTGGGATATCGATGATCGCATTTACTTGCCTTAGAATATCAATTCCGATCAGACCATGGACATAGTCATGGAAATGGAATTTTATTAGTTGGATTTTCGATAATCGGTGGACTGCTCGAAGAATTGTAAATATATCTGTTTTCTTGTTTAATTGGTGCACGTTTAGTACTGTTTTTATTGAAATTGGGTTATTCAGTTCTATCTGATCGTGGTCCGCTACTAGTGTAGGGTCTATGAATGATATCGAA
Source organism: Drosophila subsilvestris (assembly GCA_035043285.1). Lineage (NCBI taxonomy): Eukaryota > Metazoa > Arthropoda > Insecta > Diptera > Drosophilidae > Drosophila > Drosophila subsilvestris. The sequence goes on along the minus strand of JAWNNB010000127.1, from coordinate 58,232 downwards.
GCTCCTGTATCTATTAGGAATTTATAAGATTTTGAGTCTTGAAATGGTGCTATTACTATAAACGGTAGGACCGGACCGTGGTTGTCCTTGTTTATAAACCCTGTTTGGGTGTTGAGGCTTCTTTTCGAAAATTTTCGCACTCGTCAATATTATGCGATTGCGGTGTTTCGACATTGTTTAAGTTATTTATGAATCTATTGTTAACACAAATACATATAAAGCGTGTATTGGATCGCTGCATAGATCTGTCGTTCGGCCTGAACTCCATGTTCCGCAACATATACACAATGCACTACCCCTTTTCGTTTTAGGTTCTTTATGTTGATTGTATCCAATTACACCCGAATTTGTATTTGTTCGTTTTCGTTTTGAGCTACTGCATTTGGTTTCTGAGATAGGAATTTATGAAAACATAATTTGTCCGTACATTTACACACGTTTCGTCATTGTTACAAATTGTTTCACTTGTATATCTCTTTCCACACCACATTTTAATTTACTTCTTATTTTATTTATTTCTAACTTACAACAAACAAATGTGGAGGTACATTTCTTTTTCGGTTCTCTCCGTGTCCTTCTAAGTTTAAGTTCTTCCGGAGTCGGTATCCTAGTACTGAGGAGCCTGACTTTGGTGACCAGGGTTTGTAACTCCTACGCAGACGCATCTGCGCATCTTTGTTTGTTGCTTTTAATCCGTTGTAGGCTGTTTTGACTTCGTGTTATACATTTTCAATTGGGTGTAGATCAGGGGACTGCGCAGGCCAACTTAAAACGTTCACATTATTTTTCGGAAACCATTTTTTTGCTACCCTCGAAGTATGTTTGGGATCGTTATCCTGCTGAAACACCCATAAAAGGGGCTTGTTATCATCAGCAAAAGACAACATAATATCGTTTAATTTTTTGATATTGGACACTTCTGTCATTGTGTCGCCAATATGATAGATGGGACCAACACCTTAGGAAAAATTTAAAAACACACATCCAATCATAGAACATATAAAATAAAACAATAAAAAAGAAAAACCGTATATATATATAAATAAATACTAAAAAAACAGTTAAAACAACAAAAATACAATTAAAACACATATATACAAACCTATAATATGAATAAAAATGAAAAATTGTGTTTAAATTGAATACAAAAATATATGATATAAAAGAATCTTTATGTAAATATGTATGTAAAATATTGCTTAGAAATAAGATAAAATATTGTAATCGTAACTATAAATCTTATGTGACTAGTCACTAGTGCATTAAAAATAAGTTTTACTTGTAGCAATAGGAAAAAAATGAAAATAAATACAAATAAATACCTTCGCATGAAAAACAGCCCCATACCATAATTGATAATTCTCCATGCTCAATGTTCTTAACTGTATATTGAGGCATAAAGGCGGTGTTTTCCAGTCTGCGCACATATTGAGTGCAACTATCAGGGTGAACAAGATTGCATTTGTTCTTATCCGAAAATAGGATATGGCGCGATTTGTTCACAGGCCATGCGGAATGCTCCACCGCGAAAAGCGAAATTTTGCTAAATTCTTTCTTGGCCTTTCGTTTTTAAATCGTTATATATAAGTTGTGTACGTTAAAAGTTTAGAATAGTTTTTCTAAATAACGAAAACCGAAGCTGTGCGTAAAGATTTATTTTCAAGTCGGGACGAAAATATCCGTACAAAAATTGGTTTTTATATCATTTAATGATGCGAATGGGTTTGTTCTCAGAAATCTTAACATAATTCGTTCAAGAGTTCGCGATAGTTTTGATTTTCGCCTGCGTGTTTCCTCATGTTACTTATATTATATGGAATTTTCGACCATTGCCTTGGAACAGTTCAATGCCTTTACAATTTCCGATATGATAATCTATTGTTGTGGAGGTTTTGTACAAATTTCATGTTTTTATACCCGTAAGGGGTATATTGTATTTCTGGTAAAAGTGGATTTTCCGACCCCATAAAGTATATATATTCTTGATCAGCATCAATACCCAAGTCGATAGAGCCAAAGACAATACAAGTAAAAGATGCGTAACGCTCATACAGTTTAATTGCCATATGTAAGCCATTTTTCAGCAGGCGACGAAATTCGTGCCATCTTGCTCGCACAAAATTTGAGAACGTACGAATCTAAAAATATAATCCGCTTGCATGGGTGAGTACACACAGAACCAGAGAGTGCGTTTGTGTGCGTACTTTTTCGAAGCAAACGATTTTCAAGGACAAAACATTTGTGTGAGTTGAGAAACGAATACACATTTTTTTCACACGCGCACGCTGAATACCCCAGTGACCCTAATCATGTATTAAATAGGTACTATGTATTTTTATATATGTACTAGCTGACCCGGCGAACTCTGTTCCGCCTTAAAGGAAGACTTTAAAATTTAAAAATTTTTATTTATTGGAAAAATAAAACAAAAATTAAATACCTACATTAATCATTCATTATTATTTCTTTATTTTAGTACATAGGTTGCTCTTCACTTAAGTACCTTGTGCTACACGTAATTTTTATACCCGTACTCAAAAAGAGTTAAGGGGTATACTGTATTTGTGGTAAAAGTGGATGTGTGTAACGCAGAGAAGGAAAATTTTCCGACCCCATAAAGTATATATATTCTTGATCAGTATCAATAGCCGAGTCGATAGAGCCATGTCTGTCTGTCCGTCCGTCCGTCCGTCTGTCCGTCTGTCCGTCCTGATGAGCGCATCGTTCTCAGAGACTATAAAAGCTAGAGCAACCAAATTTTGTTTCCAGACTCATGTGATGTCACACTGTTACAAGTGTATTTCAAAATTTCGCCCCGCCCTCTTCCGCCTTCACAAAGAACGAAAATCTGTGGCAGCCACAATTTTGAAGATACGAAAAAACTAAAAACGCAGTATCGTAGAGAATGACCATATCTATCAGATTGCCGAATCTGAATCAGATCGAATCATTATTATAGCCAGAACAAAGAAATTAATTTTCAGTTGCTTCCCCCACCTCCTCTGGCGCTGCTGACGATTTTCATTTTCTTTCTCTCTCGCACACACTGCCCTCTGCAATGCGCGAGCAACCCCTAGCGGAGGAGATGTAGAATATTTGTTCTACATGTAAAATCTACATTTTACATGTAGATGTAGTTAACAAATGTAGCAAAAAAATGTAAAATGTAAAATTTTTAAATTTTTTTAAAATTTCAATCAAAAGCTCACAAGTTTATATACTGACTGAGTACGGGTATAAAAGTAGAGTCGCGACTAGAAGCGACTCACGTTCCTTCTCGTTTGTTTTATCATCAGGCGCAAAAACAAACAACGCAGATGGACTTCCGACCCGTGAACATGCCACATATAATTGACCATGGAATTCAAACCAAAAACTTTTAAGGATTGGCCTTGTGATTTGTTGATGGTCATGGCAAATGCCAAACGGCATATCGGTTGGGATCATCGGGATCCTCAGAATGAGAACTTCCTCACCTTTGAATTTTCCTTTTAGTATCGTCGTGTAAATTACATTGTTCATAAATTTTCTAACCACCAAACGCGTACCGTTGCACAGTATTGGTTGGTTTATGTTTCGAAGCATGATTACTACGGAGCCAACCTTTAGGCGTAAATTGTGCGGTGGTAAGCCAGGCACATCCAGGGAGTTTAAAAATTCGATTGGATGGCTTCATCTTCACTTGTGACGCAGTCAATAGATTTGAATGAGATTTGAAGTTCAGGTCATCTAAATCTATATTCTTAGCCGCTAAAATTGCTCGCTCACTCAACCATTCATTATTTTTGTAGTTAGAAATAATGTTTGGAAATACATTGTTGATAAGTTCGTCTTTTGATGAGACAAAATTACAGAAATTATTTGGAAATGATATCCGCTCGATTCATCGACAAGTACTTGACTATTACCGATAGTCAGAAATTGCTCCGAGAAATCTTCAGCAATATAACTCTCATGTTTGTTGTCAACTGCAGTTTCTTCACATAGTGCCATAGATTCGACGATTTGAGGCAAGCGTTTATTTCGTCGGCAGCCGTAGATCTTGGAATTACTGGCAGTGTTTGGCGGAAATCGCCAGACAGTAAAATCATTGCTCCTCCAAAATATCTCGAGTCATTGTGTAAATATTTCAAAGTTCGATTAAGTTCTTCTAATGCACGTTTATGCGCCATTGTGCATTCGTCCCAGCCGATAAAACTTTGGACATTGCTGAGTGTTTTGCAATATAACACGTTGGTTCTTCAATAGTTTGAAGATTTAATGTTAATTTTAATGCTGAATGAGCCGTACGGCTTCCTTCTAACAATGTTGCTGCTATTCCAGAAGAAGCAACTGCAACCGCTTTGTTGGATCTCGCACGAACAGTGGCTAAAACTACTGACATGAGGAATGTCTTACCAGTTCCACCAGGGGCAGCTAGGAAATATAAACCACCATTTTCATCATCGATTGCTTTCATTAAAATATCATAAACGTCATTTTGTTGGGAATTCAACAGGGGTACATTCGTCTGAACTACTAAATCTAATTCCTGGTGATCAAATTCACGTTAGCTGCTTTGAAAAAACTTAACAAAAAAATATATGTACTCCTCAGAACGTAGTTTGGCTTTGTTCAACCTAATGAAAGTTAAACATTTCGTTTCTATTTTGACATACAAATTAAAAATACTTCTCTGATAATTTAATAAAAAATATATTTTAAACCTTTTTGTATCAAACTCATTACAAAAGACACTTATATACTTTTACTTCGAACTCAAAGGTTCGACCGATCTCGTTCAGATTCCCAAATAGAACTAATCTCTTCATTCTCAAAAATTATCCAACTAACTTCGGCCAGAAACTTTTCTTTTCGGGCTTCAAGAACTTTCAATTTTTGTTTAGAATAAAAGCTTCATATGAAACGGACTGGACTTGGGACGCAGATGTTTGGGCTTCGAACGGAAGCTTGTGTTTACGTTAGGATTGGTTTGTTTATAACAGCGCTAAGAGCGGCCCTTGGTTTGGGCTTCGAACAGAGGCTTGTGTTTACGTTAGAATTGGTTTGTTTATAACAGCGCTGAGAGCGGCTCTTGAAGCTAGAGCCAAAGGCAAAGGCAAAGGCAACGGCAAGATCACTGGGTGGTCCCGCTAATGCAAAATAAACGGAAACTGGAAGATCGCTAAGATCGAAAATTGTTTATTAATCCATAAGGGGCTCCGTTTCACGGGTTGGATAACTCTCCCCCTTCTAAAATGGATCGTCCCTATTCATTAAGATTTTCGTTTAAACGATGTCTTAGCTCTGTTAAAAACTCTTTTTGGTTTGCATCTTTTTCTTATTCTAGCCGTGATTTTTTGGTTACAAATACACAATTTTTATATTTTAAAATAAGTAAAAAAATCAAATATAAAATGATTAAAATTAACAATATAAAGGTAATTGATATTTTGGTATTACTAGTTTGGATGAAAGGATTTAAAATACTGATAAAATATCAAGAGTAAGCTCTGAATTATTTGAAATAATATATTCGGAAGTCTCATAATTAATAAAATTATGTTGTGCTATATAGTTCAACATTTGTTTCCGGTGTTAATAAAGGTTATATTATTTATAATGATAGAATCATTGAACAAAATTAAATATGAACCTTGTAGTTGAGTGTTATTTACTGTGTTTGAACCTGTTATAAACATGGCTCCATCATGTAGGATATCTATTTGCTTATTTTTTTCCCTTAACTTAGTAGAATTGGCTTTTTTTCCATTTAATAAATTTATAAAACAATTATTTTCAAAGCTTAACTTACAATAGTTGCTAAATATTTCTTTCTTAAAACTATCCATTATGTAATATTTGTTTTTGCAGTAGGCAACTTAATTATTAATTATTAATTTCCCATCGGATTGTGCAATAGCTCTGGTATTATATAGGTCACATTTGCCATTAATAATTGGGTATTGTAAGTAGATAACGAGTAAATTGCCATTGGATAAAATTTTAAACTTTGATATATCCATTAAATCAGATAATACTACGGATTGCTTTTCATGATTGTAAATTTCCTTAATTTCTATTTCATTTAAAATTTTTGTTTTAAATATTTTAATTCTTGCCAAGATAATGGTATCTAATAAATTTTGTAAGTCAAATGTAAGCAACCGCAAACGGTGTTTTCGTAAAATTGTTTCTTCGCTGAATATGTAATTTTTAAAATTTTCTGTAAGATATTTTACCTCATTGAATAATTTTGAATTTATAGAAAATTGCTTGTTGTTATTTTCGACCGTCATTTATTTTTTTCTGAACAGTTATGAAATCATTGTGATCACTGATCAGGAGTACCCGCTATCTATTTCCATATAGTTCCTATTTCATTAATTCCTCTTTTTGTCTCTTTGGCCTTATTTCTGATAAATTTAGTTTTATAAGTTTTAAATCCATTGAAATTTGACATTCTGGATCGGTTTTAAATGATTTATTTGTAGCTGTAGTTTCTTTATTGATAATTTCTTCATAAAAGTTACGTGGAATAAATCCGCGTATGATTCATATGTCAATACGTCTTTATTGTCTTTAAGTAATAAGTATTCGTGACTGGTGTAATCAATCATTTCGGAAGTTTATTTCGTTCCCCATGTTTTTTTCATAAACAACCTGTCCTACATGATATTCTTTTTCTTTTCTGTTTTCATTATGTGCATCAATACAAGTTATAAAAGTTAGACTTTGTGCGTAGTATATATCAATATTGTAGTCGGGACAGCAATTACCAACGCGTGTTCTCTCTTTTACGCTCGATCCAAAACTGATCTCGCTCTTCGTTTTATTCTTTTATTTTCTCCTTCATATTCCTTGCTCTCTCTCTCTCTCTTGAGAGTATCTCTATATGTCTTGGTGCTGAGAGCACAATTACAGTGGGCTTAATAGCTAGTCTTATATGTATGTACAGTGGTATTGGGGACAATACTGCTACAATTCGGCCTATCCTGACAGTGAGGATCTCCTGATTCTCTTTGCCATGTTTCTTGTTAATATGCTGCTCTCAGCTATTTGTCTAACATTTTTCTTTCTTGCATATATTTTCTGATTTTCGCTTGCTATGATCTTATTCCTTGAATCATCATCATTCTTATTTAAATTATTTTCATGTTCATCATTTACATTTTCATTTTCTACTTTAGTATTTACATTTTCTTTATCATGCAATGATTCATTATCTAAATTTTCTTTTTTATATAATTCAATATTTACATTTTGTTCATTACTTATAACTTCTTCATCATTTAATTCAATATTTACATTATCTTCATCATCTAATTCATAATATACATTTTCTTCATCATCTAATTCATTATTTACATTTTCTGCATCATCTAATTCATTATTTACATTTTGATCATAGACCCATGGTTTCATGTTGTGGACAGCCCATATTCCTGAATAGGGGATTTGAGTTTGTTGGAAACCTTCTATATCTTGTACAACATACCTATCGTTATCTAAAACTTTTGAAATTCTATACGGTCCCTTAAACTTTGGAGCTAGTTTACTGGACGTTCCTGGTGTTGAATTGAAATTTCTAATCATCATATAATCATTAATCGAATATAGTCTGGGTCTCTGTCGCTTTGAATCAATGTAACTCTTATTGTACTCTTGAACTTTCTGTTGAACTGTTGCTGCTTTGCATCTAGTATACTCTAAGTCTCTTTGTTCGCTACTTTGATTTTCTTCGATTATGTTTTCTTTTAGACTATCTATACCATTGCCTTTTTGTAATACACCAAAGAGCAGTACGCTTGGGTATTCTTCTATACTTCTATTTTTTGTGTTATTCATTGAAAACTCCACTTTGTCCAATACTTTATGCCATTGCTCATTTTTTTCTTCATCTCGAATCTTGGCAATCATTGGTCCTAAATCTCTATTAATTCTTTCTACCTGCCCGTTAGCTTGCGGGGACCCTGTTGCTATTTTTATGTGATTGATGTTTTGTGATTCTATGAATGATTGAAATTCGTGGGAGGTAAAGCAAGAGCCTCTGTCGGAAACTAGGTGCTTAGGGCGACTGTACGCCTTAAAATAATTCTGCAAAGCATCGATTGCTTCTTTTGAACTTGTTGTTTTTGTAGGATAAAGCCTTATGAATTTTGTGAAGGCATCTATCACCAAGAGTATGTGCTTTTTCTTAGATTCACTGCTATTGATGGGACCATAGTGGTCAATGTGGACGACATTGAACGGCGTTGTGCCTTTGGGTATTGAGTGAAGATATCCCTATTTTTTTCCAGTTTTAGATGAAAAGGCTATACACTTCACACAATTCTTAATGTGTGCATCGACTTTTTTTCTTATTTGCGGAAACCAATAGCTTTTGTTTATTAAATATGTTACTTTGACTACACCTACGTGTCCCATTTCATCGTGATACTTGTATAAAATACTTTCGATCATTGAATCTGGTACACAAAATAAGAGTCCTTCATTGCGCTTCTTATAAATTACACCGTTGCGCATTTCATAATATTCATGTTCCCTTTCTAATCAGATATCTTTGACTTTTCTTAATTTTTCATCTCTACTTTGTGATATTATTAAATTATCTTCGAAAGTATTTGTTTCTACTATTAAAATATTATTGTTACGACTAAGTGCATCTACATGCTGCATCCTTTTTCCAGATCTGTGTTCGAGATCGAAATCATAATTTTGCAATTCGAGTGCCCATCTTGCTATACGAGGGTTTAGCTCTTTTTTATTTAACGTTAATGTTAAGGAATTACAGTCGGTCACTATTTTGAATTTGATACCTTGTAGATAGACACGAAATCTTTTGAGTGCGTTTATGATCGCTAATGTTTCTAGCTCGAAGCTATGATATCTCGACTCGACATCTGTAGTTCTCTTGGAGAAGTAAAATATTGGATGGAATTTACTATCTTTCTTTCTTTGAAGAAGAATGGCTCCGTAACCTAAAGAGCTTGCATCACAGTGCAGCTCGGTTTCGTCGTGCGGATTGTAAATTGCTAAAATCGGAGTTTCTACCAGCATATTTTTTAATGCTTGAAATGCTTCCATCTCTACTTCTCCAAACTCAAACTTTTTATCCTTTCTTGTTGCATCATATAATGGCTTTGCTATTATTGCGAAATCTTTGATGAACCTCCTAAAGTAAGAGCATAGACCAATAAAGCTTTGAATTTCATGGACTTTTTTGGGTACTGGAAAACTATTTATAGCGTCTATGCCCGTCTCATTTGCACATATGCCATTTCCTGTTACTGTATACCCTAGATAATTTACAGACGATTGCAAAAATTCGCATTTATCTAGTCGAAGATTTAAGCTGTTGTCTACTACTCTTTTAAAAACTTCTTTAAGTACCTCGAAGTGGGTGTTGATATCTTCTGAAGCAATCATTATGTCATCTAAATAAATAATCACTCTACCATCTTTGACCATATCAAAAAAAATTTTATTAATGTATCTTTGAAACGTAGGAGATGCATTTTTTAGACCAAATGGCATTCTGGTGTATTCAAATTGTCCTAAAGGCGTTGTAAACGAGGTGTATTTGATAGAATCCTCATTCATGAATACATGATGAAAGCCATTTTTTAGATCTAGCTTGGAAAATATCTTCTTGTTCGCTAACCTTTCTAACAGATCATCTATCAGGGGGATGGGATAGTTGTCTTTAATAGTTACTTTGTTCAGCTTACGATAATCTACACATAATCTGAGCTCACCAGTCTTTTTTTAAATTAGAACTATTGGTGACACGAACTCTGACTCGCTGGGACGTATATAACCTAATTCTAGGTTTTCATCTAGAATCTTTTGTACTTCTGCTTTTTCCATATATGATAACCTCCGCGGCGGACAATTGAATGGCTTATCACTCTCTACAGTGATTTTCATTACCGTTTTTATTTTGGGTTCTAGCGATCTGTTGGCTAGCAAATATTGTTCATCGAAAATACGTTCGAATTTTTCCCTTACTTTATAATTAATTTCTTCCTCCACCTTGAAAGTAGCTTTGCTCTCTTGCACAACATTTATGGCTAACATTTCTATATCAAAATCGTTTGGCTCGCTCTCTACATTGTCGTCTAAATTTTCATTGCCTTGTATATGTACATCGTTTTTAAATGGGTTCTATTTAACTTTGTGATGGTTCGCTACATTGACTTCTTCTTTTGGCTCCACAATTTCCGCTACTATTGAATCTACTTTTGGCTCTACTTTTGGGACTTTACTTTGTCTTACACTCTTTGTTGTTTCTGTGATGCCTACCCTTACAGGCTGTTCACACTTATCAAACCATTTTACATCGATCAATCTAGTCTTAATATCGTTTGCTGAAATTAATTGTAAGTTGCATAGCTCTAAGAAATCTCTACCTAATATCATGTTGTACCTCGTAGACTCGTTGTTCACGACCATCGCTTCAATATTAACAGTTTTATTTGAAGTTATAATGTTACAAAATATTTTTCCGAAAATGATTAATTTACTATTATTTATTCCAAAATAATCTTCATGATCTTCAGTGTTACGAATTTGACATCCTTCAGGAACTATTGATTGTTTCAGAAATGAGATCGGACTTCCCGAGTCTAGGAGGCACTCTATATAATATACTTTGTTAGAACAATAAGGAAATTTTATATTATAATATCTTACATAATCATTTTTAGCTTCTTTGAGGTTCTTCTTATACAGCTTGCATTCTCTGGCCATATGCCCATGTTCACCACAGGCATAGCAAGCTCCATCTGGGCGTACAGGCTTGCGGAACTCGGCTGCGGAATGCCCCAAGCTATGACAATTGTAACATTTCATGGCCTGTGACGTAGAAGTGGTGGTCCCTGGTTGGCTCACATCTGACTTGGGTCCTGTGTACTTCTTAACTTCCACCAAGGAAGGGCGCATCTTAGTGGGTGGTGGACGAGGTCTGTTCAGGTACTGGAATGCCATAAGCATAGCCTCTGCCGAGACAAAACATTGCAGCAAGGCTTGATTGCGTAACTGTTGATCCGGGATTCCATCAATCAGGTATTGTATTGTCTCTGCTTCGTTCATGTTTAGATCTTTGGCAAGTAGCAGCTTTTCGTGATAGTACACCACAAACTTTTCATCATATAACCATTTTCGTTGTTCAAACTTGCGACGAGTTTCCAGAACGGTGTCCTTGTTTCCAAACATGACACGAAGTTGATGTAGAATTTGATCAATGCCCGAGGAGAGAGGCGAATAGTTTGCGAAAAACCAAGCACTGGCTTTGCCTTTAATGCGTGCGCAAATGAGTGAGCGCATGACGTCATCTTCAACTTTAAAAATGGCTTGAACATTTGTTATGCATGTTAGCCAAACATCAATATCACCTTCGCCATTGAACTCAGGAACGCATTCCTTTATTAAATTAAATGGGACAGCTGACTTTTTGCGGAGCTGTTCGTTTTCGTGTTGTAGGTCTTCGATGGTTTGTTCCAGTGTTGCAAAAGTACTATTTGCCGGGGTAGTACTGGCGCTGCCAACCTCTACTAATTTCTCGATTTCTTCTTTGTTGTCTTTTTTTAATTCCAACGACATCTTTTCTGTGGTCTGCACTACTAATTCAATCGGCGATTCCTCTTTCATCAGCGTTTCGTTGTGTGCGTCGAAAGCAACGAGCAGGTCAGTATATCCGTCCTTGTCTGACACACTGCTAGCTGAAGCTGTGGGTACAGCGCCGTCGCACAGTGGGGCCTTTGGCCATTTCAGCTTGCTAAATTTATAACTTCCGAACGAATCAAGCTATCTTCATAAAATAAATTGCGTTTAAAATAAAAATCTTTCAGAATTTAGTCTGCAAAAGAACATGGTGCTACAATATCTAGAAGCTTTACAATAAATAGCCAAAGTTGAACTTTCTTACCAGTGCATATTTTCCTATGCAAAATGATAAATTCCAAGTTTTTCGGATCGATAAAGTATTTTTAATGGCCTATTACACTATTAAAAGTTATTTTACATTTAATTTTTAACTTAAACAGAATTTACAAAAAGGAAAAAAAATTTTTTAATTGTTCTTATTTTTGGTTTACTATAAAACATGCATCTATTTCCGATGGATCGTTAGGAATATCCAATAATCTTAACATTTCTGAAGAATAAATACTTTCTAAGTCTTTTTTGGATTTCACATGTCTAATAGATGAAATAAATGGATCTGAAGAGGCTGCCAACATGTTGAAAAGATCCTGGTTTTGCCTTGTTCGTGAAATTTTACAAGTATTCATGTACACTCGCTCGCATATCTCTGCGTACACCCCCAAAAAATTTCAAAAGCAAACTTTAAACACAAATTTTTTGGCCATTTATGCATGTATTTAACTCATTCTTTTTTCAAACATAACTTTAGTTTATTGTCTTCAATGACGTATTTTAATTAGAATTATTCAACTATGGATTATATTTTAATTTTAATTCTAAACTTAACACTACGAAAAAGTGTACACTCAAAAGTCTGCGTACAGTTGGGTTTAACATAAAAAATCATCCTTTTTAATAGCTTGTAGGGTATCCTTTCCTCTGCAGTACCTCCGAAAGGCGTTTTGGCATGGAATCGACTAGTTTTTTTGTCTCCTCCAGAGTGATTATTCCCCATTCCTCCACAATTACATCCTTGAGCATTTTTTTTGATGTTATTGTGTGTTTTCGGATTTTTCTCTCAAGAAGATCCCACAAATGTTCAATGGGGTTGAGATCAGGACTCTGTGGAGGTGTTCGCAGCTGATTTTTGACATTATACAGCAGCCAAAGCTTTGTATTTTGTGCAGTATGTTTTGGCTCATTGTCTTGCTGGAACCAATATTCACTTTCCAGCCCCAATAGTTCAGCACTTTGCTTTAAATTGTTTGTGCGAGCGTCACTGTTATCGATGTAGAAGCCAAAAACCCAAGACTGCACGTATCGACCTTTGATTTAGGTAAAGAAATATGCAAAGAGCCCGTATACAACATATTTCGGAAAAGCAAAAAAGTACTTTTTTTTAAATTCAAGTCAAAGTTGAAAAACAACCAAAAATTTAGATGGTTTGGAAAGTACGTTTTTCTCTAGAACTGTCTGTGCAACGAATCAGTTTTTCATTGAATATTGATAAAAATGAATACACCTAGTAAATGATACCAAAAACAAAATGATACCTCACACAGTTTAATTTTTATTCTACCTGAAAGATGCAGTGTGTCAATAAAAGTTGAATAAATTGTTGCACACGGAAATAATTTTCAACTTTGATTGCTCATATCTCCTAAACTAAAAGTCCGATTCTTTTTAAACTTTATTTTTGAAAGCTTTGGAAAATACTCCATCGAATTCGTGTATTGGATTTATCCAAAGCGTTGAAAAAATGCATTGACTTTTGCCACCTCTTTGCGGCTGAGGCCCCACTGTGCGTCGTCGGAGTCTCCAGATGTTTTGTTAATGCCTTTTCATGCGTCGTTGATTTTATTGTACAATTGTACAATTTTTAATATATTCGTTCAATTTTTTATACAAGCTTGGCCAATAATACAATCTAGTTATTTGTTTGTAATTTTCGTCTAAACCTCTGTGTGCTCTGCAATGTGTTTCTTCTATGATTAAGGCTTGATCTTCTGGGTTTTCTATATCCTGAAGGAATTTTCTCGTGAAGAGAAATTTGTTAAATTCAATTATGTGTCGGGTATTATTATGGATTTCTACCCGCTCATGAATTGTAGCTTGCGCTTTTGCTATTAGTAACTGTTCCTTAAACTGATTTAAAGGCTTCCCAGTTTCCTGAATGATGTTTTCAAAACTGCTTTCTGCTGAATGCTGAGTTTCTAAATCAGAATTTTCTTCCGTTTGTTCGACCTCACTATCTGCTATATTATTAATCTGAATTCGGGATAAAGCGTCTGCTACTACATTGGTGGAACCTGGCTTGTATATGATTTTCGGTGCGAAACTTTCAATAAAGTAGTACCACCGTTTCATTTCTATGTTTGGATTGTTCTGCGATATCGTAAAGGACAATGGTTGGTGATCTGTTTGAATTTCAATTCCACTCACGCCATATAAATAGTTTCGCAAATTCTTTAATGCCCTGTGATGTCCTATTCCAGGCTGAGGTATGCATCAGTCTAGTCCAGGGTCCCAAATCACAAGACAATTTATGATTTGCTTAGGATCTTTATAGGCGAGTCAGTAACTCTGCCAAATGCTGCAATAGAATGGTTAACCAAGACACAACACTTTGATTTTGAAATGATTAGCTTTTTATTGTACTTTTCTCTCGAGGTTGTCTTAGATCTGATTTAGTTTACGCGGGGTTTAGGACTCGTTCATTCACGACGACTGACTGCCCTGCCTTCATGTCAGGCAGGGCCTTTTATTGCTAATCGTGGCCGTCGATCGTTCCCACGGCTGTCTTACATAAGTTCTTAAGTTTATTGATATATAAATTGATTATTTAGTAGATGTTGGTGGGGAGTGTTAACTACTCCCCTTCTTCAAGAGTGGTCGTCCTCGACCCTCTCAAATTCTCTATCATCGCGCTGACCTGGGCCAGATCCCTCCTTTTCGTGAGTAGGGATCTGATGTAGACGATACTACCGATGACTCCGCACAGGACCATTCCTAGACCAAAGGCGAGGATAGGATTCACCTTGTCTGTTACGGCTTGCTCGACCTCTTTAATGTAATTCAGATTGTCCGCACTGAGCTGATGGTGAGCTGAGGAATGGTAGGCTCAAGACCGTGTGGTGCCCTGTGATATTCATGGCGGGCACCGAAGCGATGCCGGGTACCCGACGTTTGGTGTTGTCGCGATTCAGGAATCGGGAGCCGTTAATGGTGGCGAATTCGGAGAACGCGACCAGTTGCGTGCCGGTAGTTTTTATCAGCGTGTCGGAGTCGCAGCTGATCGTGGCTGGCCTGTCGTTGATGATTATGGTCCCGTCGTCCACTAAGGTGACGGGTCCCAGATGGCTGGGTTGAGATTGACAGTGGGCCGTGCCTCCCGAATGTAGCCCCTGCGCACAGGAGCCACTTAAATCCTTCTTGCAGAAGGTGGTGGTGGAGGTTGACACGCAGCCTGTAACGGCCCACACCTGGCCTCCGCATTCGGCTATGATGTTCTCTTCGAGCTGTAGCACAATTCCGTTGTGCTCGACCGGGAATAGCGTTACCTTCTTACAAGCTAAGCTTACCCTAGGATACCCTACAACAAAATGGATAACATTTTTTGACTGTAGGATCTTAATGCTAGATACTTCTAATAAATTGGAAACGGATACTCCTGTGAATTGGTTGCGCAAAATGGATTCTGTGTCTGCTTGATCTAGGATGGAGGGGTTTACCAGATTGGCTTTGGCCAAGGTTATTGTAAGCATAAGGTTTAATAGTTCTGTAATGAGAATTCTATTTCTGGCTAAAAGTGTCTCATATAAATGAGCCGAATCTATGCGATATTTTTTCTCTATATTGAGAATCTGGTTAACTGTGTTCGTAAGGATGTTCATCTGTCTCTGAACTTGTGTGTTGATTACAATCTGCCTGTTACTTGAATGGACCAACTGTGTTTCGGTAACCCTAATATCTGCCAAGTCGGAGGCGTCTGGCGTGCCGGCCACTACCTTGAGGGCCGTCCCTGGGAAATCTAAACTCCTTGCTAACCTATGGTGAACACCAATATCTGCTAGCATGTTCTTTAAGTGACCGGAGTCTACTTCCAGCAGCTGCCTCATGTGTGATCTCGGGAAAAGGTCTGTCATTTGCATGGTTTCGTCTGCAATGCGGTCATATTCTGAAAGGTTTGCTGTGTGTCTAATGTAGTTTAATTCCTCCCATACTAATACCGACCCGTCTGTGATGACGCGTGCTGCGACAATTGTTAACGTGTGGAGTACCCAGAAAAGCCTGCGGATAAGGGATGAATATAAGATAACGGAAATAATAAGGAATGATAAGAGCCACCACCATTATTTTCTTAGGGCTAATTAGTAAACTTATCTTATGTTGTCCTTATGGACCACCCTCCCTCTAATCAGGACCGTTGTCCCTAGGTCCGCTTCTACTGCTTCCTCCACATACAAGGGGGTGAGCTTATTACCTAGGCGTCTATTGGACTTAACTAAAACTTTTTCGCCTACACTGAAAATTCTGTTCCGGCGTGCCTGGTTGACTCGACTGTTCTGTACAATCTGGGCCTTTTGCACTTTATTCTGAATTTCCTTGTTAACTTCTGCTGCCCCCGCGTGCTACCCCCATCGGGTAAGGGTACAGCTTGGAGTATATGGGTTCGTGGTCCACCGTGCGAATGGTGGCCACGACCGAAGTGTTGTAAGGTAGTTTCCCGTTAGGGTCGGCAAATGCCGTCTTCCTTCTGTTCAAAATCTTTATAAATTTATCTTTTATCGCTGGAGGTGCGTCGACCTCCATTACGCTAGTATGGTTGACGTCCGTGCACCTGTGGAACCTGATGGCCTCAGTCGTGTTACCGAATCTGAGTGTTCCATCATTCAGACACAACGTTGCCCCTATCTGCGTTAGCAGGTCGAGGCCAATTATGCCATCGAAAGTTGATAGGGGTTTTAGTAAAAAGAACGGGGTTGTGGTGCCGAATATCGGCAGCAGACACTTCTCGGTGATCTTATTTGTCCCATTTACCGAATGCACCGGGAACGGTGTTCCGACTGGGACAACGCCCTGGAGCCATGCATGTGGCTTGATATAATTCTTGGACGCACCGGTGTCTATTAACAACTTAATGTTAACCCCTGCTACTTTCCGCCAAAGGAATGGCAGCAGGGACTTCCCCCTAAAAAATTAACTGCGTCACTTTCGTAACCGACCTCCTCGTCAGCCTCTATCTCTGCGATTGCCTCAGCGGCAGCCTCATTGTAGGCATTCTGTGCTTGGTCGCTACTTGTGGCAATGTCTCTCGATTTCATCGTAGTAGTCTGTCAGCGACATGTTTGCCTGTCGCATGGTTGCTAACTTCTGCTGAATTACGCTCACTGGCGTTTTGTCCGAATACGAACTATCTAACCTATTGATGATGGCTTTAAAGTTCAACACTGTGCTAAACGATGACAAAATATTGTCTGCGGTTCCTTTTATTTTATTTCTTATGATCCCGGTGGCCATGTAATGCCTAGTGCTGCCCACATAGGGCTCGAATACTTCGTAGGCTGCCAGAGCTGCCTGGCGCCAAGCGACATAGTGCTCTTGTTTTCCGTCAAACTCTGGAACTGACTTCACCATGTCCAGTGGCTGATCACACTGGACCCCGGGCCTGATTTCTATTTTTCTGTACACTTCCACCCCTGGTACGGCGACGGGCGCGGCCGCTTGTAATTGATTAATTGTGGTCTGCATTTGTTGTAATTTAGCCTCAAATATTGTGGCCTGGTTTGTTAGTGCGGCCTCGACGGCTGCCAGAATGGCAGGATCCATGACGTTGGGCGGTTTTTGAGTCGTACGTTTGTCAATGTCTGCCGCTTGGAGGCCTTCGATCAAGGATTTCAGGCTGTCTTCACTGTCGTCAGCACTTTCCCTATCACTCATATGGTGCGATACTGCTGCGAGTAGCACTTTCCTAAGTATTTAGAACACCGCGCTCCCTAGCATTTATCTCAAGGGAAGAAACTGACCGGTTTTTACAACCGTATTGAATAACCAAATGTTTCACTTCTTATTTTTTTTCTATTCTGGTAAAATTCACGCAATTATCGGTGAACTTTTTATTTTAGACAGAGATATAGGTTGGCTGACACAGAAAACATTTAAAATTAAGCAATTTACTTACATCATTGTTACAGCTTATATTTATTCTGATAATTAGATTAGTTCTGTTTAACTATGCACCGGTTGAGCGTTTTGGATCCGTAATGTTGGTCGAGGGGATTCCCTACAGCCGTATACATTTGTTTTATTTTCTCTTTCGAGGCGAGGGAGGGCCCTTCAGCCTATTTTTTCCTTGTAGATCTTTCGACGGGAGCGAGGGATTGCCCTTCAGCTCTTTTGACTTTGTTTTCGGCTGCAATCTAGCTTCAGTTGGAGCGAGGGAACGCCCTTCAGCTCTTTTGATTTCGTTTTCGGCTGCAATCTAACTTCAGTTGGAGCGAGGGGTTGCCCTTCAGCTCTTTCCTTGTTTTAGTTTCTGATTTTCACTCGGGTGTTACACTGTGGAATGTTCTCACTTGTCTGTGTTGCAATTACTTAGTTAATTTTCCTTTTAGTGTTCGGAGGAAAAACAAATTTTTTTTTGAACTTTTTGTTATTACACTTTTGGTTTATTTATCGCGGTGTTTTGACACTCGCGTTGACTCGGGTGGTGCGACCCGTTGGGCGCCAATTGATTATTTAGTAGATCCTATCACTTTAGCCGCGGCATTTGCCAACGGCAGGAAAAGATCGAATATGTTTTTTATATTTTTTATTCCGGCACAATGGCTCGGTTCAATGTGAGTAAAAAGACTAAAAGTATAACATGATATAATTATGCATAGGGCCCCCCAGCCTGGGCAGCGCTGCGCTAGCAGCGGTCTCAGTTTTGCAGCGTCAGCACCTCGTGCGGACCCAGTTGGCCGGGCGGATGTTTATGCAACATAGTAATATGTTGCCGCCCCTTTCCATGCCAGCGCTGGGTCAGCATTCTTATAACTAAGACCCCTGCCGATACCCTATGGCTGGTGGGGAGTGTTAACGTATATATATAATTATTCTTTAATTCTGACTGATGGATTGGTAACCGAGAGTTACCTAACCATCAGCCCTCTAGACAGTGTCCGTCCAATCACCAGGTAAGGTGATCGCTATGCACCGGTACCGTGGGAAAGGAAATGTATTTGGGAAAGGAAATGTATTTTTTCCAGAATATTAATTTATTCATTATTATTTCGGGTATTTGTCTTTTGGCATGTGTTTAGTTTTGTTGTTGGTTGTTGATCTCGTCATTTGGGAGCTTTGGTTACTTAGGTTTTTTGCTGCGGTGGGGGGGTTGGTTATATAATTTCCGGCCTGTGTTGCGTCTTTGAATTCGTTGTTGTTGATATCTGCACCTGGGAGTAGCGTTGGCTGCGTCGTCTGCATGAGTCGGCTGGGTGTTGAACTCGTCATTTGAGAGCTTGGCTGCGTCGTCTGTTTGTGACGAACCATGGGATCCATGGTTCGTTACACCCCCCCCCCCCCCTTTCTTCCGGGAGGTGGTGGAGATGTGGAGGTGTTCAGGTTTCGGTTTTCTTTGTGACGATCTCCTGTTTTTTGGCCTGTGCTGGGTTTTTGAATTCGTTGGTATTGACATCGTCACTTGAGAGGGGCGTCGTGCTGCTGTTGCGTTTGTTCACATTTGGATGTGGGTCAGTAGTGGTGATTTGCTCCGTTAGCAAGATCATTGCATCTGTGATTGTTGATTCTGGTTGCTTTTCTGAGGGGCTTCGTGAGACGTATTGCTGCTGGATGGGTCGATTATCCCATATGAAGATCGTTTGCTCGGCGATGTCTGGTGTCCCGTGGAGATTAGCAATCTTTGGTAGTTCTTTGTCCAGGTATTCTCGGATCTGCGGGGCTATGTCGGGTGACCAAGGATCCGTGGGCTGTTCTGGCTCGTCTTCGGTTGGTTCGGTGGCTTCGGGTTCAAAGGATTGATTCGGGTCTTTCGGCAGGATGGTTGTGTCGAATGCGCTGGGCGGTCCGATCCTCCGGTGGTACTCGCTTTTGTGGGCGATGTTCGGGGTGTTGTTGGTTATGGGTGGAGAAATTTCGTGTCTCTGATGCAATACTTGGGTTGCATTGTCTCCAGACTGGTGCATGAACTGGCTGGTCTCAACGACGCCTCTGGTGTTGGAATAACGACTTGTGTGGGCGACAAAGATTTCGGACCTGACCCCAGGCATGGCTTGGTGCATGGCGTTAGGGGTCACGTCTGTACGCGGAAGGTACTCCAGTGAGTTGGCGAAGATCTGTGTGTTGTCGGTCATGGATGCGGCAGGTCTGCAGTTGGTGTTTCGGGGGGTTATTGTTCTGGTTTCCGGGCGCTGGCTGAGAGGCTCTGTGGATATCAGTTCAATTATGGGCCCCGACCAGCGTGGGGTTAGCGTGGCTGTTTCCCGTGTTGCTGGGCTGTCGCACTGCTGCGGCTGTCGTGGTCGTTTTTCTGGTTCAGGGCTGGTGGTCGGCTCTGAGGGCGTCCTTGTGTTCAATTTTTCCGTTGAGGATCTTGTGCTTGATTGCTCTGTTGCTTGTCTTGGACCTGGGCTTCCTGTGTCGAGCGCCGGGTTCAAGTGAGTTAGTGCTTGTTTTGTGTGTGAGATTGTCGTCATGATTTTGGGGTATGTGTCCCCTGGGGCTGGCCTAGGACGCGGATGCTCCATAATGACCGCGGGGCTCGTTTTCCCGGTTACTTGTTTGTTGTTTCTTGAGGTCGGCTTTGGATTCGTGTTTTCCGTTGTGGGCCGGTGCTTTGCCTTAGCTGGGGCTGGGCTAGGTGTCGTGTTCTTCGTTGCGATATTTGTTGCCGTATTCGTTGTTGTAGGTCGTGGACGTGTGTTTGCTGTGGTTGGTATGGGTGTCATGATTGCTCTGTTGGGTGCCAAAACCGTTTTGATAGGTTGGGGACGTATGATGGCTTCTGTTGGCCTTGGTTTCGAGTGTCGAGGTTCGTTGCCTTCTACGCTGATGGTGAGAACGGTGTGGATAGGTGGGGTAGGGCACTGCTCTCGTAATTGAAGAAGGGTAGTACCGCACTGGATTGTTGTTCCAATGGCACATAAGAAGTCCATACCGACGATAACTTGATCCAACATGTTGGGTAGGACCAGGAGGGGTATTTGAACCTCGCTTTGATCTAACCTGATGCGTGCCAGTAGAGTCTGTGTGATCTCTCTGACCGAGCCGTCGGCCAGGCGTATGCGGGTGCATGTATCTTTCAAGTTGGTGTTGCAGTTATGAAGCTTCGGGATGCCCCTGTGTCGACGGTGGCTTCTGTTATATGCCCTCCAATGTTCACCATCGCCACTATCCGGCCGTTGTTCACGTGTAGGTTATTTTTTATTCGCGGGTCGGAGGAGGCGTCGTTTCCAACTGATCCCGTGTCAGTTGGGGACGCGTGTCGTTTCCCGACGTGTCCCGGCGACAGCAGTCGATGGTCCGTGTGCCGCGTTCGCCACATTCCCAGCAGAACAGGATCGAAGGATTATTACAGTTGTAAGCGGCATGGCCGGATTCACCACACCGGCGACAGGCTGTGCGTGGGTCGGCGATGTGGGTAGTAATCATGCGGTGGGCAACGTCTTGATTCGCAGTACTGGATGGGTTTGATGGCTGTCTCCTTAGTGAGTCTGCCGAGTTCCAATGAAATTGTGTCCGATTGGAGTCTCCGCTCCTCTGCTCTGTAGGCGGCCCTGTGTATCTCGTTGTGCTCTGAGGGGGTGGTCAGGATGGTCCGCTCCTGAATGCTTTCGAGCTCCGTGGCCAGCAGTGTTAACTGTGATAAGCTTTGCAGCTCATGTCGCCTCACGTACATCTGGTATGCTGGCAGGGCGTTGTCATAAATTCTGTTTAGCTCCTTAGTTGCGTCGTAGCCAGCGTGGTGCATGAGTAGCCGCATCTCGATGAGGAAATCTTTGAACAACTCACCCACCGCTTGTTTGCGGGCTCGTATCTGGTCTTCTAGTTGTTCAAAATACCTTGGTGGCAAGAAGAATGACAAGAATTCATGGCGGAAATTTTCCCATGAGGAACTTTGTAGACGGCTGGTCCGGAACCAACGACTGGCCCGGTCTGTGAGGAGTTCGGCCATGGCTCGCGGCAGTTGGTTTGGATCCACACCATACGAAAGTGCGCGTTCCTCGAGCTGTTCTACAAAAGATAGCGGGTCATCCTGTCCGTCGAACTGGATTCCCCATTTTCGGATTCGTTCTGCCATTGGTGCGTCGTGGTTGTACGGTACGGGCGCTGGGTAACTGTCCGTAGCTGGAACCCTTGGAAACTGGGCTGCCGTCACAATGGTTGGTGGCGCGGGCGTGTGGTATTCGGTGTCTTCGGAGACTCGTAATCCAGTCTTGGGTTCCTGGTGTCGAGTGCCTGATGGTCCAGTAGTAGGCATGGTTTTTTTTCTGTTGATTGTTGGCGCTGAGTCACTGTTGAACGGCACTTTTAGGATCGGCACTGCGTATACTTTCGCGATTGTTTTCGCGCCCGGACTACGTTCGTACGCGGATTTGTTTTGAGTTGGCGTTATTATTGTTGAGTTTTAGTTTGGCGATTCTATTTGTCTTCTGATGGCCGTGGGTCTTTACTCCACGAAGTTACTGATTTCGGTTGTTTTCTTCAAGTTTCCTTAAAAATCCTTTAAAGACCCTGCTCGGGCGCCACTTGTGAGAATCCTATTTCAGGCTGGGATATGCGTCAGTCCTGTCCAGGGTTCCAAATCACAAGAAATTTTATAATTTGCTAGGATCTTTATAGGTGGATCAGAACTCTGCCAAATGCTGAAATAGAATGTATTACCAAGACACAACACTTTGGGATTTGCTTTGGATTATTATTATGTTTCTTTATTTGCTTTGGTACGAGGCTGGGTTATTTCGGATTTTTGGTTACAGCGGGGTTTAATCTACTTTTCTTCGCGCCGATCGACTGCCCAGGTACTTTCTCTGGAGTTATGGCTGATGGACTGCCCCTTTCGCCATGCAAGGCAGTGCCTTATATGGGAAGTTGCAGCCATCGATCGATATCTTACATAAGTTCTTAATGCTACTAAGAGACATATATATTCTTGAATTCTAAGTAAATTGTAAGCGGGCGATTGGTCGGTAACCGATGGTTACCTAACCATCAGCCCTCCAGACAGTGTCCAATCACCAGGTAAGGTGATCGCTGTGCACCGGTACCGTGGAAAAGGAATGTACTTTTCGGAATATTTATTTATTTAATATTATTTCGGGTACTTAAGCAGGCCTCCGGTCTTTTGGCATGTGCTTAGTTTTTGTTGCTGGGTGTTGAGCTTTGGTTACTTAATTTGGGTCAGCGTTTTTCGGCCTGTTCTGCATCTTCGAATTCGTTGTTGTTGATATCTGCACCTGGGAGTAGCGTTGGCTGCGTCGTCTGCATGTGTCGGCAGGGTGTTGAACTCGTCATTTGAGAGCTTGGCTGCGTCGTCTGCTTGTGACGAACCATGGGATCCATGGTTCGTTACAGCCCATACTATTGCTAATAGTTCTTTTTTGTTTGTGGCATAAAGTTGCTCCGTTTTATTTAAGGTTTTCGAAATAAATGTTATGGGATTCCCTTCTTGTGATAATACGGCTCCTATTGCTATGTCTGATGCATCTGTGGTTAAAGTAAATTTCTTGTTGTAGTCTGGTTGCACCAATTCTATATGTGCAATTAAACTGTCCTTTAAAATATTGAATGCTTCTACTGCTGGCTCGTCCAGCTATAACAAAGTCTTTTTTGATTCTCTTCTTGAAACCTTCCCATTGACTCCACTCAAATACTTTGTTAATGGCTTAGCAATTGTCGCATAATTTCGGACGAACTTTCTGTAATAACCTGTTAACCCTAGGAAACTGCGGAGGTCTCGGACATTTCTCAGAATTGGATATTTTTGAATGGTATCAATCTTCTCTGGGTCTGTTTTAATAACATTATGTGAAACAATGTATCCCAGGAATTTAGTTTCTAATTGAAAAAATCTAGACTTTTCAAGGGAAATTTTCATATTTCCATTCTGTAAAATTTGTATTATTTTAATTATATATGCATAGTGCTGGTCAATCGTTTTTGAAAATACTATTATGTCATCCATGTAGACATGGCATGTTTTTCCTACTTGCTCTCTAAGTATGTCGTCCATTGCCCTTTGAAAGATTCTGGGTGCGTTTGTCAATCCCATGGGCATTCTTAAAAATTCGTATTTACCGTTATTTATCGAAAAGGATGTTTTTTCTATATCTGATTCTCTCATCAAAATCTAGACTTTTCAAGGGAAATTTTCATATTTCCATTCTGTAAAATTTGTATTATTTTAATTATTATTATTATTATTATCCTGATTCTAAATCAATTGTCGAAAAATACTTTGCTTTACCCAAATTGGATAGAATTACTGAAGGATGCTGCATGGGATATCTGTCTGGTATATTATTTTCATTCAGTTTCTTAAAGTCTATTACCAATCGGTGTTTAGGAGTTCCGTCATCATTTACCCCTTTTTTTGGTACTACCAATACAGGAGAATTGTATGGGCTCTTACTTGGTCTGATTATACCGTCATCTAACATCTTACTTATTTCATTATTAACGAAGTCGTTAACTGAATAAGCATATGGATATTGCTTACTGTATACCGGTCTATCATGTTCGGTATTTATTTCCCCTTTTATATCTGTTCTAAATGGTAACGGCAAATCAATATTTGCATGGTCTTCCTGGACTATAGCTATCATTTCCTCTTCGAGTTTCTCTAAGTCTTCTTCCTTTTGAATGAATGCGTTATTCAATTTAAACTTTATCGATTCAGACTTCCTATGTTTATTTAAGTCGGAAATTTTCACGACGGCGTGTTCAGGAGTTTTGGATCCCAAACAATTATAAGTTTTGTTGTCGGATAAATCAACGACGGCGTGCTCAGGATTCATCAATCCCAAGCTGTCTAAACTCACCTCTACCTGTACTGAATCGGTTTCAATTTCTCTTAGCTCTTAAAGTATTTTCTTATTATATATTCTTTTAAGGGAAGAATATTATTTTCTTCTATTAAACTTATTTCATTTTTTCCCCATTATCATAATATTTTAACTTTTCTGTTTTCCCTTTATATTACAAGACTCCTTTTTCTATATTTATTATAGCTCCAATGTTTCTTAATAAATTTAATCCAATCAGAAGATCAGATTCTAATCCTTCGATTTCATAAAATAATTGTCGTGTTTCAAATATATTTATAATATGGTAATACTTAATAATTGAATACCCGTGAACTGTATTTACCTTTTTGTATATTGATAACTCATTTCTATTTTCAAAAATTCCCTTTTTTATATAACAAGCAGTGGCTCCTGTATCTATTAAAATCTTTAACTGCTTCTTAGTTTTTCTGTCTATCCTATTTAAATAAGGCATTCCCCTGTAGGGGTCTGGTCTAAAAAATGATCTTCATTGATATTATTTAATCTGGTTACCTTATTAGCTGGCTGGTTTACTGTTTCATTTGGTTCCGTTTTTTGAGCTTGAGTTTGCTCTCTATTTTGATTTGTGCGATAGTAATTTGAACGATTATTATTTTGATAATAATTATTATTATATCTTCCTCGATTATTATTTGCCTGCCAATTATTATTTTGCTGCCGGTTGTTATTAGGTTTATTCTGGAGTTGAATCGATGGATCAACATCCATTGGCTCGACGGCTTGTTGCTTTTGATTGTTATTCTAATTATTGTTTTGGCCAAAAATTTCCCTTTTGTGGCCAATTATAATTTTGGTTATTACTCCAGTTATTTCCCGTTTTATTAGTATTATTATTCTGTCGTATTTGATAAAATCGTAAGTTGTTTTCCTGATATTTAATTTCATTTTTGAATCCATTAAACCTGTTTGCAAATTGAGCACGGAAATTGTTTGATTCTAATTCTTGGACCTTTGCCAAAGCATTGGGCAAATCTGGTGGATTTAATGAGAAAAGAGTTTCTGAGATAGATCCATTTAGTCCGGATATAAATATTCGTAGAGCATTGCTCCTTAATGTTTTGCTTGTTTCCTTGGTAATTTCGCTGTCCTTTCCGTATGTCATTATGGGTTTGTTTATTAGTAAAGTCATTTTTTTATTGACTTCGTTATAGAATTCAGTAACTGTCATTCGTCCACTGCCTGATGATACTTAATTCTGACTCGAGAATATGTATTGGTCGTTTATCGCTATATATAAAGTCCAATCTAGATAAGATTGCTTGAAAGTTTAAAACAGTGCCATGATTGGTAAGAGCAT
Organism: Drosophila subsilvestris; assembly: GCA_035043285.1. Taxonomy (NCBI): domain Eukaryota; kingdom Metazoa; phylum Arthropoda; class Insecta; order Diptera; family Drosophilidae; genus Drosophila; species Drosophila subsilvestris. Next base: position 32,243 of record JAWNNB010000127.1, on the reverse strand, counting down.
CATGGGCAGCTCCCAAAATTTTATTTCGTAAAATTGTTAAGGCGATAAAATATTGTTCACTTTGAATTTTATAAAGACTCATTACAGTTTCTGCAGCTTCCATCCAACCTACATATTGTGTTTTGGTAAAGATTTTACCACTTCAAGTGTTGTATCGCATTTTATAGTTGGGTCGATTGTTTGTATTTTATAATCCTCCACAGTGTTTGCATCTGCGGCTAACCTTCCTTCTAAACATTCTATTTTCTTGGTCACTTCATTCAATTGAACATTTATTAATCTATTTATTAATTCCATTGTTAAGCCGCCGGCTGTGGCTATACCACCTGCAGAAAAAGTTGGTACTGAACCTCCGGTTGCCATTGTTAAATCTAATTCACCAAAGCTATTTATTAAGTCTTCCAGATTGTTTCTTGATAATATTTATCCAATCGCGAATCTATCTTACTGTTTCTATCAATGTTTAAATCTTATATTATTTTCCTCAATTCCCTGATCTTAAATTATAATCTTTAATTTTGTATTATTGTAAATTAATTCCTCACAAGACTGTCCCGATGGGGTCTTCCTTCTGTGAGGTTGTGGGTTGATTTTCTTCGATGATGGCGAGGGAATGCCCTTCAGCCCTTCCTTCCTTCTCTTATTGGTGTGCCTTGGTTTTCTTCGATGATGGCGAGGGAATGCCCTTCAGCCCTTCTTTCCTTCTTTTTCAAATATTTTTTTCAATTATCAAACATTAAATGTAATGGGTTATTACATTTATTAGTTTCTATTTTATTTCACGCGAGCACTGTCACAATAGTTATGTTTTAAATGGATTATTACATTTATTAATTTCCATTTAATTTCAGTTAGATGTCGTCGGTTTGGATTTTTTAATTTTCCACTAAAAATATAGGATTGTTGGCGGCGCGAGTTCTGTTTTTCCAAATTAACTTTTTATTCATTAATTTTTTTGTTTTAGAACTTTTGAAGACGCCGCCCCACGTTGGGCGCCAATTAAATTTCTTAATATTTGGTGAATTAAAAAAATATAAATTTATTTGTATTTTTTAACACTTTGGGTTTAAACATTTATTTTATTAACATTTACAAGACAGTGACCGATCCGTGCTCCCATTCAAAAAGGACTGATCTTAATTTTTCCAATCTGATCCAATGAACCCCGGCCAGAAGCTTTTCTTTCTTGAGCTTTTAGAACTTCAAATTTTGTTTAGGTTAAAGCTGAACCAAAGCTTAAGATGAAACTGTCGCATCTCATTGTGAAATTCAATTATGCTGACCGATGCAATTTGGTGGGAACTTGGAACGCAAAGGCGCAATTGATTGGGCTTCAAACGAAGGCTGATGTTTACTTTAATTATACCCGTACTCAAAAGAGTTAAGGGGTATACTGTATTTGTGCTAAAAGTGGATGTGTGTAACGCAGAGAAGGAAATTTTTCCGACCCCATAAAGTATATATATTCTTGATCAGCATCAATAGCCGAGTCGATAGAGCCATGTCTGTCTGTCCGTCCGTCTGTCCGTCCCGATGAGCGCCTGGATCTCAGAGACTATAAAAGCTAGAGCAACGAAATTTTGTTTCCAGACTATCACACTGTTACAAGTGTATTTCAAAATTTCGCCCCGCCCCCTTCCGCCCCTACAAAGGACGAAAATCTGTGGCTTCCACAATTTTGAAGATACGATAAAACTAAAAACGCAGTATCGTAAGGAATGACCATATCTACCAGATTGCCAAATCTGGTACAGATCGGATCATTAATTTTTTTAATTTTGATTTGTTTAACTTAGCTGGGGAACCAAGATCGGAACTCAAAGCCAAAGACAAAGAAAAAGACAAAGGCAAAAACGAAGGCAAATGCGGAGTTCGAAAATATTGTTTATAAATGCCATAAGTGGCCTGGTTTCATGGGTTGGATAACTTGCAGGCAGATCTAGAATGCTTGAGAATATGTGTGCGCACATACAGTCTTGGTTGAGAGAGAGGTTGAGGCTCTAGACTCTAGACCGCAGCTGCGGCCGGCCTCTTCGGGTTTTTTTACTCACACAAGCGCACGAAAAAAACGTGTCCGAGTGTGTGTGCCGAGCCCTGCTCTAGAGTCTAGAGCGCTGGCTCATGGTGGAACTACATGATGGCGTCAGTTGGATGGCGGAACCCACTCTCTCGGCTCTCAGAGAGGCAAGCGCTAGAAAGAGATAGCAAGCGTCTTACGTTCGCTCTCTCGTTATTGTTGTCGCTGACAGGCGAGAAAATGTTTTCGGTAATAAGTAAAACGAAATAATTCAAAACAAATAGTATTATTTAATTCATAATTCAGAATAATATTCAATAAAATAAATACAAATTCAAAAAAAAAGGTAAATAAAAATGAGAAAGAAGACGGAAAAAAGTCGTGCGCCACACAAACTCTTTCGACGACGTTTGAGAAACGACTGGAAAAAAAAGCATCTTGAAAAGATCGCAGCTCTCGCGATGGGACCACCTTGTATAGTTCTACCATGCGCTGGCTCTAGAGCGCTCTCTTAACTAAATTTCAAGAGAGCCTGGAGCCAGCTTTAGAGCCAGCCTGAAAAATTCGCTTGCAATATTTTTGTATGGCGTTACTTATTATACACGTACTCAAATTTGTGTCTGCAAAATGTGTAATTTGTTTGATTTTATATTCTGCACTAGCGATGATCAGCACTTGATGTTCGCACATCAGCACTAACGCAGGATATTGAACATTTTGTTGTAATTTGTGTTTGCAAATGTGTAAAATAAAAAAAATAATTTTTTTTTTATATTTTTCACTAGCGATGATCAGCACTTGATGTTCGCACAGTGACAAAGGGTATTCAAATTTTGTTTGCATAACTTTTAGTTTTATGTTTGCACCTTATAATATTCCTTCGTTTTCTCACATCACATTGTTAGGTATTGTTATTATTTATTTTGTTTGCACTCTCACTATTTCTCCCACCATTGCCACTGAGTACTCACCTCTTGTAGTTACATTGTTATAAATATTATGTATGTGTTGAGCATCGTGTCCCTTAGCGATGTCAAGTTCTTAAATCCGGCTGCGCCAATTACCAGTCCCTCCTGGTGGTGTAGATAGGTTGGAGTTTTAATAATGCGATCTGACTGATTACCCGAGCTCCCTCTCGCGGAGGAGATGTAGAACCTATTTATATGGTAAAGTATTATCTACATTTTAGATGTAGATGTAGTCAACAGATGTAGCGAAAAAATTTAAAATGTAAAATTTTTAAATTTCTATTTAAATTTCAATCATAAGCTCACAAATTTATATACTGACTGAGTACGGGTATAAGAGTAGAGTCGCGACTAGATGCGACTCACGTTCCTTCTCGTCTTATACTTATGTACATATATTGTCTTTGGTGTTGGGTCGTTGTTCGGGAATGGCTAGGGAATCAAAGTTTTAAGTTGATGGAGTGGCCAGCTCAAAGTCCCGACCTCAATCCGATTGAAAACCTTTGGTCAATCGTGAAACGACGGCTTGGGTAGTCGGAATCAGCCCCATCCAACTTAGGCGACCTCTGGGGCCGTGTAAATTATGTTTCAGTGGGCTGCTGCGGCGGCGGCGTGCGGAGGCAGCAGGGAGTATCTCGCGGGGCGAGATGGTGGTGGCAGCGACGTCTGTACGGGCCGCCCCTGGTTATATCTTAGTGTGTGTTGCGTCGGCGGTGTGCGGCGGCAACTGGAAGCTCTCGCGGGGCGAGGGCGGTGTTGGTAGCGACGTTTAGGTGGCCGAACTTTGTTGGGAATGTTTTATGTTCCTTTACAGCGCTGGCCTCTCAGGCTCAGCGAGTACAAATAATTTAACGACCGAGTCGGAGTTTACAGGAGAACAACCGTTCTTTTATTAATCTAATTCTAAACTAACTTAGCTACCAGATCCCCGACTCGCGAACCATTCGTACAAGAATGGAATTCGCTGACCACAGCACATCCGCCAGAATCAGGCGACGGCTGTTGGCCAATGGAGTGAGGGACGGCCCACAACAGCGTCAGTGCTGTGTCAGCTTTCTGCACTGAGCGCTGTATGATGTTCATGTGTGGGGTGGCGCAGGATGGTAAAGTTAAGGTGGTGAGATATGCAATATGTGTAATATGTTATGTGTAATATGTGTTAACTACTCCCCCCTTGGGTGATCCCTGTCCTCGGGGATGCCGATCTCCCTGATGACATTCTGGAGCCTGATTGTGGAGTTTCTCCGACTCCAGTAATGGTGTAGAAGTATCAAGCCACAAAGCGCGAAACTGACGACTACTCCTGCCGCGAACCAGATCTTGGGTGATCCGCTGGATGTCACATCATTCCTTAGATCTTCTATAACTTGAATGTTGTGTTCGTTCATCCGTCGCAGGAGTGGTAGGCTGAGGACTTCGTCGTGCCCTATTATGGTGAGTAGTGGGGAAGCCGCGGTGCCTGGTACCTTGCTCACGGCTCCGTTGAGGTTCACGTACGTGGTGTCGTTTATTGTGGCCTTGCTCTCGAATGTAACGAGATTAGCCCCTCTTGTTGTTACTGGAGGTCCGTTGTCCACGCTGACCCTTGCCGGCTGCCCGTTGATGATGATTATGCCATCGCCCACCAGTGTGACGGGCTCCAGGTGGCTCGGTTGCGTGCGGCATGAGGCTGCGCCTCCGGCGTGTATCTCGCGGGAATTACCAGTCCTTCTGGTTATTATTGTAATGATGTGTCCTGATTCCAGTTGATGATTCGATTGGAGTTTAATAAAGACAACTGCCTTGCTTTCGTGTCAAAATCAGAGTGAATCTTATTCAAGTTATTCCTCACTTGGAGGCAGCAAACTTAAGTATATTGTACATAATGTATACGCTACGAAACCGCCGAGTCAGCTCCTCGCCGGATGTTGGGTCCCGAGTTGGTTTTCCTAAGAATCTTTGAGTTGCGGCTCGTGGCGGATTCTGTTGATGCAGACAATGTCTGGGTTGAACGACATAGTTCAACCAGACATTGTCCGCGGGGGTTTGGGTGGGGGCAACGTAACCGAGGAGGCGGTAACTCCTCCCCCTTAACTTGGAACGATGGCCATAGCGAAGGTATGACCGGAGTGACAACAGGTTCTAGGCTGGGGGGTGCGAAGATGATTGTTTTCTTTTTTGTGATCCATGCAACGATTGTGACAAGGAGTAAGATTGCGATGCATGCGTAGACAATTGTTAAATTCGTGGTGGCTTGATTTCTTATTTGGATGACATCTAGGTCATTTTCTAGATCGTTTAGGTGTAAGTTTTGAAGGTTTAGTTCTTCACTTGCGGAGATTGTTGTTAGGTTTTTCACATGTGGGAGATTGACATCAATTATATCGGTTATGGTTGTAGCGGCATCGGCATAGTTCGTGCCGTTTGCGGAAATCGAACAGTTCTCGTAGTGTATTAACATTGATCCGCTAAAGGTTTTCGCGGGGAGACAGTCAGACGTGATGTTTAAGTTTTCTACGTTCAGTATCAGCAGGAGTCCTTTTATTGGTACAAAGATTTGTGGGTGGTTACCTCCATCTATTGTGTCGCAAGTTGCTTTCTGGTCGTTGAAAAGGTTGTGGAGACAGTCAGGATCTGTTGGGAGTGTCGGGGTTTCGCAAACGTGTGTTTTACTTAACTTAATACATGGTGTGGTTATAATCTTAATTTCTAAGTTATTCTTAATAATGTATTGTGGTATTTTTATAAATTTGGTTTTGTTTACAGGTAGGGGTATGAGGTGATACAAATTATAATGCTCTTGTGAAAGGATTGGAATCTTAATCTTGAATATGAGCGTTTTATTTATTGTAATGGATTCTAGTGAAAGTACATTGTAAATTTCATGTTCTAGTTCTATTTCGATATTTTGATCTGTTAGGACTTGTTTTATTTTTTTGATTTCATCTGGGTTCAGTATGTATTTTGGAATTATTTTAAGTTTGGTCAACAGCAAACTTTCTGCTATATTATTTAGGTGATTATAAAGTATGTCTATATTGTAGTTTATTCTGTCAATGTACTGGATGAGATGTATGTCCTGTTGTTCGGAATTAAGTTCCTTAAAAATCTTGTTCTGGTAAGTATTGATGAAGTTGTTAATGATTTCTTGCTCTTTATTGATATGATTTGTAATGTTCCGAAATCTAACGAGTGTTTCTTTTTGGAATACCGAGTTTGAATTTAAATTTTTCTGCAGATATGCCAGGTCTTTATTTATTCGTACCTCGTCATCGGCATCTAAATTGCCAGAGATTATTTTTACGATATTTCCTAGCCCGTTAATTAATGCTCTCTTAGGTCTGTTATTTGTTGGGAGTAAGGTATTAATTCTTTGGGTAACCTGATCTATTTTCTTGTGTAAGGTTAATTTTAGGTCTGCGAACTCCTTACTGTTCGGTAAGTTGTCTATAACCTCACATATTTTGTTCGCTGTAACTTCGTAATCGTCTAAATGGATAATGTGGTTTATATTTTTAAAGGCGTTTACCACTCTAGCTGGTCCTAAATTAACTTTTACTAGTGGCTGGTCCTTGTCCAAAATGTCGAATATAAGTCGTTGTCCATACCCTAGCGTTAGCCTGTAAGAAATAGTGTTTTTATATCAGTATTCGCAGGAAGGGTGTGTGTGAGTTATGTAGTATTTGGTTGTTTTGTAAGTCTCCTTATTTTTTGTTTGTGTATTTTTTGCCCTTTTATTGTACGTAATGTTGTTCCGTTATCTTTTAGGACCTTATGTTTACTGAAACGAGGTGTTATTTTATTTCTTCTATTTTCTTTTCTAAATATTAGGTTGCCTGTTGGTAAGTCAGGTGGGTCTGTTCTCGATTCGTTAAGGTGTTCTGTACGTTTCCAAGTCGCGTTTACTATCTGTTCTTTAACAGTAGAGTATAGTGAAGTTTGAAATTCGTTGAGTTTTTGTAAATATTCATGTTCGTTATTGAATTTTACTGTTTTGTCGAAAATGTGCGTACGTCCGTTAAAGAGTTCGAAAGGCGTAAGGTTTGTGCTAGAGTGAATTGCGTTGTTGTAGGTTATAATGCATTCTGAAAGTATTTCGTCATGGTCTTGTGTCAAATGTAGTTCTCTCCGTTTGTTGAGAACTATTCTATAGATTTCTGTCAGTGTTGAGTGAAAGCGTTCGACTGTCGCGTTACTACTTGATTGTTGGAAGGAAGTGACATGTAATACAATATTATATTGATTAAGGAAATCTTTAAAAACGGCGCCAGAGAATTCGGCCACCTGATCGAGGATAATTTTCTTTGGTATGCCGAACTGGCTCATGAAAATTTTGAACGCTTTTGTGACGTTGACTGAATTCCTATTAGGTAATACGTATGCTTGAGCGAATTTCGAAAATTTGTCAATGATTGTTAAGTGGTAGTTATGATTGACGGTGTAAATATCCGTATGTAGGATATCTAAGGGGCCGTTTGGTATTTCCGGTAATACATAGGGTGGTTTTTGGGGTTGTCTATCGTATTTCAGGGTAAGACAAACCTCGCAGTCCCGAATTACTTGTGATATCAGGGTTTTTAGTCGGGGTACATAAATTTCCCTTTTTAAATGTTGGTACATTTCGTCAGTACCCCTGTGATTGTTGTTATTATGGTGGGTTTTTATTATATTGTCAACTTCGTCTGGTTCTGTTGGTTCGTGTAGAACAATTAGACATCTGCAAATCTTATAGAGGTTAGTGTCCTTGAAGTATTTTGAGTATGCTTCCTGTATTAATTCGAAAATTTCGTCGGTCGAATGGATTGCCAATATTTTATTTTGTTTGAGTATTGTCTTTAGGATCGTGGATATTTTATCCAAATCGAACGAAGGTTCTATTATATGTCTGCGGATTTTATTTCTAAAATGGGCTGTTACGCGGCATGAGGGTATTGGTCCGATTTCTAATATGGCTTGCAAGTTAAAGGTATTGAGTGAGTTATTGGTTACCGGTATGTTGGTTAAGGTTGTACTGTTAGCGTCGTTTACGCATATGCTTGGTTCGATTCGACTCAAAGCATCCGCAACGACGTTTTGTGACCCTTTCTTGTATACTATGTTATAGTCATATTCAGAAAGCGTCAACTTCCAACGGAGCAGTTTTGGGTTTTGGCCCTTGAAATTCTGAAGCCATAATAAAGGTTTGTGATCGGTTATGATCTGGAATTTGTTACCATACAAGTATGGTCTGAAATATTTTACTGCCCAGATTATTGCCAATAGTTCTTTTCTATTGTAGAGTATCGGGTCTCTGTCTCTGTCAGAGTTCTACTGGCAAAACAAACGGGTTTATCTGAGTTATCCGGGCCTTGTGAAAGTACAGCGCCTATAGCGAAGTTACTGGCGTCGGTGGTGAGAGTGAAAGGGTTCTCAAAATTCGGATATTGTAAAATTGGGTCGTTAGTTAGTAGTGTTTTGGAAAAGTTGAATGCCTCTTGGAATTCTGAATCTATTACAACCGATTTGCCTCCTCTAAGTTGCCTCGTAATCGGTTTCGTAATCCTAGCGAAATTTTTGATAAATTTCCTGTAATAGCCAGTAACCCTAAGAAGGATCTAATTTGTTTTGTGGTTTTGGGGCACGGAAACTCTTTGATCGCCTTAATCTTGTCCGGGTTTGGTTCGATACCATCTTGGGTAACAATGTGTCCCCAGAAATCTATTTCCTTTCGGAGGAAATTGGACTTAGTTGGTTGGATCTTTAGATTTGCTCGTCGTAATTTTTGGAAGACTGATTTAATATCAGTTAAGTGGTTCTGGAGAGAAGCAGAAAAAATTATGATGTCGTCGAGATACACTAGGCAGATTTCTCCTATTAGTGTTCCTAAAACATTATCCATAACTCTTTGGAATGTGGCAGGAGCATTTCTCAGTCCGAAGGGCATACGAGTAAATTCGTAATGACCGTTTTCGACTGAGAATGCAGTTTTGGGCATATCCCTGGGGCTCATTTCTATCTGATGGAACCCGCTTGCGAGATCCAGAGTAGAGAAATATTTGGCCCTACCTATGTTATCAAGTATATCATTGATATTCGGTATTGGATATTTGTCTGCGATTGTTTTCTCATTTAATCTCCTGAAGTCTATTACTAGTCTCCACTTCTTTTTTCCCAAGAGTCCGATTTTTGGGACCACCCACACGGGTGCGCCCCAGGGGGAATGACTGTTTTTATGATATTCTGTTCTAACATCTTTGCAATTTGTTTGCGCACCTCCTCTTTATGTATGTACGGATACCTATAGGTTTTCACGTGTATCGGTATATTGTCGGTAGTAGGTATGTCGTGCTTAACTGTGTTAGAAAAGGTTAAGGTGGTGTCGTCATTGTAAAATAGGTCTCGGAATTCTTTGCACACTTTAAGGAGTCCTCGTTTCTCCTCACTATTTAAGTGTGTTGTTTGGATATGGTCGTCCAGATGTTCCCTATCGCTTGCTGGACCGGGTTGTAATGCTATACTGTGCACCTGGTCGTAATTTTCTTCATTGTACGGCATTACGTCCAGCGGTTGGTCCAAGGAAAAGTTTAGCTCAGAGTCCGAATCGTTCGTGACTTCAAGGAAACTGTGGCCGTCTGTGGCCGTATATAACCCTCCGGTGATTGAAATGTTTTTGTCTATAGTCACCGGGTTGCAAAGAAAATCTCCCTTTTTGATGTTGACTGGAAGATGGATACGAGTTTTCTTTTGCGGTTGTAATAGCAAAAGGTCGGTGCCGCGATTTGCTTCCGTGAAGATGTCAATGGAAGCAAACGGGGTTTCAAGTTTAGAATCCTTGATATTAATTTTGACCTTATGGCTTGTGAGGAAATCCATTCCCAGAAGACCACTAAAATCGGAATGAAATTTAAAAAGTAGTAGACTCATTTGTCCTAGTTCTTTGAATTCTTTTGGTAAGGGAAAGATGATTTTATTCGTTAGGGAATAACTGTGGAAAACAGTTGTAATTGTGACTTTATTGTTTAGTTTTAGTATGGATTTTTCTTCTGCGAAGCGTGGGTCTATAAATGAGAAGGTTGACCCGGTATCTATTAAAAATTTTAACGGGGTCTTTACACTGCATACGTTTAGGAGTATATATGGCAGTGTAGGCCCGTGGGATTTTTTATTTATATAGCCGACTGGTCTGTCGAGGCTTCTAACGGAAAATTTTCGGCATCATTTATATTGTTCAAGTTGGAATTGTTACGATTGTTACTGTTGTGGGAATTCTGTTCATTTTGTTGGTTATTATTGTAAGAATTCTGACCGTTATTATTACGGTTTTGATTATTATTATAAGAGTTCCGTCCATTCTGTCGATTATTATTGTAAGTATTCTGTCCGGTATTGTTGCGGTTTTGATTGTTGTTGTAAGGATTCCGTCCGTTGTTGTTATGGTTTCTGTCTTGATAAGAGCCTTGTCTGAAAGGGTTAGAATTTGACCAGTTGTTACTCCTGTTAGCATTGTGTTCGTTATTATTTTGGGAATCATTCCTACTATAAAGTCTGTTCCTGTTTGTGTTAGAATTCTGTTCCCTGTTTAGTCCCTGATAATAGAAATTTTGTTCCTCTTGGCACCATTCGTATGCTATCTCGATCGTGCTCGGTTTCCTAGCCCTAATTAGGGTTCTAAGGGGGTCTCGAAGCCCGATTAAGAAAGCATTAAGGCAAATTTCATCATAAAGATGGTTTCCGGATGCTAGACCTGCGCCTGGATTTTCAGTCAGGGTCAAAAGTTGACTTCTAATTCTGGTGATTTCAAAGAAAAGTTTGTTTAGGGATAATCCCTCTGGTAGAGTTTGGATTTCCCGAACAAGCATTGGTTGTGTCTTTTTGCATTTGTACATGCGGTTTAAGTTTTCTTTAATGTGGTCCCATTCTAACTTGGTACCCAAGATGTCCAAAGTTCGGTTTGCTCTACCTATTATTTTGTTACGTAGTGTTCTTAAAAGTAACTGTCCGTACGGTGTTTGGTCGGTCCCTCTAATAAGCATAATTATTTCTTCTACGCTTACTATAAATTTCTCTAGAGTACCTTCGACTCCTTCAAACGTAGGCAATTGCTTGACGAAAGCGAGGATATCGGTCGGATTGAGAGTCGTGTTGATTGAAGTATTCAACGATGTGCTGGCACTTTCTAAGTTGTTTAGTCCGCTAATCCCAGGACTAATGTTCCTGGATAACCCAGACCCGTTACCTGAGTCCATGGCTATTGATGGTTGGATTAGAAGGGGTTCTTCTTCTCTAATTTCTGGTAAGCTAATACTGCTTCGAAGGCCTAATCGGGATCTGGTTCTGTCTACCAAAGTTTTTCTGGACATTTGCAGAAGAATTTAGTTTTTTCCTTTTTTTTTTTTTTATTATTATTTTTTGTTTGCGGTATGTTTTTCTCAAGTTTTTATAGGTCGTAATAGTAAGGTGGTTTAATTCTTATTCAAGTATGTGCTTATTGTTTGTTTAAATTTGGTGTGTATTATATTTGTGAAAAATAGCGATTATGGTGTTTGTGTGTGTAATGTACTTATTTTATGGTTTATTCTTAAATTATTTTGTTGTTCGGTGTATATGTGAGGTTTTCCTCTTAACTTATCTCTTATTATTTGTAGTGTTTTGTTTTTTCTTCAGTATTGTTATAATTATTATATATGTGTTGAACATCGTGTCCCTTAGCGATGTCAAGTTCTTAAATCCGGCTGCGCCAATTACCAGTCCTTCTGGTTATTATTGTAATGATGTGTCCTGATTCCAGTTGATGATTCGATTGGAGTTTAATAAAGACAACTGCCTTGCTTTCGTGTCAAAATCAGAGTGAATCTTTATTCAAGTTATTCCTCACTTGGAGGCAGCAAACTTAAGTATATTGTACATAATGTATACGCTACGAAACCGCCGAGTCAGCTCCTCGCCGGATGTTGGGTCCCGAGTTGGTTTTCCTAAGAATCTTCGAGTTGCGGCTCGTGGCGGATTCTGTTGATGCAGACAATGTCTGGGTTGAACGACATAGTTCAACCAGACATTGTCCGCGGGGGTTTGGGGGCAACGTAACCGCGGAGGCGGTAACTCGGGCGCAAGTGCTGTGTGCGGCCTGCTTGCAGAATGTCGCGAAGTTGGTGACGTCGCATTCGGTTACCGCCAGGATCCCCTCTTCGCATTCTGCTACAACGTCGTCTTGTAGTTGTAGCACGGTGTTGTTGCGCGCCACGGAAAAAATTAGGATTTTCTTACATCTACTTTTAATCCTAGGATACTCAACTAAGACATGGATAACAATATTGGATTGAAAAATTTTAATTCTAGATACATCCATAAGACTAACTATGGGGACCTCCGTGAGCTGTTCGTTAAAGATAGATTTTAGGTCGTTATGGTTGAATATGATAGGGTTTATTATGTTTGACTTGGCAAGTGTGATAGTCAGCATCAAGTTCTGGATTTCTGAGATAAGCATTCTATTTCTTGCTAGTAATGTTTCATATAGGTGAGCGGTGTCTACCAGGTCACCTTGTTTTTCTTTCAATATTTTATTAACCGTGTCGGTGAGCAAATTGATTTGTCTTTGTGCTTCTGTGTTGATCACTGCCTATCTATTGTTTGACTCTATAAGTCGAGCTTCTGTTAGTTTGATTCTTTCGAGGTCTGATGCATCAGGGGTACCCGCAACAACTTTGAGTGCTGTTCCCAAGAAGTCTAGGCTTCTTGCCATTCTATGGTGTATCATTAGGGCGGACAATATGTTCTTTGCGTGTTCTATATCTACTTCTAATAGCTTTCGCATATGTGATTGGGGAAATAGCTCGGACATTTTTGCAGTATCGTCTATGATGTTCCCTAACTCGGTTAGGTTTGTCGAGTGCCTCACCCAGTTTCTTTGTTCCCACACCAATACATCTCCGTCCCGTACAGGGATATAGTTCGCCTGGGAAAAGTCGGTAATCCGCGCATTTGTTGTGGTAAGGAGTACGAGGAGTATTTCGGCCAACCTGTGGGAGTGATAACTAGATTTGTAGTAATTGTTGTTTAGATTATCTCAAATTGTCCTTATGGACCACCCTCCCTCTAATGAGGACAGATGTTCCCAGATCTGCCTGCACCCGTTCTTCAGTGTACAACGGGGTTAGCTTGTTTCCTAACCTTCTGTTATTCTTTGGGTATACTTTTTCGCCCACTTCGAATACTCTGTTTTGTCTACCTGGGTTAATCCTGCCGAGGTTGTCCTTTTGTGCCTTGTCGATTTTGGCTTTAATTGCCAACTTAAGATCTTCGTTGTTGGTATGAACTGCTTCAACCGGCCTCTCGTCTATGACCGAATGCAACGTTTTGTTGTATTCTACCGTGGCACGCATGATTAGTTCGATTGTATCGTCGATTTTTTTGTCGATCTTCATGCATCTTGCGATCTCTGCCAAGGTACTGTGAAACCTCTCTACCTGCCCGTTGGAGCTACTATGAAGAGGAGGTGCGTTAACTACATCCACTCCGTATTGGCTTTTTAACAGAGACGTAATTGTCGCGGAACTGAAGGCGGCTTCGTTGTCGCAATATATGGTCTTGGTATTCGGGTAGAAGTTCATCAATAGCAAGATGGGGGCGCGTACTTCTACTATTGCCCTAGAAGCTAGGGGCTGCACAATGGCAAATTTTGAGAATTTGTCAATGCAGGTCAAGAAGAGTTTTTTGTCTGTAGAGAAAATGTCGATGTGAATTGCATTCACGACGTTCGGATTGATCACCTCTTTTACTGATTCGATCAGGGAGTCTCTGTCATTAATATGGATTATGTGGCGGGTTTTTCCGCCGAAGATAATGAGGTTCCGCCGTAGCGACTGGCTTGCTTCTTCCAGAATTATTTGGTTTCTGAAACAATTTAGAGGCTTAGTGGTCTCCACTGTGTAGGTCAGTGAGAGCTCGCTGTGCATAGTGGCCGCGTCTGACTGTGGCTCGTCCTGTAAGTTATTAATGTTTTGTCGGGACAAGGCGTCGGCGACATAGTTTTCCTTCCCTGGTTTATAGAAAATTTTAGCGTTGTGCTCCTCTATAAAGGCTTTCCACCGTTTAATTTTCGCGTTTGTGTTTTTTCAGACACGGCGAAGGTCAGGGGCTGGTGATCGGTGAAAATTCGTATCTCCTTAGTTCCGTATAAGTAATTTTGTAGTTTCCCTATGGCCCAAACGATGGCTAGTAGTTCCCTCTCATTTGTGGCGTAGTTCAGCTCGCAATCTTTAAGTGTGCGCGACACCATTGTTATTGGTCTGCCATTTTGGGAAAGCACCGCTCCGATGCCGCTTGCTGAGGCATCGGTGGCTAGGTCGAAGGGCAGCTTAAAGTCTGGGTACGTTAGTACGACATCCTCTGATGCCAGTATGTTTCGCAGGCGGTCGAAAGCGTCGCGTTGCGTTTCGTCGAACTGAACCGAAACTTTCTTTGACATGTGCTTGCTGACCGTGCCATTTTCTCCTTTGAGTATGGCGGTTAGGGGTCTTGCTATTGCCGCGAAGTCTTTGACAAAGCTCCTATAGTAGCTTGCTAACCCGAGGAATGACCTGAGGCTGAACAGCGTTTTTGGTTCAGCGTATTCCTTTATCGCCCTCACCTTCTCTGGGTCTGTCTTGGCTCCGCCCCTGGTTACTATGAAGACTAAGAATTCGACACTTTCTCTGAAGAACTTTGTCTTTTCCGGGGCCACCCTCATGTTAGCTTCGCACAGGCATTTCAGTACCGTGTCGATGTGTCTGACATGGTCTTTTTCGTTTTCGGAAAAAATTATTACATCGTCTACATAGACGTAACATGTTTTCCCAATCTGTTCACGTAGAACGTCGTCGATTGCCCTTTGGAAAATGCTTCCCGCATTTTTAAGTCCGAAAGGCAAGCAACAGAATTCGTATTTTCCTCCGTTTATTAAAAACGAAGTTTTTTCCCGGTCTTTTTCCGCCAGATATATTTGGTGGTACCCTGATTTCAGATCTAGGGTGGTAAAAAACCTTGCCTTTCCCAAATTTGCTAAAATCATGGGTATGCTAGGCATAGGGTATCGGTCGGCGATAGTTCGCTCGTTCAGTTTCCTGAAGTCGATTACCAGCCGTTTTTTCCTGTTGCCGTCTGAGTCGGACTTTTTCTTGTCTACGACCCAAATCGGACTGTTATACGGCGACCTAGATGGCCTGATTATCCCGTCTTTCAGTAGTTCTTTGACTTCTTTGTTCACGAAGTCTGCTGCCCCCATGGGATAGGGGTATAATTTAGAGTAGACTGGTTCGTTACTATCGGTTCGAATGGTGGCGATAACTGAGGTGTTAAAGGGAAGCGCCTCGTTAGAGGTCGAAAAAACTCTAATTCTCTTCAGTATCATTTTCTTAAATTCGGCTTTTACCGCGTTTGGGACCGTTAGGTCGTCGACTTGGGTGATATTTACACTGTCGCATTTGTGGAACTGAAGCTGTTCCGTTACGTTTCCGTACTTGATTGTTTTGTCACGCAGGTTTAATGTCGCTCCCGCTCGCGTTAGCGAATCGGAACCTATAATGGCATCAAACGTGTCTAGTGTGTTTAACAAAAAAAATGGGGCTTTTAGCCCGAAAATGCACATTATGCACTTATCTTTTACTTCACTGGAGCCATGTATTGAGCTCACTGTGAAAGGGGAGTCGGCAGCAGTTACGTTCTTCAGCTCCTTTATGGGCTTCACGTAATTTTTTGCCGCTCCGGTGTCGATTAGAATTTTTAGTGTTTTGCCTGCCAATTGTCGCTCGACGAACGGCAATTGGGAGCGCTGTCTAAAAAATTAAGCAAGTCGTTGCCGGTCGGGTCGTTTTCCTCGTCGATCTCGGCGACTGCGGCTTCGGCTGTATTCGAGTACTCTTGTTCTTCTTGGTTATAGGCCTGCTGCACTATGTTATTTACCTGTTGGCGTCTCTGCCCCGATTGACGTTGAGACGAATTCTGCCTTTTGTAATTATTGTTACTTTGAGGCTTTCCCCAGTTTGTGTCCTGCCTAAATCTTGATAATGAAGGGTCTACCTCCATAGGCTGCACCTTATTCTGGTCGATAGTTTCTGTATCCCCGCGCTTTGGCCAGAGGTTGTCCTCTGGCGGCTTGCCTTGGCCTTGCTTGGGAACGAAGTGTGGATTTTTATCCTCACTTTTCCATTGCTTGCCTTGAATTTTGTTGTGGCGTTTGTTGCCCTCGTAACTAATAGATTTGTCCTCTATCGCTTTTGCGTAGGACGCAAATGCACTTCTTTCGATGCTGTTCTCGGCTTCCCGAGCCAGAGCTAGCGCGGACGGGAGGTCTTTGGGCTGTGCTGGCAGCACCAGTGACTTGAGTGGCCGTTTAAGCCCCGCGATAAACGCGTGGAGGGCGTCGTCCCTAACCTCCTTATTAAGGATGGTTGCCGTGTCCGCATTATGCGACATAACTATTTTATTCGTGACGAGCGTGAGTTTCCTCTCGACTTCGTCATAGTATGCCATCAGGTCGGCATCCCCTTGTCGAACCATTTCCAGGTTCTGACGAAGTACGCGTAGGGACGTTTTGTTGGCGTACGTGCAATCTAGCCTGGCCAGAATTGCATCAAAAATTTAGCACGGTATTGTGCGACGTGAGTAGCGCTCGCGCGGTACCGCAAATTTTATTTTTCAGAATGGCCACAGCCTCGTAGTGTGCCTGGCTGCCTACATAAATTTTGAAGACTTCATATGCATCTACGGCAGATTGCCTCCACGACACATATTCTTCGTGGTTACCGCTAAAGGTCGGCACCGATCTCACAATATCTAACTTGACTTCGCACCTTATGTTCGGGTCGATGGTCACTCTTTGGAAAGTTTCTATTTGAGGGGTACCTATGTTTAAGGCGCTCATATGAGTCCTCATATTTTGGATTTCATTGCTGAATTCCTGAGTTAATCGCCGTTCTTGTTCGACGAGGGCGCTGGCGATCGCGCCGTCTACCAATGCTTTTATCATTCCTGCATCCATTTCTGACCGATTTTGTTTCGGCTCTGGGGGTCGATACCCTAGGTCTGAGCTTTCGTCACTATCGTACTGTACTTTTTGTTCCCTATAATTCCAACTCATGGGCAATTACTGAGAAAAAATCAAACCACACAGCAAGATATCAAATGAACAAACTCGGGCGATCACTTATTTAACCACACAGACGCACTCATTCAGTTTCAAAACGAAAATTTATTGTATTGCGTGACATTCACACTTGCACTGTCAGATATTTATATTTATTATATTTATATATTTTTTTCTTTTTTTATATATGAACAAAAAAAATTTTTTTTTTTTTTAATTTTTATTTCTTTCTCATTTTTTTCGAAATCTATTATCTTTTACGAACAGTCACTTACATGGTTTTATCTTTTGGGGACGTGGATTCTCTTCGGATATTTCCAATCCCGTTGGGCGCCAATTATGTTTTAGTGGGCTAATGCGGCGGCGGCGTGCGGCTGCAGCAGGGAGTATCTCGCGGGGCGAGATGGTGGTGGCAGCGACGTCTGTACGGGCCGCCCCTGGTTATATCTTAGCGTGTGTTGCGTCGGCGGTGTGCGGCGGCAACTGGAAGCTCTCGCGGGGCGAGGGCGGTGTTGGTAGCGACGTTTAGGTGCCCGACCTTTGTTGGGAATGTTTTATGTTCCTTTACAGCGCTGGCCTCTCAGGCTCAGCGAGTACAAATAATTTAACGACCGAGTCGGAGTTTACAGGAGAACAACCGTTCTTTTATTAATCCAATTCTAAACTAACTTAGCTATCAGATCCCCGACTCGCGAACCATTCGTACAAGAATGGAATTCGCTGACCACAGCACATCCGCCATAATCAGGCGACGGCTGTTGGCCAATGGAGTGAGGGACGGCCCACAACAGCGTCAGTGCTGTGTCAGCTTTCTGCACTGAGCGCTGCATGATGTTCATGTGTGGGGTGGCACAGGATGGTAAAGTTAAGGTGGTGCGATATGCAATATGTGTAATATGTTATGTGTAATATGTGTTAACTTATATAAGGATATATATACATATATCACGGAACTCGGACAGAGGAATTTCGGAACACAAGCCGCGAATGGAGGCGATTTGTGGCAAAAGAAGACGTACTTATCTTCGGAACGTAATCCACCGATGCTTGCTGATTAGACTCCTCCTTATAGGGAAGGCGAAGATCCGGCTCGAAGGACCAATGTTTTTAGTGGGGTGAATGACGAAAATTCCCAAAGATTCCCAGTGAAAAGTAGTCGGGGGCGTCAATTTAAGTAGACGTATTTTTGATATGTTTGGTAGTATCGCGGGGGTGATATGCGTGCTATTTGGCTCGTAGGTGTCGAGAGACTGCTCTCTCCCGCTCGGCCTACGGTTAGCGCCCGTGATGCAGCGCCGAGTGGATCGCATCCACGCCGCGAGAGAGCGAAGGGCATGGGAGAGCGCGCGATCTAACAGCGCGCTGTTAACCTCGCTTCTGCCCTAAACAAATGGTGTCAATGCATCAATTAGTCATCTATTTTTTCCTTTTGAAATTAAGATTTGTTTAGTTGTATAAAAAGACGTTTACTTTTCATTTCGGCGAGGAATTTGTTGCCGTTTTCAAAACGTAAAAGTTATGCATATCACGTGTGGAGGAGCGCCTAACTTTTCGTTTTGAAAAGTAAATCACATTTTTTGGTGAAAGGGAAAACCGGGGCCAGCCTGATTACGATTTTCTCCTATACTATCTACCTTATATGTTCCAGTATATTTTTTATTTTTCAATAAAACCTGATCTCCTGTTTTTAATTTGAAATCTAAGCAGTTTTGGTCATAATTGATTTTTTGTTTTTATACCCGTACTCAAAAGAGTTAAGGGGTATATTGTATTTGTGGTAAAAGTGGATGTGTAACGCAGAGCAGGAAAATTTTCCGACCCCATTAAGTATATATATTCTTGATCAGTATCAATAGCCGAGTCGATAGAGCCATGTCTGTCTGTATGTCCGTCATGATGAGCGCCTAGATCTCAGAGACTATAAGAGATAGAGCAACCAAATTTTGTTTCGAGACTAATGTGATATCACACTATTACAAGTGTATTTCAAAATTTCGCCATCACAAAGAACGAAAATCTGTGGCAGCCACAATTTTGAAGATACGATAAAACTAAAAACGCAGTATCGTAGAGAATGACCATATGACTGCCGAATCTGAGTCAGATCGGATCATTTTCAGTTGCTTCCACCACCCCCTCTAACGTAGCTGACGCTAATTGTTCTCAGTGTATTATCACTGTTTCCTTTGTACTTCGCTCTTTGTCGTATGTCTCATCTCCTTGGTCGAGATGCAGTTGTTTCTATGTCGGCCCAGGTGTTCATTAGTGGGTGCGTTCTGAGGAATTCGCTCGGAGAGGATGAAAGGAGCGAGAGAAAGGGAGCACACGTCGAGCGTGTTCCTCTGCGGTAGTGATTGTGAGGGAGGTAGATATAGAGACTAATGGAAATAGCGTGAGGAGCAATAATTGTCTCGTAGCTCTAGTTTGCAATACCGAGAAAGTAGTTGCGTTTGAGAGTTTGCCGACACCACGTGCCAAGCGGAGTAATTTGCTATTGACGTTGAACCCTTACAAAATGGCGGCTCCAAATAAGGAAAATAGTAATCCAACATCAGAAGTGGGATCTGTGCAAACTCCTACTATATTTATGGAGCAGTTGCGTGTAGTTCTGGAGCTGGCCAAAGCTATGCAGGCATCAACTACACAGAAGACTGGCGTGACTTTGCCAAAATTTAACCCTGACGCAGTTGGCGCTGACGCCTTTCAATGGTGTGCGACCGCTGACATTTTTTTATCGGAGAATCCGCTAACGGGCAGTGGGCTTTTATTATGGAATTATGGCACTGAGCAATTGCATGGAGGGCAGTTCTTCGCAGTGGTTGACCCAAGTGTGTTACGCAGGAATTGAGTGGAACCAGTTGAAGGAACTTTTCAAGCAGCGGTATGAGACCGAAGAGACGTCGGCCGCCATATTGTTAAACCTTTTTAACAGTCGTCCGTCTACTGAACAATATTCTGCAGCTTTCATTGATGGAACGCCTTGCTCTTATGTTAGTACTGGGGAAATGAAATTACGATTAATTGACTCAAACAAAACCGTGCAGCGGCGACCATATAAACTCAGCCCTGAAGAAAAGGGAACAGTTCGGTCTCAAATAAGTGAGTTAATAAAATGTAACATCATTCGATCCAGCTGTTCTCCGTACGCTAGCCCTATTTTGCTTGTAAAAAAGAAAAACGGTTCGGACCGACTTTGTGTCGATTATAGAGAGCTAAACTCAAACACGGTTTCTGACAAATACCCCTTGCCGCTCATCGATGACCAGATTGCCAGATTAAGTGGAGCTAATTATTTTACCTGTTTAGACATGGCTAGCGGATATCATCAAATACCAATGCACCCTGATTCGGTAGAATACATTGCGCCAGAAGGTCAATACGAGTTTTTGAAAATTCCGTTTGAAAAATGCACCATCCGTTTTTCAGCGTACCGTCATGAATGCACTTGGTGACTTGGCTCTGTCATACGTTATTGTTTATATGGTCGATATTATGGTGGTGTCACCTACCATTGAGGTTGGGTCTGTTCTTGATATTTTGAATAGGGCTGGATTCTTGTTCAACATTTCAAAGTGTAGTTTTCTTAGAACTGCGGTTCAGTATTTGGGATATGAGGTGAGAGCTGGAGGCATAATGCCGAATCCGGGTAAAATCATTGCTTTGAACTTCCTAACTCCCCGAGAATCAGTTAGTAGCTTGAGACAATTCATCGGTTTGGCTTCATATTTTCGTAAATTTGTGCCTGGATTTTCACAAATGATGAAGCCACTCTATTCTCTTACATCAGTGAAAGAAAGTTTTTCTTGGAATGCAGAGCTGAAAAGTATTCGAAGGAAGGTTATTACCATTCTTACAAATGAGCCAGTCCTTGTAATCTTCAACCCAGAATATCCAATTGAATTGCATACAGATGCGAGTTCCTGTGGCTATGGTGCTATGCTAATGCATCGAATCAATGGCATTCCTCATGTAGTAGTCAAGATATCTCAAGATCTCCTCCGACCTGCCCACCATTGAGGAAGGCATTTCCAATGCCCTTGACGATGGCCTGCGTTCAAGAACCGAGAGTATTAGCTCTGAGGAGGAGGAGGACTGGCCAACTTCACCCATAATTCCAATATTCGAACAATGTTAGTATCCAGCCACTCAGCAGCACCCCACACTGCAAGATAACAGCTGAAGCAGGATTGAGCCACGGAACGGAGACGGAGACGCACGCGGGCACATCGCACACAAACATCAAATGGAACCACCAACTTCCTGGAATGTAATGAAGCGGCAGCAGCAGCAGCAGCAAAATACACACATATCCCCCTGCATTGGAAGAAGAGCGACCAAAGGATGAGCTGCTGCAGCAACAACAGTGCCGCCAGTGTGTGGATTGAGTGAGCGTTTCGTGTGCGTGCGTGCATAGAGAGAGAGGTGATTGAGAGAGTGTGTGTATATTTTGCTAAACTGCATCATAATTCTTTTGGCATATACATATATTATTACCGCTGGTTCTAACATTTAAGAAACAATTGAGTTGTAGGCGAAGAAAAAAGGAGCGAGAGACAGATATAGGTAGCACCCCCTTGTCACCCCTTTTGTCAGAACACAGGTTTGCCAGGCAACAATTTTTTTTTCAATTTAATTGCGGCAGACAAAAAAATAAGTGAAAAAAAATCAAAAAACAAAAAAAAAAATTACAAAAAAAAATAAAACAAAAACGAATGCTGCGGACCATCATACAAAAGATTGATGCCGTTCCGGATCATTATTTGAGATCAGAGAGAAGGAGGAAACGATTGCAGAGTTGCCAGCCCCAAAAAAAAAAAAAACTCTGGAATGGGAATGCAATTTTTTTGGTGGTAACCCCAAAAAAATATATCAAAAAACAAAACATTACAAAAAAAACATCAAAATCATCTAACACACAAAAGCCAATTAGTTTTAGAAACTGTATGTTCTCCCCATGTTTGTGCTGCTCTTATTAGTTCTGTTATAAAAACCCCAATCAAAGGACCCACAAAAAACCCCAAAAAAAAATCTTTAAAAAAAAGGACAAAAATTCTCTATATATAGACAGACCTAAGCTTTAAGGTATCAAAAAGCAGAAACGGATCTGAACCGATATCCATAATTTTAGCCGCGCTTAAAAAAACAAAAAGATTACAAAAAACGATAGAAAAAAAAACTATACAAAAAAATAATTCGTCGCCTATATTGACTAAGAACTCTTAACAATAATAATACCAATTAAATTAAATCAATTATGCAAGGAGAAAATCCACGATATTGTACCAGTAGTGTGTGTCTAGTAGATTTTTCTCTGTATAACAAAAAAGAAAACCAACCCATTTTCCGCCCGAAAAGAAAACACAAAAATATCTTTCATTATCATGCGATTCGATTCTATTATGAAATCTATTATTAGACATCTTCGGTCCAGGAAACAAAACAAAAACAAAAACAATCAATCAAACGTATTGATTCTCGAAAATGAGTATAAACACGGTGATCCTTTTTTATATTTTACTCCTATCCCATATTGTACGAGAATCTACACTTTCTTTTTTGTTATATAATATTATTTAATTTATTAAATGATATGTAAAAACCATACAAAAAAAAAATATATATATCATTCCTATGAATTGAATACGTTGGCAGTTGTTGAAGCTGTTTATCGTTTTTGTCACTATTTGCTGGGACGTGAGTTTGTAGTATATACTGATTGTAACTCTTTAAAGGCTTCACGCACTAAATTAGAACTGACCCCTAGAGTGTATCGGTGGTGGGCTTATTTACAGTCGTTTAACTTTGATATACAGTATAGGGAAGGCAAACGTATGGCCCATGTTGATTTTTTGTGAAGAAATCCAATTCAAGTAAAACCTGATTCTATAAAATGTAGAATTCCTGAAAAACGAGTCAGATTGACAGAGATTTCCAACGATTGGCTCTTAGCTGAACAGCGACTTGATTCAGATCTGATTGATATTGTTAACAAACTCAATGACAGTGAGATTGCTGAAGATTTGACAAAGACATACGAGTTAAGAAAGGGTATGTTGTACCACGTGCATTTAGATGGTTAGTAATAAATCAAGTTTATGAATCAATTATGCACTTAGGTTGGAAGAAAACGCTTGATAAAGCTTATCAATATTATTGGTTTGAAAAGATGAATAAGTACGTACGAAAATTTGTTGACATCACTTGTAAAACAGTTAAGGATCGTCGGGAAAAGTTCAGGCAGAGCTTCATCCAATTCCAATAGTAAATATACCTTGGCATATAGTACATATAGATATCACCGGAAAATTAAGCGCTAAAAGTGACCTTAAAGAGTATGTGAGATTGTACAGATTGACGGTTTCACAAAGTACGTTTACTTGTTTCATACTCTCAAATTGGATACTTATAGATGTGTGACGGAAAACGCACTATCGTAGATAATGACCATATTTATCAGACTGCCGAATCTGAGTCAGATCGGATCATTATTATAGCCAGAATGAAGAAATAATTTCTTCCCCCACCTCCTCTAACGTAGCTGACGCTATTCATTCTCTTTCTCGCTCGCAGACACTCTGCCCTGTGCAAAGCGCGAGCGCCCCCTTGCGGAGGAGATGTAGAATCTTAATAGTAGATGTAGAATATTTGTTCTAGATGTATTATCTACATTTTAGATGTAGATGTAGTTAACAGATGTAGCAAAAATATGTTAAATGTAAACTTTTTTTAATTTCTATTAAAATTTCAATCAATCGCGACTAGAAGCGACTCACGTTCCTTCTCGTTTAAATTAAGATTTGTTTAGTTGCATACAGAGCGAGGAATTTGTTGCCGTTTTGAAAACGGAAACATTCAGGCAGGATCAGGCAGGTATTCCGATTTACGTTTCAAAACGGAAATTTAGACGCTCGTGCAATCGCAAAACGCAAAATTCTTCTGTTTTCAAAACGGCAACAAATTCCTCACCGAAATGACATAAAACGCAAAATTAAGTTAAAGCCAGAGTCTCCCTGATTTGTTTACTTTGCGGATACAATTTGTCTGCTTGGTGGCTGTGTGTGCTGGGAAACATAATTTTGTCTCAATTAGTGACTTTTTTGTTCGACTGAAAGCCAGTTGACATGACTAGAGAGGTTATGAAGCAAATTTATCAAAGTCTAATGTCATAACAGCTTAGTGTCATACGACCATATTGATGAAAGAAAAAATCATATCGACATATCGTAAATTGGAAAGCTAACATTTAAAAATACTTGAAGAATAGCCTGGAGGATTCGTTTTATAAGTTTATATTTATTATCAAGTAGACATTAAAGAAACAAGCTGTTTTATTTGTTAAGATACATACATGATATATATAGATAATGTTGAATTTAAGCATGGTGTTAAAATCTTATTTTCTTGCAACTATTTTTACAGTTTTGCTTACTCCCATAATGAGTCAGAATGTTAGGGGAAAGTTGTTTGTTGGAAATCCGAAGCAGCTCTCGTTTAGCAAAGGAGATGACATAAACACACCAAGCTTTGTTAGGCTTGTGTTGATGCGTTTAATATATGGCATTGCATCCAGCATGGGTATTGAAGATCGGCTTGAAGAAACATTGAACGGCGCTTTCGTACCGCCAAACGCCGAAGATGCCCTTGGATTTGATGAATAAAGATTATTGATTCATTTACATAGTTTAGATTTTAAATTTATAGCCACGTATATTTATATTTTATGTATTTAGATTAGGTTTAAATGATCATACATAAAAGAACAAATAAAGATAACAGATCGTATGGCAAAAGCTTCTTATAACATTTCAATAGTAGGAAACAAAAATATATAGGAATTCAATAAAAAGAATTAAACGACCACAAATATATTTTGTGTTAATTTTGACAAAATTCGGCATTCTCATATGAGTTAGAAGATTTGACAGCCGAACCCATATTCGAATGATTTTGTGCCCTTTTTGTATGGTCATATGTACATATGTACATATGTATGTATGGTCCATTATTCAGCTTTTTTCCTCTCCAGGTCCTATGGTCTTTGGCTCGGGGACGGGGACCGGGGCAATTCGGCATGTACAGTAGACACACATATTATTCGGACACTCTTGTCACTCTAGTTTAAGCACCAATAACTTGGCGTACGGTTAAGTTGAACAGAAAAAGTTAATTTTATATCAAAGATCAACATTTCTACTATCCGTTCACGAAAAAATATTAAAATTTTCTACTATGGTTTTCATATAAAAATTAACTATGTGTGTGTACACAGACACGACAAAATTTTGCCAATTTTTACGTTTCGAAAACTCGCCCTGCAGTTCCAAAAGTCACTTTTCACTGGTGATTCATTCGGTGAATCACTCATGCCATGTCCGTAGCCTGCAGTGACTCACTGGTGAAACTCCAGATTAAATTTGTATGGACGTGTCCGCATTTTTCACTCATGAAACTTCCAATGAAATTGTCACTGAGTTTTCCAGTGACTTCACCGGTGGCTTATACGTATAAGCGATGAGTGATTTCACTCGTGACATGCCACCAGTGATTTCACTCGGGACATGCCACCAGTGATTTCACTCGGGACATGCCACGAGTGATTTCACTCGGGACACTTCCAAATATGTCCTATATGAAATCACTTGGGACACTTTCGAAATGTCCCATATGAAATCACTGGTGACTCGAAACGAAATTTCACGGATAATTTCATATGTGAAACCCACCCGAAAATTTCTTTAAACACTTCATTCAAATAAAATTAAATATATTTATTTAACTTAGTTTTGTAGATTGTTTGTTGTTTTAATTATTTTAAATTATCTGTAGGGCCTTCCTTAACCGACTCGATCGGGTTAATAAGCACCAATGCTCCTGAAATGATATAAAAAAACAAATATTTAGCCACGGAATGTAATATTTATTGAACTAACTTCTGAGTTATGTTCTGATTTGTATAAAGCAATACACATATGAAATTGGATTTTACCTTTGAGAACCGAATATAGTCCGGTTCGGCATTTTAAACATTTTTCCGCAAGTCCCGTCCAGGTTGTACTCCTGGACTACTTTTTCGTCCAGCACACTTTTGAGGCAATGAGTCCTTCTCCAGCAACTTCAGAAATGTTTTGATCTGTAAATGATTAAGTCAAATTGCACATATATATTTTTTTAATTAAAAATGCTGTATTTTCAGTTACATGGGTTTTCTCGAGCAAAAACAAACACGCGCAGCGACGCACTTGTTTAACGAGACCACGCGGCTAGAATGTTCTAGAATCTAGATTCCAGACATATTTTTTCTTGCGAAACCCATGTAACAATTTAATTTAACTAACAACGCGCACTGTAATCACTGTAATCCACTTACCTGACTTTAAAAACACTGAAAACCCACTTTTTAAAGGAATAAACATGTAAATAGACGCGCAACTACAACAAATCAAAGGCGCTCGCAACAAAATATTGCACCAACTAATCGGTATTTCTCCCTTCGTCCCTTTGAGGAGACAAAATAAGCGAGAGTAGAAGAGTTAGGGTCGAATGCAGGTAGAGAAAACTAAAAATATGAGAGAGAGGGAAATCTATGGATATCTGCTTCTCTTTCTTCCGCGTCCGTTTCGATCTGCAGCAGTGGAAGCCGGACAGAATTTCATGCTGACTTCGACGTCAAGCCTGAACAAATTTTCCTATGCCAATTTCATGCGGTGACAGCCAGAACTGCAAGGCGGTTTTGATTTTTTTAGTTTCCTGGTTAGTTTCCTGGTTCCTGGTTTCCTGGTTGTGTGGGTTCTATAATTTTTGGCCGCTTGAACTGAAATTTGTGTTTTGCAGCCAGCGACCGAGCTGACTTTCTGCAACATATGTGAGGATTGGCCAGAGTGGGTGGGGTGGGGTTGGGCGTGGGAAATAAATAATATATAAAAATAAAAGCTGATATTTGTTTTATTTACTTATTTTAACTAAAAAAATTTTTATATACATACCTACGTATAAATATATATATGATCTATGAATATATACCTACAAACATATGTATGTATAAGGGTTACATTACATGTGTATAGAATTGGCCAATTTGAAATTTAAAATTTAAAAGTTAAAATCACAAAAATCACCAATTTCCTGAATACATACATATATATATATACATAACGAGAAGGAACCTCGAGTGGGTGTCCTCCCTACGCCATCTTCGTCCGCTTCAACTTCCGTCCGTCCAACACCATCCCTGGCCGCATTACCTTCACCATCAAAAAACTAAATAATCCCCTGGCTCTAAAGATATCATATCACAATGTTCGTGGCTTGTGCAGAAAGCTAAACAAGTTGTATACTGACAGTGCTTCTTTCGAGTCGGATGTGATTGCTTTTTCTGAGACCTTGCTGAACTCCTCAATTTAAAATTCCGAGATTTTAGTTGACAAATTCAATATATATAGGTTGAACCGTCCAACTCGTTGTGGCGGTGTCCTGGTTGCCGTTCGCTCGGACATAGCGTCTCAACTCTTTTTCGTCGAAGGGGAAAACAACAATGAAATAATCGTTGTCAAACTTCGCATGACCTCTTTCAATCTTTTTATATCCTGCTCTTACCTTCCTCTGAATTTTCTACTTATATGCTGCACGTTTCACATCTTCAGTCTGTCTCGTCACAACTTAATGATTCCGATCGACTCATTGTTCTAGGGGATTTCAACCAAATATTTCCTGGTCTCCTTTTGCTTACTCTAACCTGATGTTCCCATCTATCCAGCATGATTTCGTAGATTC
Source organism: Drosophila subsilvestris (assembly GCA_035043285.1). NCBI lineage: Eukaryota > Metazoa > Arthropoda > Insecta > Diptera > Drosophilidae > Drosophila > Drosophila subsilvestris. The sequence goes on along the minus strand of JAWNNB010000127.1, from coordinate 4,408 downwards.
TTTGTCCGATACATCGTTGGGTCAGGTAAATTCTATTCGCAATAATATGGGCAGGCTTTTAGACCCCGTTTTTACCACCGACACATCGAGTACTCTGGTCTGCAGAGGATCTTCTCTATCTTTCCCTGAGGACCCTTACCATCCCACCCAAGATATTTTTGTTCAGTTGCCTCCCTCTGGTCCCATCACTCTTTAAGCCCTCTTCAATCTTCTGTTGCAGGAAGACCGATTTTATAAGTCTGAATTTTGCACTTTCTCAAATTGACTGGTCATTTCTTGACGACTTCCAGGAAATCGAACCTGCTACTAAAGCATTCTATAAAACAACTTTCTCCATCTTCAATTCATTAGTTCCTTTAGTTTCACCTTCCAGAAATTTAATGGGGTCAATTTGGTTTACTTCACTGCACAATGGTCCCAAAATCGATTTTTTTGGCATAAAGTCCAAAAATTAATGAAAAGATTTTTGAAAAATAACAAAATATTTGGATAGTAGATACCTCTAATAGAAGGAATTTTTTTGAGCCTTGTGGCAACCCTGCACTTTTGGCGGCGTCACAAAGTTAGCTGATCTTAGGCAACCGTGGGATGTGGGAAATGGCGGCAATTTAATAGCAATCTTTGTAGTATTATTATTCAGAGAAGATTTTATGGAAAACAAATGTTTATAATGGATAATAAACATCAACGTATGTAAAAAATGTATTACAAAGAGTAAGCGTCTTCTCTTTGTGCATGTGTTTGTTTTCTAGCGTTTCCTACATGTCTATTTAGCTGTAAAATCTAACAAAAGTAGTTGTGTTGTGTAACGAACCCTTTTCGTCCGTCTGCTCGAGGCTGAGCTAGTTCAGCGGACCGGGGTTCGATGCAACGAATTTATATTGTTGCCCGACGACCAAGCAATAGACCCAGTATTGTTCTTGTACGAATTTACGGTTTATTTAATATTAGACTAGGGCTTAGGGCTAGGGATGCAACAGGATAATTTATAACAACTGTCGCTCTCGTGCCCACTCCGGACGTAGCACATGCGTACCCTGATTCACGGGCACGATGCTGGCATATGCCTCGCTCCGCCTCGCTGAATCCGCACTCCACCGTTCGCCCTTCACTTCACAGGCACGGAACTTATGTTGGCATTTCCTTTGGCTCTGCACTCACCCTGTGCCGGACCCTCGCCGGATGATCTTCTGGGCTTGCCTCGTTGTTCGTCTCTGCGCACTTGACACTTGATCTCTTGATCTCACTCAATCACTCGACCGTTCAGTTCGATTGCCCGCGCGGGCAATCCTCGGCGGACCTGTGCCTCTCATCGGTCAGCGGCATTTTCGCTGCAACTGGATATCCGCTGATAACCCTCTGGCTTGAACCCATTAAAGCCTGTGAGCAACCAAGTTCCTCACAGTTGTCTAGAGTATTACTTTCGTGGCGTCAGGGATACACTAACTAGAGTGTACTGATTTATAATTACTATGTCTCCCTTGCCCCTTTTTGCCCCATTTGGGAAAAAATTTGGGAAAAATTTGTTGTTAATAACCCTACGGAATATAAAATCTTGTCTTTTTAAGAAGTTTAAACGGTCTGGGTGGCAATCGGATTTTTCTAAGTACTCCATTGCAAAATCTGAATTTTCTCTATTTGAAACATCGTGCTATAATATTTACTTGGCTAAATGCAACATCTATTTTTAAACGCGATCCTAAGCAATTTTTTAGGTTTGTCAACTCTAAACGTATCTCCTCCCAACTTCCTTCTTCTTTTTCCTGAAATGGCAGGTACGCTAATTGCTTAATTTTATCAACTTTGCTACTCGGTTCCTACTAATATCCATTCAACTATACATGATTCATCTATCATTCGTCAACCGTCAACGACTTTAGACGTATATTTTTGTATCGCTCCGCCGTGAAAATAAAATATTCGCAATTAATCGCCAACTAATTCGCGAAAATCAAACTCTCGGGCCCATGAAAATCATAACATCGCGTAATAAAGATTAATAGAAATAATATAAAAGAAAAACAAATGTCAACGCATAAGAGCACTAGCTCGGTAAAGTTCACAAGCACTGTAACAAAAGTCAAAATGAGCCAAGCCCGGCAGCAGAAACAAGACGAGCGTCGGCTCTAGCAAATAAAAAGCAACGCGTACTTCTCCATACGCTCGCCACTATAGCAGTACCAACAAAAACTGCATCACTGCAAGTCAACGAGAAGAGAGCACGCTCTCTCTCCCCTGCATTGCAAAGTGGGTGCTCAGTGCTCAGTGCCCATCCCCCGATTCTTACGGCCTCACCAATGATTTGCTAAAAGCAACGACCACAAGTACAATGCCCTTGCTCAAAAAGGTGACTTCGACCACAGCAACGACAACAACCACAACAAAAACAACTGCAACTGCTCAGAGCCCGGTATTGTCGACCCACTACGACAATCCCCACCCCTCCCCGCCGAACAGCTCGAAAAACGCTAACGGAGCGTTAATTCAGACTGGGTTCGATCGGTATGTTCAAATAAAGAGAAAAGTGAGCCCGCAAGCGACAAAGAATGCACCCAAAATAATTTCAACTGCCGAAAACACTGTGCCACATAAGGCACTGGCAAATAAAATAAAAATAAAATGAGGATCAGGATATAGCCGAAACGGCCAAGGCGTCCAGGCCGCCATCTATCTATTTTCGGCAGGCAAATTGTGCTGAGCTAGTTAAAAAATTAGCAGATAAAATTGGCGCAGACAGATTCTATGAGACGTCTATTAAAAGGGGTAACATAAATGAAACTAAAATACAAGTCAAAGACGAACAAAACTATCGATCAGTGATCAAATACCTCGAAAATAAAAAAATTAATTCAAACACCTATCAACTTAAAAGAAACAAAGGATAACAAGTGGGTTTCAAAGGAATCGAACCAACAGTCCCAATAAGTGAGATAAAAGATGGACTTAACGATAAGGGCTTCGAAGTCAAAATGGTTATTAACCTAATAAATAGAAATACAATTCCCCAGCCAATGTTCAAAATGGACCCGTCCAATGCGCAAATTTCCAGGAATATGGACACACAAAAACTTATTGCACTTTACGGGCAGTCTGCGTTGCCTGTGGGGATGTCGTTCTCATTGAAGCCTGCCGTGTTGAAAAGGAGGACCCATCTGCCAAAAAATTTTGCAACTGTGGTGGAAACCACACTGCCAACTATAGAGGTTGTCCTGTCTATAAAAATTGATAAATCGTGTAAACCAACAAATAGCTGCAGTTCGAAACCCAGTATTCCGACAAAACATACCATATATTCCATCAACTATGACTCAAGGAGTTTTTTCTGCTTAGGCGTTAAGTTACAACAACGGGTCGTAAGCCTCAGTCTTTAAGCCGACACTTCAACAACCACTGCAGGAATAATGCAACATCAGGCATCAAATCAGATCCCAAAAAATACTGCCCCAGCAAATCCGTCCCAATTGCCTGGTGGAATCGAGTCAATGCTGGTAGCTATAATAAACACAATGGTAGTGGGCTGTCAAATGTATCTTTCTGGAATGCAAATGACATTTCACAGCACAAATGCGAGCTCTTGCAGTTTCTCGCTCAACACGACATCGGTGCCATGCTCATATCAGAGACTCACCTAACAAATAAAAATTATTTTCACCTTGATGGCTATAACTTCTATGAGACAAATCCTCCCGATGGTAAGGAAAATGGAGGTTGCTAGCAAACTAGCGTTCTGATCAAGAATCGGATAAGGCATTATCCGCCATCATTTGCTACATCTTATCTACAGGCAACATTAATTCATTTTGAAATTCAGAGCGGCTACCTAAACTTTTCCGCAGTATACTGCCCACCGCGCTTTTGTATTTCCGAAGCAGAATTCATCAAATTCTTCGAACTATTAGGTGACCGATTTATAGCAGCTGGTGACTAGAATGCCAAGTGTCTGGGTCTGATTTATAGCTGCATTTGTCAGCTTTTTTAGAACTGCAAAGTTCCAAGCAACCATATATAAGATACTTAAATTATGTGAAAAATAGAAGCACTACCCCTGAAAAAAATACCAGATTTTAAAAAATGCTTTTAAAAACTAAACCATACAAAAAATGGTTAAAAAATTGTAAATCTCGAAATCTATTCGTAAAATCACTTTGGGCCACAGCCTAAAGCCTAGTACTCAGTTCCAAAAACACTCGCGAACAGAATCAGGGTTGATATTCGTATGAAACCGATAAGAAATTTTTTGGTCGAAAACTGTTTTCTAGGCTCTGTACGGAAGGCAGTACTCAGTTCAAGAAAAACAGGGTCGGTATATACTAGAAAAGTATCCGATCGTATCCTTCAGAGACAATACCTGGGCATTACATCAGCCAGAATCCCAGAGATCATACCTGGGCAGTACATCAGCCAGAAA